>JAQISU010000232.1:0-600000 GCA_029339505.1 Unio delphinus
TGATATAGTGAATGATGAGCAAGTAGAAACATCCTTCAGTGTAAAACACTGAGTCAGTGAATAATGAGCAAGTACAGAATCTTTAGGTTTAAAACACTGATACGGTGAATGATGAGCAAGTCCAGACATCTTTAGGGGTAAAACACTGAGACAGTGAATGATGAGCAAGTACACACATCTTTAGGGGTAAAACACTGAGACAGTGAATGATGAGCAAGTACAAACATCTTCAGGGGTAAAACACTGATACAGTGAATCAAGAGCAAGTAGAAACATCTTTCAGGGTAAAACACTGAGACAGTGAATAATGAGCAAGTTCAAACATCTTTAGGGGTAAAACACTGATACAGTGAAGGATGAGCAGGTACTAACATCTTTAGGATAAAACACAGAGACAGTGATGTGCAGGTACAGACATCTTTCAGGGTAAAACACTGAGACAGTGAATAATGAGCAAGTACAAACATCTTTAGGGGAAAACACTGAGACAGTCAATGATGAGCAAGTACAGATATCTTTAGGAATAAAACACTGAGACAGTCAATGATGAGGAAGTAGAGACATCTTTAGGGACAAACCACTGACACGGTGAATGATGAGCAAGTACAGACATCTTTAGGGGTAAAACACTGAGACAGTCAATGATGAGCAAGTAGAAACATCTTTCAGGGTAAAAAACCGAGACAGTGAATGATGAGCTAGTACACACATCTTTAGGGTTAAACACTGAGAGAGTGATATGCAAGTACAGACATCTTTCAGGGTAAAGCACTGAGACAGTGAATGATGAGCAAGTACACACATCTTTAGGGGTAAAACACTGAGACAGTGAATGATGAGCAAGTACACACATCTTTATGGGCAAAAGACTGATACAATGAATGATGAGCAAGTAGAAACATCTTTCAGGGTAAAACACTGACACAGTGAATAATGAGCAAGTACAGACATCTTTAGGGCTAAAACACTGAGACAGTCAATGATGAGCAAGTAGAAACATCTTTCAGGGTAAAAAACCGAGACAGTGAATGATGAGCTAGTACACACATCTTTAGGGTTAAACATTGAGAGAGTGATATGCAAGTACAGACATCTTTCAGGGTAAAGCACTGAGACAGTGAATGATGAGCAAGTACACACATCTTTAGGGGTAAAACACTGAGACAGTGAATGATGAGCAAGTACACACATCTTTATGGGTAAAAGACTGATACAATGAATGATGAACAAGTAGAAACATCTTTCAGGGTAAAACACTGACACAGTGAATAATGAGCAAGTACAGAAATTTTTAGGGGTAAAATACTGAGACCGTCAATGATGAGCAAGTAGAAACATATTTCAGGGTAAAACACTGAGACAGTGAATAATAAGCAAGGACAAACATCTTTAGGGGTTAAACACTGAGACAGTGAATGATGAGCAGGCACAGACATCTTTAGGAGTAAAACACTGAGACAATCAATGATGAGCAAGTACAGACATCTTTAGGTTTAAAACACTCATACAGTGAATAATAAGCAAGTACAGACATCTTTAGGGCAAAACACTGAGACAGTGAATGATGAGCAAGTACAGACATCTTTAGGGGTAAAAGAGTGAGACAGTGAATGATGAGCAAGTACAGACATCTTTAGGGGTAAAACACTGAGACAGTCAATGATGAGCAAGTACAGACATCTTTAGGGGTAAAACACTGATACGGTGAATGATGAGCAAGTAGAAACATCTTTCAGGGTAAAACACTGAGACAGTGAATAATGAGCAAGTACAGACATCTTTAGGGCTATAACACTGAGACAGTGAATAATGAGCAAGTACACACATCTTTCAGTGTAAAACACTGCGACAGTGAATGACGAGCAAGTACAGACATCTTTAGGGGTAAATCACTGATACAGTAAATGATGAGCAAGTAGAAACATCTTTCAGGGTAAAACACTGAGACAGTGAATAATGAGCAAGTACAAACATCTTTAGGGGTAAAACACTGAGACAGTGAATGATGAGCAAGTACAAACATCTTTAGGGTAAAACACTGAGACAGTGAATAATGATGAAGTGCACACATCTTTAGGGGTGAAACACTGAGACAGTGAATTATAAGCAAGTAAAGACATCTTTAGGGGTAAAACACTGATATAGTGAATGATGAGCAAGTAGAAACATCCTTCAGTGTAAAACACTGAGTCAGTGAATAATGTGCAAGTACAGACATCTTTAGGGGTAAAACATTGAGACAGTCAATGATGAGCAAGTACAAACATCTTTAGGGGTAAAACACTGAGACAGTGAATGATGAGCAAGTAAAAACATCTTTAGGAGTAAAACACTGAGACAGTCAATGATGAGCAAGTAGAAACATCTTTAGGGGTAAAACACTGAGACAGTGAACGATGAGCAAGTACAAACATCTTTAGGGGTAAAACACTGAGACAGTGAATAATGAGCAAATACAAACATCTTTAGGGGTAAAACACTGAGACAGTCAATGAAGAGCAATTAGAAATATCTTTAGGGGTAAAACACTGAGACAGTGAATGATGAGCAAGTACAGACATCTTTAGGAGTAAAACACTGAGACAGTCAATGATGAGCTAGTAGAAACATCTTTCAGGGCAAAAACACTGAGACACTGAATGATGAGCAAGTACAGACATCTATAAGGGTAAAACACTGAGACAGTGAATGATGACCAAGTAGAAACATCTTTCAGGGTAAAACACTGAGACAGTGAATAATGAGGAAGTACAGACATCTTTAGGGGTAAAACACTGAGACAGTCAATGATGAGCAAGTAGAAACATCTTTCAGGGTAAAAGACCGAGACAGTGAATGATGAGCAAGTACAAACATTTTTAGGGGCAAAACACTGAGACCCTGAATGATGAGCAAGTTCAAACATCTTTAGGTGTAAAACACTGAGACAGTGAATGGTGAGCAAGTAGAAACATCTTTCAGGGTAAAACACTGAGACAGTCAATGATGAGCAAGTAGAAACGTCTTTCAGAGTAAAACAACCAGACAGTGAATGATGAGCAAGTGCAAACATTTTTAGGGGTAAAACACTGAGACAGTCAATGATGAGCAAGTAGAAACATCTTTCAGGTTAAACAATGAGACAGTGAATAATGAGCAAGTACATACATCTTTAGGGGTAAAACACTGAGACAGTGAAAGATGAGCAAGTACAGACATCTTTAGGAGTAAAACATTGAGACAGTCAATGATGAGCAAGTACAGACATCTTTAGGTTTAAAACACTGATACAGTGAATGATGAGCAAGTACAGACATATTTAGGAGTAAAACATTGAGACAGTCAATGATGAGCAAGTACAGACATCTTTATGGGTAAAACACTGAGACAGTGAATGATGAACAAGTACAGACATCTTTAGGAGTAAAACATTGAGACAGTCAATGATGAGCAAGCACAGACATCTTTAGGTTTAAAACACTGATACAGTGAATGATGAGCAAGTAGAAACATCTTTCAGGGTAAAACACTGAGACAGTGAATAATGAGCAAGTACAGACATCTTTAGGTTTAAAACACTGATACGGTGAATGATGAGCAAGTACAAACATCTTTAGAGGAAAAACACTGAGACAGTGAATGATGAGCAAGAAGAAACATCTTTCAGAGTAAAACACTGAGACAGTGAATAATGAGCAAGTACAAACATTTTTAGGGGCAAAACACTGAGACAGTGAATGATGAGCAAGTTCAAACATCTTTAGGGGAAAACACTGAGACAGTGAATGGTGAGCAAGTAGAAACATCTTTCAGGGTAAAACACTGAGACAGTGAATAATGAGCAAGTACAGACATCTTTAGGGGTAAAATACTGAGACAGTGAATGATGAGCAAGTAGAAACGTCTTTCAGAGTAAAACAAACAGACAGTGAATGATGAGCAAGTGCAAACATTTTTAGGTGTAAAACACTGAGACAGTCAATGATGAGCAAGTAGAAACATCCTTCAGGTTAAACACTGAGACAGTGAATAATGAGCAAGTACAGACATCTTTAGGGGTAAAATACTGAGACTGTCAATGATGAGAAAGTACACACATATTTAGGAGTAAAACACTGAGACAGTCAATGATGAGCAAGAAGACACATCTTTCAGGTTAAAAAAATGAGACAGTGAATAATGAGCAAGTACAGACGTCTTTAGTTGTAAAACACTGAGACAGTCAATGATGAGCAAGTACAAACATCTTTAGGGGTAAAACACTGAGACAGTGAATGATGAGCAAGTACAGACATTTTTAGGCGTAAAACAGTGAGACAGTGAATGATCAGGAAGTACAGACATCTTTAGGGGTAAAACACTGAGACAGTCAATCATGAGCAAATAGAGACATCTTTAGGTTTAAAACACTGATACGGTGAATGATGAGCAAGAACAGACATCTTTAGCGGTAAAACACTGAGACAGTCAATCATGAGCAAGTACAGACATCTTTAGGGGTAAGACACTAATACAGTGAATGACGAGCAAGTAGAAACATCTTTCAGTGTAAAACACTGAGTCAGTGAATAATGAGCGAGTACAGACATCTTTAGGGGTAAAACACTGAGACAGTGAATGATGAGCAAATACAAACATCTTTAGGGGTAAAACACTGAGACAGTCAATGAAGAGCAATTAGAAATATCTTTAGGGGTAAAACACTGAGACAGTGAATGATGAGCAAGTACAGACATCTTTAGGAGTAAAACACTGAGACAGTCAATGATGAGCTAGTAGAAACATCTTTCAGGGCAAAAACACTGAGACACTGAATGATGAGCAAGTACAGACATCTATAAGGGTAAAACACTGAGACAGTGAATGATGACCAAGTAGAAACATCTTTCAGGGTAAAACACTGAGACAGTGAATAATGAGGAAGTACAGACATCTTTAGGGGTAAAACACTGAGACAGTCAATGATGAGCAAGTAGAAACATCTTTCAGGGTAAAAGACCGAGACAGTGAATGATGAGAAAGTACAGAATCTTTAGGTTTAAAACACTGATACGGTGAATGATGAGCAAGTACAGACATCTTTAGGGGTAAAACACTGAGACAGTGAATGATGAGCAAGTACACACATCTTTAGGGGTAAAACACTGAGACAGTGAATGATGAGCAAGTACAAACATCTTCAGGGGTAAAACACTGATACAGTGAATCAAGTGCAAGTAGAAACATCTTTCAGGGTAAAACACTGAGACAGTAAATAATGAGCAAGTTCAAACATCTTTTGGGGTAAAACACTGATACAGTGAAGGATGAGCAGGTACAAACATCTTTAGGATAAAACACAGAGACAGTTATGTGCAGGTACAGACATCTTTCAGGGTAAAACACTGAGACAGTGAATAATGAGCAAGTGCAAACATCTTTAGGGGTAAAACACTGAGACAGTCAATGATGAGCAAGTACAGATATCTTTAGGAATAAAAGACTGAGACAGTCAATGATGAGGAAGTAGAGACATCTTTAGGGACAAACCACTGATACGGTGAATGATGAGCAAGTACAGACATCTTTAGGGGTAAAACACTGAGACAGTCAATGATGAGCAAGTAGAAACATCTTTCAGGGTAAAAAACCGAGACAGTGAATGATGAGCTAGTACACACATCTTTAGGGTAAAACACTGAGAGAGTGATGTGCAAGTACAGACATCTTTCAGGGTAAAGCACTGAGACAGTGAATGATGAGCAAGTACACACATCTTTAGGGGTAAAACACTGAGACAGTGAATGATGAGCAAGTACACACATCTTTATGGGTAAAAGACTGATACAATGAATGATGAGCAAGTAGAAACATCTTTCAGGGTAAAACACTGAGACAGTGAATAATGAGCAAGTACTGACATTTTTAGGGGTAAAATACTGAGACCGTCAATGATGAGCAAGAAGAAACATCTTTCAGGGTAAAACACTGAGACAGTGAATAATAAGCAAGGACAAACATCTTTAGGGGTTAAACACTGAGACAGTGAATGATGAGCAAGCACAGACATCTTTAGGAGTAAAACACTGAGACAGTCAATGATGAGCAAGTACAGACATCTTTGGGTTTAAAACACTCATACAGTGAATGATGAGCAAGTACAGACATCTTTAGGGCAAAACACTGAGACAGTGAATGATGAGCAAGTACAGACATCTTTAGGGGTAAAAGAGTGAGACAGTGAATGATGAGCAAGTACAGACATCTTTAGGGGTAAAACACTGAGACAGTCAATGATGAGCAAGTACAGACATCTTTAGGGGTAAAACACTGATACGGTGAATGATGAGCAAGTAGAAACATCTTTCAGGGTAAAACACTGAGACAGTGAATAATGAGCAAGTACAGACATCTTTAGGGCTATAACACTGAGACAGTGAATAATGAGCAAGTACACACATCTTTCAGTGTAAAACACTGCGACAGTGAATGACGAGCAAGTACAGACATCTTTAGGGGTAAATCACTGATACAGTGAATGATGAGCAAGTAGAAACATCTTTCAGGGTAAAACACTGAGACAGTGAATAATGAGCAAGTACAAACATCTTTAGGGGTAAAACACTGAGACAGTGAATGATGAGCAAGTACAAACATCTTTAGGGTAAAACACTGAGACAGTGAATAATGATGAAGTGCACACATCTTTAGGGGTGAAACACTGAGACAGTGAATGATAAGCAAGTAAAAACATCTTTAGGGGTAAAACACTGATATAGTGAATGATGAGCAAGTAGAAACATCCTTCAGTGTAAAACACTGAGTCAGTGAATAATGAGCAAGTACAGAATCTTTAGGTTTAAAACACTGATACGGTGAATGATGAGCAAGTCCAGACATCTTTAGGGGTAAAACACTGAGACAGTGAATGATGAGCAAGTACACACATCTTTAGGGGTAAAACACTGAGACAGTGAATGATGAGCAAGTACAAACATCTTCAGGGGTAAAACACTGATACAGTGAATCAAGAGCAAGTAGAAACATCTTTCAGGGTAAAACACTGAGACAGTGAATAATGAGCAAGTTCAAACATCTTTAGGGGTAAAACACTGATACAGTGAAGGATGAGCAGGTACTAACATCTTTAGGATAAAACACAGAGACAGTGATGTGCAGGTACAGACATCTTTCAGGGTAAAACACTGAGACAGTGAATAATGAGCAAGTACAAACATCTTTAGGGGAAAACACTGAGACAGTCAATGATGAGCAAGTACAGATATCTTTAGGAATAAAACACTGAGACAGTCAATGATGAGGAAGTAGAGACATCTTTAGGGACAAACCACTGACACGGTGAATGATGAGCAAGTACAGACATCTTTAGGGGTAAAACACTGAGACAGTCAATGATGAGCAAGTAGAAACATCTTTCAGGGTAAAAAACCGAGACAGTGAATGATGAGCTAGTACACACATCTTTAGGGTTAAACACTGAGAGAGTGATATGCAAGTACAGACATCTTTCAGGGTAAAGCACTGAGACAGTGAATGATGAGCAAGTACACACATCTTTAGGGGTAAAACACTGAGACAGTGAATGATGAGCAAGTACACACATCTTTATGGGTAAAAGACTGATACAATGAATGATGAGCAAGTAGAAACATCTTTCAGGGTAAAACACTGACACAGTGAATAATGAGCAAGTACAGACATCTTTAGGGCTAAAACACTGAGACAGTCAATGATGAGCAAGTAGAAACATCTTTCAGGGTAAAAAACCGAGACAGTGAATGATGAGCTAGTACACACATCTTTAGGGTTAAACATTGAGAGAGTGATATGCAAGTACAGACATCTTTCAGGGTAAAGCACTGAGACAGTGAATGATGAGCAAGTACACACATCTTTAGGGGTAAAACACTGAGACAGTGAATGATGAGCAAGTACACACATCTTTATGGGTAAAAGACTGATACAATGAATGATGAACAAGTAGAAACATCTTTCAGGGTAAAACACTGACACAGTGAATAATGAGCAAGTACAGAAATTTTTAGGGGTAAAATACTGAGACCGTCAATGATGAGCAAGTAGAAACATATTTCAGGGTAAAACACTGAGACAGTGAATAATAAGCAAGGACAAACATCTTTAGGGGTTAAACACTGAGACAGTGAATGATGAGCAGGCACAGACATCTTTAGGAGTAAAACACTGAGACAATCAATGATGAGCAAGTACAGACATCTTTAGGTTTAAAACACTCATACAGTGAATAATAAGCAAGTACAGACATCTTTAGGGCAAAACACTGAGACAGTGAATGATGAGCAAGTACAGACATCTTTAGGGGTAAAAGAGTGAGACAGTGAATGATGAGCAAGTACAGACATCTTTAGGGGTAAAACACTGAGACAGTCAATGATGAGCAAGTACAGACATCTTTAGGGGTAAAACACTGATACGGTGAATGATGAGCAAGTAGAAACATCTTTCAGGGTAAAACACTGAGACAGTGAATAATGAGCAAGTACAGACATCTTTAGGGCTATAACACTGAGACAGTGAATAATGAGCAAGTACACACATCTTTCAGTGTAAAACACTGCGACAGTGAATGACGAGCAAGTGCAGACATCTTTAGGGGTAAATCACTGATACAGTAAATGATGAGCAAGTAGAAACATCTTTCAGGGTAAAACACTGAGACAGTGAATAATGAGCAAGTACAATCATCTTTAGGGGTAAAACACTGAGACAGTGAATGATGAGCAAGTACAAACATCTTTAGGGTAAAACACTGAGACAGTGAATAATGATGAAGTGCACACATCTTTAGGGGTGAAACACTGAGACAGTGAATTATAAGCAAGTAAAGACATCTTTAGGGGTAAAACACTGATATAGTGAATGATGAGCAAGTAGAAACATCCTTCAGTGTAAAACACTGAGTCAGTGAATAATGTGCAAGTACAGACATCTTTAGGGGTAAAACATTGAGACAGTCAATGATGAGCAAGTACAAACATCTTTAGGGGTAAAACACTGAGACAGTGAATGATGAGCAAGTAGAGACATCTTTAGGGGTAAAACAGTGAGACAGTGAATGTTGAGCAACTACAGACAACTTTAGGGGTTAAATACTGAGACAGTCAATGATGAGCAAGTACACACATCTTTAGGGGTAAAACACTGATACGGTGAATGATGAGCAAGTACAGACATCTTTAGGGGTAACACACTGATACAGTGAATGATGAGCAAGTAGAAACATCTTTCAGGGTAAAACACTGAGACAGTGAATAATGAGCAAGTACAGACATCTTTAGGGGTAAAACACTGAGACAGTCAATGATGAGCAAGTACAAACATCTTTAGGGGTAAAACACTGAGACAGTGAATGATGAGCAAATACAGTTATCTTTAGTGGTAAAACAGTGAGACAGTGAATGATGAGCAAGTACAGACATGTTTAGGGGTAAAACACTGAGACAGTGAATGATGTACAAGTACAGACATCTTTAGGTGTAAAACACTGAGACAGTGAATGATGAGCAAGTACAGAATGTTTAGGTTTAAAACACTGAAACGGTGAATGATGAGCAAGTACAAACATCTTTAGGGCAAAACACTGAGACAGTGAATGATGAGCAAGTACAGACATCTTTAGGGGTAAAAGAGTGAGACAGTGAATGATGAGCAAGTACAGAAATCTTTAGGGGTAAAACACTGAGACAGTCAATGATGAGCAAGTACAGACATCTTTAGGGGTAAAACACTGATACGGTGAAGGATGAGCAAGTAGAAACATCTTTCAGGGTAAAACACTGAGACAGTGAATAATGAGCAAGTACAGACATCTTTAGGGCTATAAAACTGAGACAGTGAATAATGAGCAATTACACACATCTTTCAGTGTAAAACACTGCGACAGCGAATGACGAGCAAGTACAGACATCTTTAGGGGTAAATCACTGATACAGTGAATGAAAAGCAAGTAGAAACATCTTTCAGGGTAAAACACTGAGACAGTGAATAATGAGCAAGTACAAACATCTTTAAGGGTAAAACACTGAGACAGTGAATGATGAGCAAGTACAAACATCTTTAGGGTAAAACACTGAGACAGTGAATAATGAGGAAGTGCACACATCTTTAGGGGTGAAACACTGAGACAGTGAATGATGAGCAAGTAAAGACATCTTTAGGGGTAAAACACTGATAAAGTGAATGATGAGCAAGTAGAAACATCCTTCAGTGTAAAACACTGAGTCAGTGAATAATGAGCAAGTACAGAAATCTTTAGGGGTAAAACATTGAGACAGTGAATGATGAGCAAGTACAAACATCTTTAAGGTTAAAACACTGAGACAGTGAATGATGAGCAAGTACAGACATCTTTAGGGTTAAAAAAGTGAGACAGTGAATGTTGAGCAAGTACAGACAACTTTAGGGGTAAAACACTGAGACAGTGAATGATGAGCAAGTACACACATCTTTAGAGTAAAACACTGATACGGTGAATGATGAGCAAGTACAGACATCTTTAGGGGTAAAACACCGAGACAGTGAATGATGAGCATGTACAAACATCTTTAAGGGTAAAAGACTGAGACAGTCAATGATGAGCAAGTAGAAACATCTTTCAGGGTAAAACACTGAGACAGTGAATAATGTGCAAGTACAGACATATTTTGGGGGTAAAACACTGAGATAGTCAATGATGAGCAGGTACAGACATCTTTAGGTTTAAAACAGTGATACGGTGAATGATGAGCAAGAACAGACATCTTTAGAGGTAAAACACTGAGACAGTCAATGATGAGCAAGTACAAACATCTTCAGGGGTAAAACACTGATAAAGTGAATGATGAGCAAGTAGAAACATCTTTCAGGGTAAAACACTGAGACAGTGAATAATGAGCAAGTTCAAACATCTTTAGGGGTAAAACACTGATACAGTGAAGGAAGAGCAGGTACAAACATCTTTAGGATAAAACACTGAGACAGTGTTGTGCAGGTACAGACATCTTTCAGGGTAAAACATTGAGACAGTGAATAATGAGCAAGTACAAACATCTTTAGGGGTAAAACACTGAGACAGTCAATGATGAGCAAGTACAGATATCTTTAGGAATAAAACACTGAGACAGTCAATGATGAGGAAGTAGAGTCATCTTTAGGGACAAACCACTGATACGGTGAATGATGAGCATGTACAGACATCTTTAAGGGTAAAACACCGAGACAGTCAATGATGAGCAAGTAGAAACATCTTTCAGGGTAAAAAACCGACACAGTGAATGATGAGCTAGTACACACATCTTTAGGGTAAAACACTGAGATAGTGATGTGCAAGTACAGACATCTTTCAGGGAAGAGCACTGAGACAGTGAATGATGAGCAAGTACACACATCTTTAGGGGTAAAACACTGAGACAGAGAATGATGAGCAAGTATAGACATCTTTATGGGTAAAAGACTGATACAATGAATGATGAGCAAGTAGAAACATCTTTCAGGGTAAAACACTGAGACAGTGAATAATGAGCAAGTACAGACATTTTTAGGGGTAAAATACTGAGACCGTCAATGATGAGCAAGTAGAAACATCTTTCAGGGTAAAACACTGAGACAGTGAATAATAAGCTAGGACAAACATCTTTAGGGGTAAAACACTGAGACAGTGAATGATGAGCAAGTACAGACATCTTTAGGAGTAAAACACTGAGACAGTCAATGATGAGCAAGTACAGACATCTTTAGGTTTAAAACACTGATACAGTGAATGATGAGCAAGTACAGACATCTTTAGGGCAAAACACTGACACAGTGAATGATGAGCAAGTACAGACATCTTTAGGGGTAAAAGAGTGAGACAGTGAATGATGAGCAAGTACAGACATCTTTAGGGGTAAAACACTGAGAGAGTCAATGATAAGCAAGTACAGACATCTTTAGGGATAAAACACTGATACGGTGAATGATGAGCAAGTAGAAACATCTTTCATGGTAAAACATTGAGACAGTGAATAATGAGCAAGTACAGACATCTTTAGGGCAATAACACTGAGACAGTGAATAATGAGCAAGTACACACATCTTTCAGTGTAAATCACTGAGACAGTGAATAATGAGGAAGTGCACACATCTTTAGGGGTGAAACACTGAGACAGTGAATGACGAGCAAGAACAGACATCTTTAGGGGTAAATCACTGATACAGTGAATGATGAGCAAGTAGAAACATCTTTCAGGGTAAAACACTGAGACAGTGAATAATGAGCAAGTACAAACATCTTTAGGGGTAAAACACTGAGACAGTGAATGATGAGCAAGTACAAACATCTTTAGGGTAAAACACTGAGACAGTGAATAATGAGGAAGTGCACACATCTTTAGGGGTGAAACACTGAGACAGTGAATGATGAGCAAGTAAAGACATCTTTAGGGGTAAAACACTGATATAGTGAATGATGAGCAAGTAGAAACATCCTTCAGTGTAAAACACTGAGTCAGTGAATAATGAGCAAGTACAGACATCTTTAGGGGTAAAACATTGAGACAGTGAATGATGAGCAAGTACAAACATCTTTATGGGTAAAACACTGAGACAGTGAATGATGAGCAAGTACAGACATCTTTAGGGGTAAAACAGTGAGACAGTGAATGTTGAGCAAGTACAGACAACTTTTGGGGTTAAACACTGAGACAGTCAATGATGAGCAAGTACACACATCTTTAGGGGTAAAACACTGATACGGTGAATGATGAGCAAGTACAGACATCTTTAGGGGTAAAACACCGAGACAGTGAATGATGAGCATGTACAAACATCTTTAAGGGTAAAAGACTGAGACAGTCAATGATGAGCAAGTAGAAACATCTTTCAGGGTAAAACACTGAGACAGTGAATAATGAGCAAGTACAGACATATTTTGGGGGTAAAACACTGAGATAGTCAATGATGAGCAAGTACAGACATCTTTAGGTTTAAAACAGTGATACGGTGAATGATGAGCAAGTACAGACATCTTTAGGGGTAAAATACTGAGACAGTGAATGATGAGCAAGTGCACACATCTTTAGGGGTAAAACACTGGGACAGTCAAAGATGAGCAAGTACAGACATCTTTAGGGGTAACACACTGATACAGTGAATGATGAGCAAGTAGAAACATCTTTCAGGGTAAAACACTGAGACAGTGAATAATGATCAAGTACAGACATCTTTAGGAGTAAATCATTGAGACAGTCAATGATGAGCAAGTACAAACATCTTTAGGGGTAAAACACTGAGACAGTGAATGATGAGCAAATACAGATATCTTTAGGGGTAAAACAGTGAGACAGTGAATGATGAGCAAGTACAGACATGTTTAGGGGTAAAACACTGAGACAATGAATGATGTACAAGTACAGACATCTTTAGGAGTAAAACACTGAGACAGTGAATGATGAGCAAGTACAGAATCTTTAGGTTTAAAACACTGATACAGTGAATGATGAGCAAGTACAGACATCTTTAGGGTAAAACACCGAGACAGTGAATGATGTGCAAGTACACACATCTTTAGGGGTAAAACACTGAGACAGTGAATGATGAGCAAGCACAGACATCTTGAGGGGTAAAACACTGATACAGTGAATGATGAGCAGGTAGAAACATCTTTCAGGGTAAAAGACTGAGACAGTGAATAATGAGCAAGTTCAAACATCTTTAGGGGTAAAACACTGATACAGTGAATGATGAGCAGGTACAAACTTCTTTAGGGTAAAACACTGAGACAGTGATGTGCAGGTACAGACATCTTTCAGGGTAAAACACTGAGACAGTGAATAATGAGCAAGTACAAACATCTTTAGGGGCAAAACACTGAGACAGTCAATGATGAGCAAGTACAGATATCTTTAGCAGTAAACCACTGAGACAGTCAATGATGAGCAATTAGAGACATCTTTAGGAATAAAACACTGATTCATTGAATGATGAGCAAGTACAGACATCTTTAGGGGTAAAACACTGAGACAGTGAATGATGAGCACGTACACACATCTTAGGAGTAAAACACGGAGACAGTCAATGATGAGCAAGTAAAGACATCTTTAGGGGTGAAACACTGATATAGTGAATGATGAGCAAGTAGAAACATCCTTCAGTGTAAAACACTGAGTCAGTGAATAATGAGCAAGTACAGACATCTTTAGGGGTAAAACATTGAGAAAGTCAATGATGAGCAAGTACAAACATCTTTATGGGTAAAACACTGAGACAGTGAATGATGAGCAAGTACAGACATCTTTAGGGGTAAAACAGTGAGACAGTGAATGTTGAGCAAGTACAGACAACTTTTGGGGTAAAACACTGAGACAGTCAATGATGAGCAAGTACACACATCTTTAGGGGTAAAACACTGATACGGTGAATGATGAGCAAGTACAGACATCTTTAGGGGTAAAACACCGAGACAGTGAATGATGAGCATGTACAAACATCTTTAAGGGTAAAAGACTGAGACAGTCAATGATGAGCAAGTAGAAACATCTTTCAGGGTAAAACACTGAGACAGTGAATAATGAGCAAGTACAGACATATTTTCGGGGTAAAACACTGAGATAGTCAATGATGAGCAAGTACAGACATCTTTAGGTTTAAAACAGTGATACGGTGAATGATGAGCAAGTACAGACATCTTTAGGGGTAAAACACTGATACAGTGAATGATGAGCAGGTACAAACATCTTTAGGGTAAAACACTGAGACAGTGATGTGCAGGTACAGAGATCTTTCAGGGTAAAACCCTGAGACAGTGAATAATGAGCAAGTACAAACATCTTTAGGGATAAAACACTGAGACAGTCAATGATGAGCAAGTACAGATATCTTTAGCAGTAAAACACTGAGACAGTCAATGATGAGCAATTAGAGACATCTTTAGGGATAAAACACTGATACGGTGAATGATGAGCAAGTACATACATCTTTAGGGGTAAAACACTGAGACAGTGAATGATGAGCACGTACACACATCTTAGGAGTAAAACACGGAGACAGTGAATGATAAGCAAGTAGAAACATCTTTCAAGGTAAAACACTGAGACAGTGAATAATGAGCAAGTACAGACATCTTTAGGAGTAAAACACTGAGACAGTGAATGATTAGCAAGTAGAAACATCTTTAAGGGTAAAACACTGAGACAGTGAATGATGAGCAAAAACACACACCTTTAGGGGTAAAACACTAAGACAGTGAATGATGAGCAAGTACAGACATCTTTAGGGGTAAAACACTGATACAGTGAATGATGAGCAAGTAGAAACATTTTTTCAGGGTAAAACACTGAGACAGTGAATAATGAGCAAGTAGAGACATCTTTAGGGGTAAAACACTGAGACAGTGAATGATGAGCAAGTACAGACATCTTTAAGGGTAAAACACTGAGACAGTGAATGATGCGCAAGTACACACACCTTTAGGGGTAAAACACTGAGACAGTGAATGATGAGCAAGTACAGACATCTTTAGGGGTAAAACACTGATACAGTGAACGATGATCAAGTAGAAACATTTGTTCAGGTTAAAACACTGAGACAGTGAGTAATGAGCAAGTAGAGACATCTTTAGGGGTAAAACACTGAGACAGTCAATGATGAGAAAGTACAGACATCTTTAGGTGTAAAACAGTGAGACAGTGAATGATGAGCAAGTTCAAACATCTTTAGGGGTAAAACACTGAGACAGTGAATGATGAGCAAGTACATACATCTTTAGGAGTAAAACACTGAGACAGTGAATGATGAGCAAGTACAGACATCTTTAGGGGAAAATAGTGAGACAGTGAATATTGAGCAAGTACACACATCTTTAGGGGTAAAACTCTGATACGGTGAATGATGAGCAAGTACAGACATCTTTAGGGGTAAAACACCGAGACAGTGAATGATGAGCATGTACAAACATCTTTAAGGGTAAAAGACTCAGACAGTCAATGATGAGCAAGTAGAAACATCTTTCAGGGTAAAACACTGAGACAGTGAATAATGAGCAAGTACAGACGTATTTTGGGGGTAAAACACTGAGATAGTCAATGATGAGCAAGTACAGACATCTTTAGGTTAAAAACAGTGAAACGGTGAATGATGGGCAAGAACAGACATCTTTAGGGGTAAAACACTGAGACAGTGAGTGATGAGCAAGTGCACACATCTTTAGGAGTAAAACACTGAGACAGTCAATGATGAGCAAGTACAGACATCTTTAGGGGTAACACACTGATACAGTGAATGATGAGCAAGAAGAATCATCTTTCAGGGTAAAACACTGAGACAGTGAATAATGAGCAAGTACAGACATCCTTATGGGTAAAACACTGAGACAGTGAATGATGAGCAAGCACAGACATCTTTCAGGGTTAAACACTGAGACAGTGAATTATGGGCACGTACAGACATTTTTAAGGGTAAAACACTGAGACAGTCAATGATATGCAAGTTGAAACATCTTTCAGGGTAAAACACTGAGACAGTGAATAATGAGCAAGTACAAACATCTTTAGGGGTAAAACACTGAGACAGTGAATGATGAGCAAGTAGAAACATCTTTCAGGGTAAAACACTGAGACAGTGAATAATGAGCAAGTACAGACATCCTTAGGGGTAAAACACTGAGACAGTCAATGATGAGCAAGTAGAAGCATTTTTCAGGGTAAGACACTGAGACAGTGAATGATGAGCAAGTACAAACATCTTTCCGGGGAAAACACTGAGACAATGAATGATGAGCAAGCACAGACATCTTTCAGGGTTAAACACTGAGACAGTGAATTATGAGCAAGTACAGACATTTTTAGGGGTAAAACACTGAGACAGTCAATGATATGCAAGTAGAAACATCTTTCAGGGTAAAACACTGTGTCAGTGAATAATGAGCAAGTACAAACATCCATAGGGGTAAAACACTGAGACAGTGAATGATGAGCAAGTACAAACATCTTTCAGGGTAAAACACTGAGACAGTGAATGATGAGCAAGTACAGACATCTTTGGGTGTAAAACAGTAAGACAGTGAATGATGAGCAAGTTCAGACATCTTTAGGGATAAAACACTGAGACAGTGAATGATGAGGAAGTACAAACATCTTTAGGGTAAAGCACTGAGACAGTGAATGATGAGCAAGTACAAATATCTTTCAGGGTAAAACACTGAGACAGTGAATGATGAGCAAGTACAGACATTTTTAGGGGTAATACTGAGACAGTCAATGATGAGCAAGTAGAAACTTCTTTCAGGGTGAAACACTGAGACAGTGAATTATGAGCAAGTACAAACATCTTTAGGGGTAAAACACTGTGACAGTGAATGATGAGCAAGTACAAACATCTTTAGGGGTAAAACACTGAGACAGTGAATGATAAGCAAGTACACACATCTTTAGGTGTAAAACACTAAGACAGTGAATGATGAACAAGTACAGACATCTTTAGGGGTAAAAGACTGATACAGTGAATGATGATCAAGTAGAAACCTCTTTCAGGGTAAAACACTGAGACAGTGAATAATGAGCAAGTACAGACACCTTTAGGGGTAAAACACTGAGACAGTCAATGATGAGCAAGTAGAAACATTTTTCAGGGTAAATCACTGAGACAGTGAATGATGAGCAAGTTCAAACATATTTAGGGGTAAAACACTGAGACAGTGAATGATCAGCAAGTACACACATCTTTAGGGGAAAACACTGAGACAGTGAATGATGAACAAGTACAGACATCTTTAGGGGTAAAAGACTGATACAGTGAATGATGAGCAAGTTCAAACATCTTTAGGAGTAAAACACTGAGACAGTGAATGATGAGCAAGTACAAACATCTTAAGGGTAAAACTCTGAGACAGTGATGTGCAAGTACAGACATCTTTCAGGGTAAAGCACTGAGACAGTGAATGATGGGCAAGTACAGATATTTTTAGGGGTAGGATACTGCGACAGTCAATGATGAGCAAGTAGAAACATCTTTCAGGGTAAAACACTGAGACAGGGAATAATGAGCAAGTGCAAACATCTTTAGGGGTAAAACACTGAGACAGTGAATGATGAGTAAGTACAGACATCTTTAGGAGTAAAACACTAAGACAGTCAATGATGAGCAAGTACAGACATCTTTAGGTTTAAAACACTGATACGGTGAATGATGAGCAAGTACATACATCTTTAGGGGTAAAACACTGAGACAGTCAATGATGAGCACGTACACACATCTTTAGGAGTAAAGCACTGAGACAGTCAATGATGAGCAAGTAGAAACATCTTTCAGGGTAAAACACTGAGACAGTGAATAATGAGCAAGTACAAACATCTTTAGGTGTAAAACACTGAGACAGTGAATGATGATCAAGTACACACATCTGTAGGGGTAAAACACTGAGACAGTCAATGATGAGCAAGTACAGACATCTTTAGGGGTAAAAGACTGATACAGTGAATGATGAGCAAGTAGAAACATCTTTCAGGGTAAAACAGTGAGACGGTGAATGATGAGCAAGTACAGACATCTTTAGGGGTAAAACACTGAGACAGTGAATAATGAGCAAGTACAGACATCTTTAGGGGTAAAACACTGAGACAGTCAATGATGAGCAAGTAGAAATATCTTTCAGGGTAAAACACTGAGACAGTGAATAATGAGCAAGTACAAACATCTTTAGGGGTAAAACACTGAGACAGTGAATGATGAGCAAGTACAAACATTTTTAGGGGTAATACACTGATACGTAAATGATGAGCAAGTACAGACATCTTTAAGAGTAAAGCACTGAGACAGTGAATGATGAGCAAGTACAGACATCTTTAGGGGTAAAACACTGAGACAGTCAATGATAAGCAAGTACAGACATCTTTAGTGGTAAAACACTGAGACAGTGAATGATGAGCAAGTAGAAACATCTTAAAGTGTAAAACAATGAGACAGTAAATGATGAGCAAGTTCAAAGATCTTTAGGGGTAAAACACTTAGACAGTGAATGATGAGCAAGTACAAACATCTTTAGGGTAAAACGCTGAGACAGTGAATGATGAGCAAGCACAGACATCTTTAGGGTAAAACACTGAGACAGTGAATGATGAGCATGTACAGACATTTTTAGGGTAAAACACTGAGACAGTGAATGATGAGCAAGCACAGACATCTTTAGGGTAAAACACTGAGACAGTCAATGATGAGCAAGTAGAAACATCTTTCATGGTAAAACACTGAGACAGTGAATAATGATCAAGTACAAACATCTTTAGGGGTAAAACACTGAGACAGTGAATGATGAGCAAGTACAGACATCTTTAGGAGTAAAACATTGAGACAGTCAATGATGAGCAAGTAGAAACATCTTTCAGGGTAAAACACTGAGACAGTGAATTATGTGCAAGTAGAGACATCTTTACGGGTAAAACACTGAGACGTGAATGTTGAGCAAGTACAAAGATCTTTAGGGTAAAACACTGAGACAGTGAATGATGAGCAAGTACAGACATCTTTAGGAGTAAAACACTGAGACAGTCAATGATGAGCAAGTACAGACATCTTTAGGTTTAAAACACTGATACAGTGAATGATAAAATTTGAATGATACAGGTTTTCCTTAAAGTCCTATTTTGTTGGTCAACAAACCTGAATTTCATTAAGTTATCACAGAATTGAGGTCATGATATCAAGACCAATTAATAGATATGTGCTTGTTTTCTCTTTCCAAAAAGAATAAATAATCAAAGATTACAATATTTTATGCTGAAAATTCTGTCAATTAGTACTTTTAAGATGACTTGCAAATGGCAAATATTTATTGTTGACTACCATATGCTCAGATTGTATACATTTCTCATAAATTCCTAATATCAGCTTCATGTCATACAAGATTGATAAAATATATCATGATTTTGAATTTATTGAGTAAGACATATAGGCCCATCTGTGAGAAATACATGGAAGGTTTGGGAAAATTGTAAGGTCATCTCATGTCAAATTGGTCTTTTCATGGCAACCAGCAAGTGAACACAACTTCTGCCAGAAATGAAATTTGGTAGAATCAACCTGTTTTGAATGACCAGCCCTTCTGCCAAAGATGTATGGTCTATAAAAAGTGAGCTCTCAATACAGGTCATAACATGATATAATCAGTCTATATTTTGAGAACCTGGGCTCTGAATAATGATAGTCTCACTGAAGTGGTCATTCAAGTCAGTTTTTGCTGTAACCATATCTGCTACATGTAATATGAAAATGGCTCTTATTCAGTATAGTCATTTATATACATTGTCTTTATATAATGTAACTCGTAAACATCTATACATTTTATAAACATAGTACATGTACATAAGGATCCCATCTGCATTCTTATGTAAAGACTGATATTACAGTATTTATTTTTGTATTTTTACTGTACCAGTTCAATTTCTGTTTTCTCAAGGGTGAATTGAAAAATTGCTTTATCACTTTATATCATCTATATTGAAATGAATTATGATTAAAAATTAACTTGGGATGGATAGCACATTTTGTTGCCCTTATATGGATAATGATTCTACTTGAGCCATACTAACCGTTCCGGTGGCCTAGTGGTTAAAGAATTTGCCACAGAAGTGGGAGGTCATAACAAAAACTTACACAAATAGTACTAACAGCTGCCTCGCTCGGTGCTCAGCATTAACAGGTTAGTGTTAGGACTGGTTGGACTGGTGTCAGGATAATGTGGCTGAATGGGGCATAATGATACATGTCCGTGGCATTATGCCTTAGTGCTAGACATCACAATAAACTGCCTCACTGCAGACATAGTAGCGATATGACTGAAAAATTGTTAAAACTACATTAAAAACCTAATCAAACAAACAAAGAAACTTTAGCCATACATGTATTTTGATAAATATTTATGAGGTAAAACAGTAATACATAATTAGAAAAAAATACTGAAATTAAGATGTCTGTTATATGTTTATCAAAAATACTTTTTTAAATTTATGGATTGCTGTTTACTTTTGATGATGCATTACCAGTCTGTAGTATGATATTATATGTACAAATTCTTAATGTCTGAATGTTGTTGAGACAGTGACTTTGTAGGACATCATTAACTTTTTATAGTTAGATCTGTATAAAAAATATTTATTTTCATGTATTGTTTTTTCACAAAACATTAACTGATTCATTTTCTCATTTTCACTTGTATGATATATTCATGGATAATGAATCAATTAATGTATACCTTCTAAGCTATGACATCATGGTACAAAAATGACACAAATGCAACTATCCTTTCTTTTCTGCATTATCAAGGGTTATATGCTTGTGTTGTATAACTCATCTGTTGCACATTTTCCTTTGCATGAAGTTGCGGATCAAGGGCTTTATACCAGAAATTTGATTTAAACAAAGACTGTAACTCAGTCCTTTTAACTTTTATGAAATTTCATTTGCTTGATGTATCAGAACAGAGGCATTATACCATCATTTGCTTTAAAAATAGACTGTATCCCAGTCCTTTTCACTTTTCGGAAATTTTCTTTGCATGAAGTATCGGAACAGAGGCATTATGCTGTCATTTGCTTTAAACATTATATATATATATATCAGCTTGGATCCCAGTCCTTTTCACTTCTTTAAAATTTTCTTTGTAAGAAGTAGTAGAAGAGGGGCTTCATACCAGCCTTTGCTTTAAACATAGACTGTATCCCAGTCCTTTTCACTTTTCTGCAATTTTCTTTGCATGAAGTAGTAGAACAGAGGCATTATACCGTCATTTGCTTTAAACATAGACTGTATCCCTGTCCTTTTCTTATCTTTAGCTCAACTTATTTTTGTGGTTTTATTTTTGCATTATTACTACTGCAGTTGTGATATGGACATGGTTAATAAGCACCATACACTTTTGAACCAGTGCTAGATGTTGTGTCAACATCAGCATTTAATCAAAACTAATATTTTTAAATCTCAAATTCTATCACCCTGCCATCATTGACTCCAGATGCTATGTTGTTTTCATTTTTTGTTTTTTTATTTTGTTGCAAATGAGGTTAGACCAAGCCACATGCTTGGAATTGGTATGTGCTACATTTTGTTTAACATGTTATAACATTTTGTTTAACATGTTATAACCTTATATGATACACTGAATACAGAACAATATTAGATATTTTCTTCAATGCAAAACAGATGGAATTTTTGTTTAATAAAGAAAACACCAAGAGTTATCTTTCTTTGCACATGTTCAATCAAGAACTTGATAATGGATTACAATCTGCAGTCCAAATTTTTTCAGGCTAGACATATAATGTAAACATAAACACTGTCTATGTATCATTTGAGTTCAATATATTGTCAAATGATATGAAATCATACATTTAATACTTTCCATTAAAAATAAGGAATGCTCTTCAACTTGCATTTTTATAAAGTATTATATTTGAGTCTATTCTTAACCTTTTAAATTAATCATATATATATCATCATTATCAAAATGTTCTATCTTCTTCACGTGATGTCTTTAAATCACAAAAACTAACACATAGAAAACATTGTTTTAGGAGAAAAGCATGTTCTTCATTCTAGATTCTTATAGTCCATTCAATAAAAAAGTAACTAACATCTTTATTAATAACTATGGGAATATTAATAAGCATTTCATAGTTTAGTATATTCCTTATATTTACCTCTGTTTCAGAATTTTAAATAATTGCTTCACAAATATGCACTTAAGTGTATAATTCGTTTTATTAATGAAAAACAATAATTCATATGTGAAAAGGAAATCTGACTTGTTTTGTACATATATTTATTTGCATCTCTTGCCATTTTGCAATACTATTCCTATTGCCAGTCCTTTCATTTTTCTATCTGTCTCACTATCACATTAACTTCTCCACAATTCCGTTTTTTTTAGGTCATAACAGATAAATTGATCAAATAAATTATACATATTTCTCTTTTATTAATAGACAATGTAATGTATACCACAGTTAGGGCCTTCTTTTCACGATGAAAGTAAAATATACATGAGGAATGTATGTTTTGAATGTATGAAGCAAGCTTCCATATAGTGATACTTAACATTTATGTATCCTCTCTAATCTATGGAGGACCATTCCTTAAAGTGATCCTTGAAATTGTTCTTTATGTGTCCTTGCCTTTCTGATGATACTTGACATGTAATGTATGTGTCCTGACCTTTATGGTGATACTTGACAAGTGATGTATGTGTCCTGACCCATATAGTGATACTTGACATGTATTTTATGTGTCCTGACCTTTATGGTGATTCTTGACATGTACTTTATGTGTCCTAACCTTCATGGTGATACTTGACATGTAATTGAAGTGTCCTGACCTTTCTGGTGATACTTGACATGTAGTGTATGTGTCCTGACCCATATGGTGATACTTGACATGTTATTTATGTGTCCTGGCCTTTCTGATGATACTTGACATGTAATGTATGTGACCTGACCTTTATGGTGATACTTGACAAGTGATGTATGTGTCCTGACCCATATAGTGATACTTGACATGTATTTTATGTGTCCTAACCTTCATGGTGATACTTGACATGTAATTGAAGTGTCCTGACCTTTCTGGTGATACTTGACATGTAGTGTATGTGTCCTGACCCATATGGTGATACTTGACATGTTATTTATGTGTCCTGACCTTTATGGTAATACTTGACATGTAATTTATGTGTCCTGACCCATATGGTGATACTTCACATGTAATGTATGTGTCCTGACCCATATAGTGATTCTTGATATGTAATTTATGTGTCCTGACCTTTATGGTGATACTTGACATGTGATGTATGTGTCCTGACCTTTATGGTGATACTTGACATGTGATGTATGTGTCCTGACCTTTATAGTGATACTTGACATGTGATTTATGTGACCTGACCCATATGGTGATACTTGACATGTGATTTATGTGTCCTGACCTTTATGGTGATACTTGACATGTTATTTATGTGTCCTGACCTTTATGGTAATACTTGACATGTAATTTATTTGTCCTGACCCATATGGTGGTACTTGACATGTAATGTATGTGTCCTGACCCATATAGTGATTCTTGATATGTAATTTATGTGTCCTGACCTTTATGGTGATACTTGACATGTGATGTATGTGTCCTGACCTTTATGGTGATACTTGACATGTGATGTATGTGTCATGACCTTTATAGTGATACTTGGCATGTGATTTATGTGACCTGACCCATATGGTGATACTTGACATGTAATTGAAGTGTCCTGACCTTTCTGGTGATACTTGACATGTAGTGTATGTGTCCTGACCCATATGGTGCTACTTGACATGTAATGTATGTGTCCTGACCCATATAGTGATTCTTGATATGTAATTTATGTGTCCTGACCTTTATGGTGATACTTGACATGTGATGTATGTGTCCTGACCTTTATGGAGATACTTGACATGTTATTTATGTGTCCTGACCTTTATGGTAATACTTGACATGTAATTTATGTGTCCTGACCCATATGGTGATACTTCACATGTAATGTATGTGTCCTGACCCATATAGTGATTCTTGATATGTAATTTATGTGTCCTGACCTTTATGGTGATACTTGACATGTGATGTATGTGTCCTGACCTTTATGGTGATACTTGACATGTGATGTATGTGTCCTGACCTTTATAGTGATACTTGACATGTGATTTATGTGACCTGACCCATATGGTGATACTTGACACGTGATTTATGTGTCATGACCTTTATGGTGATACTTGACATGTTATTTATGTGTCCTGACCTTTATGGTAATACTTGACATGTAATTTATTTGTCCTGATCCATATGGTGGTACTTGACATGTAATGTATGTGCCCTGACCCATATAGTGATTCTTGATATGTAATTTATGTGTCCTGACCTTTATGGTGATACTTGACATGTGATGTATGTGTCTGTAACAGAATTGTTACCGAGAGGAGGGTGGATTAAATGAACAATACAAACACAATTTGTGAAAGAAAATATAAATTTATGTAATAAATTATAAATGAAAAAAATACAGATGTAACAACACAATAATTCATGCACTCAACCCACAATTAAACTCACAACCATTCACAATACATGAACAAATTAAATAACAATACAAAAGGAATCACAAATGTAAAGGGATCTCTTGGATTATACACAGATCCAAGAATCCTTTACGAAAGTTAAATAAATGCAAGTATGATTTACGAAAAAAATAAACACAAACGACAAACTATCTATCGCACGATGGATTGCGATAACTAGCACGATCATATACTTGTATTCAATCAAGTTGCTAGCTTTTATTGATATCTATGTGATCACTTGAAATATTATTGCGATCTGACATAAGCATGCAAATACAACAATGTATTAAATTATATTACAATTTCAATACACCTATGTGTCTCCCCTGTATAACCGCACGATTCAGCAACAGTTGAATCGTCTCCCAGTTTCCCCGAGAACCGAGGGTTGACCAATACTATTATCGGACGTTTCCCTACACGGATCCACCACAGTTATACGTTCAGACAGCATACAACATCTACCAGAACCAACGGTTCCTCACTACCCTAGATGTCGACCCGGACGTTTTACAACTCTAAGACAGCTCCGACACTCGGACTTCTAGCTTTCCGGATATTTACATGTTACACAGATGTTGACGAACAGACAGTTCGACACACAGACAGATACTTCAATTCCGTTTGCACAAATTAACGGCACAAGCACATTCAGATATTTATACAGAGATGTTCCAGAACAAACAATAGATGTCCCACAACAAATCAGACGATATCAAAGACGTTTATCAAAAGATGGTATCAGATGTGTTAACAGCTACGGTATCAACGATGTTATTAGCAGCTACGGTATCAGCGATGTTATTAGCAGCTACGGTATCAGATACATTGTAACAACTACGTTAGCAGCTACGGTATCAGAGACGGTATCAACGATGTTATTAGATGCGCTATCAGTGATGTACTTCTACGGAATCAACGACGGAATCAACGACGGAATCAACGACGTAATCAACGACGGAATCAGCCCTTTGGCTGGGGATTTGCAAGACGAGGTTATCTATCCTTTGATTAGATATTTTGGTTCCCGTCAAAATTTTGATAAATAGTTCGCCTTATATACTCTCAATAGGTGAACATAAATCACATCGAGCTTGCCGTGCCCCACGTAAAACGAGTATTTCGGATTTCATGTAAATTACAAATTGGCACATGCAAATCGTTACACGCCACTTAATCACCCCAGGTAATGCGTGTACGACGTAATCAAGAAAATGGTGAGTTTCGTTTGCAATTCAAGTACAACAAAAATCAGTTCAATTTTCGCCTAATTCTGTGACAATACCTCCCCCCTAAGAATAAAAATGTACACATTTTTAAAACTAACACAGAATAGAAGAAAAATAACTACTGATGATATCTTACAACATTTACACTGTTTATACTACAAACTGGATTTTATTACTGGGCAAATTCATACAAATTTCCCATCATGCCCTACTCAAGTAGTCTGCGCCTATATTTTCAACTCCCCTTATTGACATTGTCGCTTTGTCTCTTGATATATAACTTGAGCATGTTTGCATGGAATGTTTTTACATTACCGTCCATGTCAATTTTATAGTCCATGTCACCTTTTACTTCTTTAACTTCATATGGACCTTTCCACTGGACTAATAACTTATTCGAACTCGTTGGAAGAAGCAATAGCACCTGATCCCCCACAAGAAATTTCCTATTACGCGCTCTACGGTTGTAATACTTGGCATATCTGCGCCCCGATTTAATCAATTCGTCACGTGCCATCTGGCATGTACTCTCAAGTTTGTTTCTTAAATCTAAAACGTACTGGTAAGTTGTTTTTATTTCCTCATTCGCGACATCACCAGTCCATAGTTCGCGTAGTATCCGCATCGGGCCTCGAACTGTTCTACCATACAACAGTTCAAAGGGCGAGAACCCTAAACTTTCCTGCGGTACTTCACGGTACGTGAACAGAACAGCGTTTAAATAACGGTCCCAGTCTTGCGGACGTTCCGCGCACATCTTTCTCAGCATGCTTTTCAGGGTACCATTAAACTTCTCTACCAGTCCATTGCACATCGGATGGTATGGGGTAGTGTTTAGCTGTTTGATGGATAACAGCCTACTTATTTCACCCATGAGGTCAGAGGTGAATTGGGCACCACAATCAGTGAGGATTTCCTCTGGCACCCCTACCCTACTGAAGATATCAACTAATGCTTCAGCTACCCTTTCCGTTTCAATAGTTGGTAACGCTACGGCTTCGGGGTATCTGGTTGCGTAATCAACCAGAGTAAGTATGTACCGATTCTTTCTTTCGGTAACCGGGTGTATTGGTCCTACAATATCTACTGCCACTCTTTTAAACGGTGTATCTATTAATGGCATTTGTCCTAAGGGCACCCTTGTGACCCTTCCCTTACAAACGGTTTTCTGACATACGTCGCACGACCTACAGAACCGTGTGACATCGCCATTAACACCGGGCCAGTAGAATTCAGCGACTACCCTGCTAGTGGTCTTAGCCTTACCTAGGTGTCCTGCCATGCTTGACTCATGCGCCACCCTAAGTACTTGAGATCTATATCTCTGGGGTACGACCACTTGCCAATACTTCTTACCCTCCCGAGCGCTAAACTCCCTTAGAATTAATCCGTTCTTGCGTACGAATCTCGAGCTACCCCCACGCTTGCAATGTTTAATCGCGCCGGACGTGATTTTCTCAACAATTGTTCTGATGGATTCATCACGTTCTTGCTCTTGTTTGAAATCATCACGGGAAATTCCTGAGATCGATTCAGGGACTATTAATTTATGAAACGCGGATTTCTCTCGCCGTGTTTGCGCTCGCGTTTCGACTGCCTGGGCCAAAGGTATTTTAAAGTCGGCCATAGTTGGAAGACGGGAACCTTCAACATTACCGATCGTCAGATCGTAAATAGGATTGTCCATACAAAGGGCATCAACAGTTCCCGTTAAGAAAGGTGTTTTTACTGTGATCCTTGCTACGGGAATGCGACCCATCGTCTGATCAAGTAACATACATGGGGATTCCCACCCGAGCATTTGGTTATCCTGCACGAGACTACGTTTGATCACTACGCCCGTACAACCAGTGTCACGCAATACCACGACTTCTCGACCGTTGACAAACCCTCTCGCGGTTGGTACGCGCGCTTCAGGAAATAAACACGTGCCAAGTGAATGAATACAAGGTTCTACATGTACGTTGTTATCGGATATACCTTTACTTTGTATAGCCACTGCTACCTTATGTATAAGTGCCTTTCTTTTAGGGCAGTCTTTTTGAACATGACCCAATGCATTACACAAGAAACACCGCACACGCTGAAAAACTGGATTCCCAACTGACCTTTTTACCTCAGCTGATTTTACAGGCTCCCTAGGCATAGGTCTTACAGACTGGTTTCCAGACTTAAAATCTTTTAAAACCACGTTCTGGGTTCCCCCATGAGCTTCGGCAAATAAATCGGCTTGCTTAGCCATATCTTTTACGTTTGTGAAGACTTTCTCCTTCAGAAATTGATCTAATTCTCGCCCAACTGTATTAAATAATTGATCTCTGAGCAAGAAATCAGTCAACCCTTCAAACGTTTTCACCGCTTTGCCGCATTCAATCCACCGCTCAAAATAGCTCGCAATTCTGACGGTGAACTGACCAAAGGTTTCTCCCTTATCGGGCTTGCTATACCTGAACTTTTTTCGAAAACCTTGTTCAGTGAGCTCGTACCTTTTGAGAAGTGCTTCCTTTAGGACGTCGTACTTAAACACATCGTCCCTAGGAAGTCGCGAGTATACATCCAGTGCTTTACCTTTTAATAAAGCACTCAGATGCAGCGCCCAGTCATTTTGACTCCACTTCTGGTTTTCGGCATACCGCTCAAACCGATGAAGATAACTATCTATGTTATCTTTTTCATCGTCAAAGGGAGGTAATTTGGGGCCCCTTAATTTGTTAGTGGCAGAATCGTGTTCTCTTCCAGATGTCGCTAATTCTACCTTACGCTCATGATCCCGTTGTTTTGCTCTTTCTTCTAACTCTAACATTTCTACTCTAGCTAGTTTATCTAACTCTATTCGCTTTTGCTCCGCTTCCATTTCCCATTCTATCCTGTCTTTTTCGGCCTGCTTCTCTAATTCTATCTTTTCCTTCTCGGCCTGCTGCTCTAATTCTATCTTTTCCCTTTGGGCCTGCTTTTCTAATTCTATCTTTTCCTTCTCAATTGCCCATTTCCTATCATCGGATTCCCTTTCTAATTCCCTTTTTCTTTCATCGGATTCCCTTTCTAATTCCCTTGACCTTACCCTTTCTTCCCTTTCCCGGGCATGTTCTTCCTGAATAAATTTCCTTAAGCTTTCACCTTCATACCCAAATTCTTTGCCTAAGGCAACCAAGTCCTTAAGGGATGACATGACAATGACAATTGTAATATGAATATAGATATATAACCAAACCAATACTTTAAACACGTTTATACTGGACTCACGGACCTAGGTAAACTAGACAAAAATAAACTCCAACTAGAGTATTATCTTAACAGAAGGTCACGCTCGAATATAAACATTAAATGTATACCTTCACAAAAATGATTGACAGTTCACTTAATCCAACGATCCCACTTCTGACACCATTGTAACAGAATTGTTACCGAGAGGAGGGTGGATTAAATGAACAATACAAACACAATTTGTGAAAGAAAATATAAATTTATGTAATAAATTATAAATGAAAAAAATACAGATGTAACAACACAATAATTCATGCACTCAACCCACAATTAAACTCACAACCATTCACAATACATGAACAAATTAAATAACAATACAAAAGGAATCACAAATGTAAAGGGATCTCTTGGATTATACACAGATCCAAGAATCCTTTACGAAAGTTAAATAAATGCAAGTATGATTTACGAAAAAAATAAACACAAACGACAAACTATCTATCGCACGATGGATTGCGATAACTAGCACGATCATATACTTGTATTCAATCAAGTTGCTAGCTTTTATTGATATCTATGTGATCACTTGAAATATTATTGCGATCTGACATAAGCATGCAAATACAACAATGTATTAAATTATATTACAATTTCAATACACCTATGTGTCTCCCCTGTATAACCGCACGATTCAGCAACAGTTGAATCGTCTCCCAGTTTCCCCGAGAACCGAGGGTTGACCAATACTATTATCGGACGTTTCCCTACACGGATCCACCACAGTTATACGTTCAGACAGCATACAACATCTACCAGAACCAACGGTTCCTCACTACCCTAGATGTCGACCCGGACGTTTTACAACTCTAAGACAGCTCCGACACTCGGACTTCTAGCTTTCCGGATATTTACATGTTACACAGATGTTGACGAACAGACAGTTCGACACACAGACAGATACTTCAATTCCGTTTGCACAAATTAACGGCACAAGCACATTCAGATATTTATACAGAGATGTTCCAGAACAAACAATAGATGTCCCACAACAAATCAGACGATATCAAAGACGTTTATCAAAAGATGGTATCAGATGTGTTAACAGCTACGGTATCAACGATGTTATTAGCAGCTACGGTATCAGCGATGTTATTAGCAGCTACGGTATCAGATACATTGTAACAACTACGTTAGCAGCTACGGTATCAGAGACGGTATCAACGATGTTATTAGATGCGCTATCAGTGATGTACTTCTACGGTATCAACGACGGAATCAACGACGGAATCAACGACGGAATCAACGACGTAATCAACGACGGAATCAGCCCTTTGGCTGGGGATTTGCAAGACGAGGTTATCTATCCTTTGATTAGATATTTTGGTTCCCGTCAAAATTTTGATAAATAGTTCGCCTTATATACTCTCAATAGGTGAACATAAATCACATCGAGCTTGCCGTGCCCCACGTAAAACGAGTATTTCGGATTTCATGTAAATTACAAATTGGCACATGCAAATCGTTACACGCCACTTAATCACCCCAGGTAATGCGTGTACGACGTAATCAAGAAAATGGTGAGTTTCCTTTGCAATTCAAGTACAACAAAAATCAGTTCAATTTTCGCCTAATTCTGTGACAGTGTCCTGACCTTTATGGTGATACTTGACATGTGATGTATGTGTCATGACCTTTATAGTGATACTTGGCATGTGATTTATGTGACCTGACCCATATGGTGATACTTGACATGTAATTGAAGTGTCCTGACCTTTCTGGTGATACTTGACATGTAGTGTATGTGTCCTGACCCATATGGTGCTACTTGACATGTAATGTATGTGTCCTGACCAATATAGTGATTTTTGATATGTAATTTATGTGTCCTGACCTTTATGGTGATACTTGACATGTGATGTATGTGTCCTGACCTTTATGGATATACTTGACATGTTATTTATGTGTCCTGACCTTTATGGTAATACTTGACATGTAATTTATGTGTCCTGACCCATATGGTGATACTTCACATGTAATGTATGTGTCCTGACCCATATAGTGATTCTTGATATGTAATTTATGTGTCCTGACCTTTATGGTGATACTTGACATGTGATGTATGTGTCCTGACCTTTATGGTGATACTTGACATGTGATGTATGTGTCCTGACCTTTATAGTGATACTTGACATGTGATTTATGTGACCTGACCCATATGGTGATACTTGACATGTGATTTATGTGTCCTGACCTTTATGGTGATACTTGACATGTTATTTATGTGTCCTGACCTTTATGGTAATACTTGACATGTAATTTATTTGTCCTGACCCATATGGTGGTACTTGACATGTAATGTATGTCTCCTGACCCATATAGTGATTCTTGATAATAATTTATGTGTCCTGACCTTTATGGTGATACTTGACATGTGATGTATGTGTCCTGACCTTTATGGTGATACTTGACATGTGATGTATGTGTCCTGACCTTTATAGTGATACTTGGCATGTGATTTATGTGACCTGACCCATATGGTGATACTTGACATGTAATTGAAGTGTCCTGACCTTTCTGGTGATACTTGACATGTAGTGTATGTGTCCTGACCCATATGGTGCTACTTGACATGTAATGTATGTGTCCTGACCCATATAGTGATTCTTGATATGTAATTTATGTCCTGACCTTTATGGTGATACTTGACATGTTATTTATGTGTCCTGACCTTTATGGTAATACTTGACATGTAATTTATGTGTCCTGACCCATATGGTGATACTTCACATGTAATGTATGTGTCCTGACCCATATAGTGATTCTTGATATGTAATTTATGTGTCCTGACCTTTATGGTGATACTTGACATGTGATGTATGTGTCCTGACCTTTATGGTGATACTTGACATGTGATGTATGTGTCCTGACCTTTATAGTGATACTTGACATGTGATTTATGTGACCTGACCCATATGGTGATACTTGACATGTGATTTATGTGTCCTGACCTTTATGGTGATACTTGACATGTTATTTATGTGTCCTGACCTTTATGGTAATACTTGACATGTAATTTATTTGTCCTGACCCATATGGTGATACTTGACATGTAATGTATGTGTCCTGACCCATATAGTGATTCTTGATATGTAATTTATGTGTCCTGACCTTTATGGTGATACTTGACATGTGATGTATGTGTCCTGACCTTTATGGTAATACTTGACATGTGATTTATGTGTCCTGACCTTTATGGTGATACTTGACATGTAATGTATGTGTCCTGACCCATATAGTGATTCTTGATATATAATGTATGTGTCCTGACCTATATGGTGATACTTGACATGTACGTTATGTGTCCTGACCCAGATGGTGATACTTGACATGTGATTTATGTGTCCTGACCTTTCTGGTGATACTTGACATGTGCGTTATGTGTCCTGACCTTTATGGTGATACTTGACATGTACGTTATGTGTCCTGACCTTTATGGTGACCCATATGGTGATACTTGACATGTAATGTATGTGTCCTGACCCATATGGTGATACTTGATATGTAATTTATGTGACCTGCCTAATGTATGGAGGACGGACACTTTTTGTTGTATATTCCGTTTATATTCAGTTTCTTTTTCTCCATGATTTATATTACTTAGAATTGTATTTTAGATTTGACCTTGTCCAAAATCAAGTTCATTGTGTACATGACCAGTAACCTTTAATTTTGATATGTATTACACAGCTAATATTTTCCCAATGAGTGTGGGTTAAATATTAAGATAATTATGAATAAAGGTAAACATTTTTATTTTGGTCTTGGTCAAGGACATTGCTATTCTCCCATGAAGAGTCTATTGTATCTGATGTTCACCACATTCTTTCTTATAATTTTAGTAAAAGATTTTATGCTACTCTGTTGAAATTGTGTTTTTGTATACGTGATAAAATATTCATTTTTGCATATGACATATTTAACAGAATCATTTGTATTGTTGTGTTCAGTATTTGATTTGGGTTGAATTATTTATTGTTATTTTGCACTGTAAATACAGTGTACTCTTCAGTTCCTTATACTGCATAGGGTTAAATGTTTAATGAAAAAGAATTTCATCAATTTTCCTCACTAGTTATATTGACCACTAGACTTTAATTATAACTTTATTCATTAGGACTGATAATATAACTTATTGAACTATTTGGGATTTAATTTACAATACTATAAGTTCTTTTTAAATTTTCATTTTGTATTCTAGAAAAATAATTCTTTGTAGAATGTTACAAAACTTTGGTTAATTTTTGCTCTTTCCTGTTACTTAGTTAAAAACCATAGAGTCTTAATACCCTTAAATTGATACTTGACATGTGATTTTTGTGTCTTGCCTAATGTATGGAGGCAGGTCCCTTAATGTGATATCTGACATGTGATTTATGTGTCCTGCCTAATGTATCGAGGAAGGAACCTTAATGTGATAACTTAACACACTAATTGCACATTATTGATATATATATATATATATATATATATATATATATATATATATATATATATATATATATATATATATGTATGTACCAAGTGTTACATATATTTGATATAAGTCATTTCTATTTTTTTTTATTGTTTGTTTGTTAGATTCAAATTTGGCATTTTAAGTTTTAAGATTCGTTTATTGAAAAGGGGGGGAGGTGACCTGTACTTTACAGAGTGAACACCAGGTGTTGACCTCATTTCTGACCTGGTTTCAGAGTTGCAAACAAGCTTTTAAAATGATTGGTTGGTTCCAAGGACATTGTGGAGTTTAATATAAACATCTTTCTTATTTTAGTTGGGTCATACCCTGGGTACGTGAGTTTTTGAACGTAAATTTGTTCTGATAGTTTCTAGAAGATCACGTGAGCCCTTGTTTACGTAAAAAATCATATATATAAACTATGTTTTGGGAACGAGCGATTCAGTTTCACACCAGCATCAACAATATTATCCGGCATCAATGGTTAGCAAAATGAAGCTTTTTATATTTATTCTAGCAAATTTTTTTTAAAACTTTATTGTTATTGCCGATTTTAACTGAAATAAAAGGTAACAATATCACTGGTTTTAATATTTTTTTTTCTTGAAGTTAATTAAAGTTTACAAATCATACACAGATGCACTAAGCATAAAGAAACGTACAAAGATTAAAAGACAAATGAAATGACTGTTGAAAAATAAAACATTACATCAACATTACTATTATATAAATCGTGGACCGAGTATGTAATGGGGCCGAGTACGTAAATGTGCCGAGTACGTTATGGGCCGATTTGGGTGGGCCGAGTTCGTTATGGGCCGAGAACGTTAGTGTGCCGACTCTACTATGGGCCGAGTTATCCCGTAATCGGTTATACGAGACTTCAATGCCAAGTTTGTTTTGAAGAGTCTTTTGTTTTATGAATAGTGATACGTACATTAATATGTTCAAACAAATTCATTGATACTTGTATAAACAATGTTCATACAAATTCATTGATACTTGTATAAACAATGTCAGAAAATTATAAGATATCTGGTTATTGCTTAATTTGAGTAAAACTATGCATGTGCGAGACAAAGCTGTCACAAAAATATGTTTTCCGGTATCTGGCATGCATCAGAATTTTACTTTTCGGTTAACCGTTACGAGTTTATTTTTTATTTTTAAGACCACATCTTCATGCTTCAACGTGTACATACTTTTGCAGTCCAAAAGAGATGATTCTTGGGTCAAGGTAAAGAGTCAAACGCACTGTCATTAGATAAATTGACAGATTTTTTATATATGAAAACAACAAAGTAACAAGATTTGCAAAACAGAAACGATGTCTATTTGACGATACTTTGATCAGAATCAAAGTCCAAATTTCTCACGTGATAACTCACATGAGAAATTAGAACTCTGCCTTATTTTGAAACATGGTCAGATGTAATGGAAAAGAATGTTTTCTAAGTTAAACTTTCTCATGTGAAGATTCAAATTCTCACGTGAGCAAACTCCGCACATGTGAGAATTTGGTTAGTTTTTCCATGGCTCACAAGATCTAACAAACTGCACACATGAGCTTGCAAAAACTACCCAATTTGCATACGTTTCTAACATGGTTCTCATGTGCAGCTTATGAGAAGCTCATGTGAATTGGTGAGATTTTTCTGTACGGGGACCCATGAAACTCCTTTGGCTGGTCATTTAGGGATTAATAGAAGTTATCACAAGATCTTGACTCACTTCTATTGGCCAAAATTCAAAAGTGATGTTACCAAATAGTGTAGATCTTGTCATGCTTGTCAAATGGTAGGAAAACCCAATCAGAAGATACCTAAGGCTTATCTACAACCTATTTCTGCCTTTGATGAACCATTTAGTAGAATTATAGTAGATTGTGTAGGTCCCTTACCCAGGACCAAGTCAGGTAACCAATACCTGTTGACCATTATGTGTGCGTCAACAAGGTTTCCAGAAGCAATTCCATTTAGGAATATAAAATCTAAAACAATAGTAAAAGCTTTGATAAAGTTTTTTACTCAGTATGGCCTTCCAAAATCTGTTCAGTCTGATCAAGGTTCAAACTTCATGTCTGGAATTTTCCAACAAGTTATGTATGAATTAGGCATTCAGCAATTCAAATCTTCTGCCTATCACCCTGAGAGCCAAGGGGCATTAGAAAGATTCCATCAGACTTTGAAAAATATGATCCGATCATATTGTTTTGATACAAATAAAGATTGGGATGATGGCATTCATTTACTATTGTTTGCTGTTAGAGAATCAGTTCAAGTAATGTTAGGCTTCAGTCCCTTTGAACTGGTTTTTGGACACACTGTTCGTGGACCATTGAAGTTATTGAAAGAGAAACTTCTCTCTAATGAAGATCAATCTTCTTGATTATGTTTCTGATTTTAGATACAAGTTGTCAAAGGCTTGTGAGGTCGCAAGAGCAAATCTGCACTCTGCTCAATCTAAAATGAAATCAAGATATGATAAAAAATCGAAGGAAAGGAGTTTTCAGCCTGGTGATAGAGTCCTGGCTCTCTTACCAATGCCACAAAATCCTCTTCAGGCCAAATATTATGGTCCTTACACAGTTGAAATGAAAATTAATGACTTAAATTACATCATAAATACTCCTGGAAAGCGCAAACAAAAACAACTCTGCCATATAAACATACTAAAAGAGTATATTGAAGGAGATAGCCATGTTAAACCTGTAATTAATTTAGTTGTACCTGTCCCACTCAGTGAAGGAATATCATCAGATTCTACTGATATTGAAATGACGAATCTTTGTAATTCAGAAATTATGAAAGATCTAAACCAGAAACATTCACATTTACATGTGCAAGAAAGAAATGAAACAATTATTATTTGAATATGAGCACTTATTTCCAGATGTTCCTACAAGGACAAACAAAAATTTTCATGACGTTGAAATGTAAATTCCAAACCTGTTAAACATCATCCATACAGGATGAATCCACTCAAACAGCAATACTTAATTAAGGAAATTCAATATTTGCTGGAGAATGATTTTATTGAGCCCAGGAAAAGTGATTGGAGTTCACAATGCATACTTGTTCCAAAACCAGATAAAACTTTCCATACGTGCACTGATTATAGGAAGGTGAACAGTGTGACAAAAACAGATTCATTCCCATTACCAAGAATTGACAATTGTATTGATAAAATCGGGAATGCCAAGTATGTCACCAAATTTGACCTTCTGAAAGGATTTTGGCAGATTCCACTAACGGAAAGAGCAAAAGAAATCTCAGCATTTTTGACTCCAGATGGACTTTACCAATATAAAGTAATGCCATTCGGGATAAAAGGGTCAACAAGTACATTTCAATGTCTCACAAAAATGGTCACCTCTGGTCTAGAAAAGTGTGACTTTTTTAGGACATATGGTGGGACATGGACAAGTAAGATAATTTAATAGCAGACGCTCTTTCCCGTGTATAACAATATCTTATATCATATACATTGTGTAATTTATACAAGTTATTTTTTAACCTCAGGTGTAATTGGTTTGTGGTAAAAAGAAAGTTTTATCATATAAACCTTTCTTTTTATTTTATGGGGGAAGGTGTTACGTATATTTGATATGTCATTAATATTTATTTTTATTGTCTGTTTGTTAGATTCAAATTTGGCATTTTAAGTTTTAAGATTCGTTCATTTAAGGGGGGCTGACCTGTACTTTACAGAGTGAACACCAGGTGTTGACCTCATTTCTGACCTGGTTTCAGAGTTGTAAACAAGCTTTTAAAATGATTGGTTGGTTCCAAGGGCATTGTGGAGTTTATATAAACATCTTTCTAATTTTAGTTGGGTCACACCCTGGGTACATGCGTTTTTGAACATAAATTTGTTCTGATAGTTTCTAGAAGATCGCGTGACCCCTTGTTTACGTAAAAAGCAGATATATAAACTATGTTTTGGGAACGAGCTATTCAGTAGAAAATTGGACTGTTAGAATATTAAGTTGTGTCTTTTTGAGTTATTATAAATTACCTTGTACTGGAAATTGTGCCAATTCGTTTGGATCAAGAGGAATTATTTTGTTATTTATCTGGAAAAGAATTGTGCCCATAGAGATTTTTATTAACAAGAACTAACTTCATCAAGTGATATCGTCTTCCATATTGGATACTTCGCTGGAATTCGAACTTAGAATTATTTGGACATTTTATTACCAGGACTTTTGCCATTTCTCTAGTAGATAATATTTTGAATTATTTTGAATTAATTTTGGAATTGATTCTTAAAACCGTAAGTTTATTTTTCTTTTCTGAAAAATATTTGTACTCAATAAATTGTTTATTAAGTTTTACAAGATTGGTATTGTTTATTCGAGCCTAAGCATGTAACAGAAATTGTGGGCTTGTCCGGGATTGCGATAAATTGGAATTTGACTACAATTTTTTTTTCAGAAAACTTTTGTTTTAAATTTGAATACCCCTAGTTTTTTAAATTTTTAAATCGATTTATTAAATATAACAGATGTCCAGACTCAAAGAGGTGCAAAAATCAACATCACAGACAAAATAATGAATTCTGAACTTACCAAATATAACCATATTATTATTTTAGTAGGTGGAAATGATACCAGTGAGGGGAGGTCACTAAATCAAATCAGAACCGATTTTGAATGTCTACTCTTTGCTGCTAGGTATTGCAGTCCAGATACATGTAAAATAATGATATCAGGACTACCTCCTCGTGTGGACACCAGGGTGAAAATAATCAATGATCTCATAATTGACCTATGTGAAGACTTCAACATACAGTACATTCCACAATACGCATCTTTCTTTCTTCAGAATCAGGACGTCAACCTAAGACTCTACGACAGAGACAAATTTCATCTAAGCAATAAAGGAACCTCTCAACTACTGAGAAATATTAACATGTTTGCCCCCATTTTCAGACACTATAATGAAGAGTACTGTCTTTACTGTGGAGAAACTGGGCACATGACACAAGTATGCTGTCATGGCAAACAGATTGAGTGCTTCAGATGCCATAAATATGGACACAAACAAAGTCTCTGTACAGCATTGTATTATACATACTAGGAAGCTGGAAAAGAGGAGAAATTTGCCAATGCTTCATTTACAACAACAAATCTAAATGTACCAAGTGACACTCTTGTCTCTAACTATTCACTGCACACTATTGTAAATACAAAAGCTAACAGATTTTCAGGGTCTGCATGTGACTTTGAAAATGCTAATATATATGACCATTTAAATACAGAAATAGGATGTCAGAATGATAAAAGTAGTACGGAGACAATCTCATTGTCTGCCCCACTGCATGATAACATACATATAATCAATATGAAACTAAATTCAAAAGGTTTTAACATAGGTCACCTAAATGTACAAGGTATATTGGAAAAAATAGACCAGATTAAGGTAATGTTGTTTTCTAAAGAAAATAATATACATATTTTAGGACTCACTGAAACTAAATTAAATGCTAACCACAATGATAATCTATTTCACTGTCAAGGCTACAATAAACCAGTACGCAGGGACAGAGAGACAGCGGGGGGAGGTCTTGTTGTATACATTAGAGAAGATGTAAATGCGGAAAGGCAGCTTGACTTGGAGTCACATGAAATTGAGAGTGTCTGGATGGAAATTTCTCAAAATAATGCAAAATCATTCCTAATTGGTTTCATTTATAGGCCACCTTCCTCCAAAGCAATCTGGAATGATGATTTTTTGAAACAAATGGAAAATTTCTTGCACAGGAGAAAGAAACATTTATACCTGGTGATATAAATAAGGACCTTCTCAACACTCAAATAAGGGACAACTGGATGGAATTTATTGAATCATTAGGCCTAGTCCAGATGGTAAATGAGCCCACAAGGGTAACATAAAAATCAAGCACTCTTATTGATCACATTTATACCAACCTACCAGACAATGTGGCTTGTGTTAATGTACCAAATGTTGGTCTTAGTGACCACTATCCTACTTTTTTGACAAGAAAGGTTAAATGCCTGAGAAATAAGAAAAACACACACAAAACGATCACTTACAGATCATTCAAACATTTTAGTGAAGAACAGTTTCTTGATGACCTATATAAAGTTCCATGGAATATGATCCAAAATTTGGATGACATAGATGAAGCTCTGAGAGTGTGGACTGACTTATTTATAGTTGTAGTCTCTAAGCATGCACCACTGAAAGTACATCGAGTAAAGAATGAAATCCAACCTAAGTGGCTTACTAATGAAATACTAGATGCTATGAATTCATGAGACCAATTCAAGGCTAGGGGAAACCATGCAAAATATAAAGTATGGAGAAGTAAAATATCATGTATGATTAAAATAGCTAAAAAGTCGTATTATCAGTCATTGCTTGAAAACAAAAAGAGCAACACAATCTCCATTTGGAAAGTCTTCAATGAACTCACTGGAGGAACACCCAACAATCAGACAAGTAAAATTCACTTACTTCTGGTAAATGACACTTTAGTCACTGATGTAACTGACATAGCAAATGTTTTCAATGATTTTTTCACCAGTATCTCCACAAAGTTAAAAGAACCAGTGACAGAAAACAACTTTAGTGAACTGAAAAAGTTCTGCAGCAGCAAAATCTCTAAGGAAGTATGTTTCTCTATACCACCAGTATCAAAAAACTTTGTTAAAAAATGTCTCAGTGAACTTGATAACAAGAAAGCTATAGGACTTGATCAGATTGGTTCAAGACTCATTAAATCTTCTGCCTCTGCTAGTTTAGATAGCATAACATTCATAATCAATTTAAATATTGCAACCGCATCTGTCCCCAAAATATGGAAAACTGCAAAAGTAACTCCTATTTACAAATCTGGATCTAAGAATGATGCTGATACCTACCAACCAATCTCAATACTACCAAACTTGTCAAAATTGATTGAAAAACCTGTCCATGACTCATTCATGTCATATTTAACCAAACACTTGCTGTTACACCCTAATCAATCAGGCTTTAGACAGAAACATTCATGTGAGACTGCCTTGATCTCCATAACTGATAAATGGCTTCAAGCACTTGACCAAGGTAAAATAATAAGATCTGTCTTTGTAGATTTCAGGAAAGCGTTTGACATGGTGGATCATGAAATCCTTTTGAAGAAACTAAAAATCTACCAATTCGATGAAAAAACAGTTAGATGGTTTACTTCATACTTAAGTGAGAGAACACAACATGTTTATATAAATAACGTTCTGTCCAAACCTGAAACAATTAGATATGGAGTACCACAAGGCTTAATTCTAGGTCCATTACTATTTATTTTATTTATTAACGACCTACCACTTTTACTAAGAGACTCGATATCATTTACAGATCTCTATGCAGATGACACAACATTATCAGACATCCAAAACACAAAGCATGAACTCGAAAATTTCTTTACAGAATGCATTAAACAAGCTGGAAAACTGGTGCACATGCAATGGCATGGTAGAAAATACTGGTAAAACTAAAATATTACTTATCTCAACAAGGAAAAAAAAGAAAAATCTTGATAGCAATAAACTATGTCTGATATGGAAGGATAAAAATTTGCAAATGGTCTGTCACGACAGACTACTTGGTGTTTTGGTAGATAATATCTATCATGGACTGATCATATCAAGCATATCAGTAAAAAGGTCAATTCAAGTTTATGGCTTCTCAGTAGAATAAGACATTTTCTCCCTGAAAGGCACAGAAAATTATTTTATAACAGTTACATACAACCGTATTTAGACTATTGTAATACAGTATGGGGTAATTCAAATGATAAAAACACATCAAAGTTGTAAAATCTTCAGAAAAGAGCATTTAGGCTAATATCAAACCAGAAAGAAAGCAAGGAAAATTTAGCTGGTAAGTTAAAAGTATTACCTATTAAAGACCGAATATGTTGAAGAAAAGCCAAATTAATGTACAGGGTATCCAATAATAGTGCTCCTGAATATTTACAATCCCTATTCCAGTATAGGCTACCTGGTAATACATCCCACCTGCGATCAATATCTACAAAACAGTATAAAATTCCCAAACCAAATAAGGAATTATTCAAGAAAAGTTTCCAATACTCTGGAACTTTGCTCTGGAATAGTATTCCAGTTGAGATTAGAAATGCCTACTCTATTTCTATCTTCCAAACGCAAAATATCCAGTGGCTTCTGCTGAATTAAATAAATTCCTTGTATGAAGGCCTCAAGGTAGATTAGTTCTTAGCTAATTGTGTTGCCCTCTTTAAATAAAGTCATTATTATTATTATTATTATTATTATTATTATTATTATTATTATTATTAATATCATTTTTATTATTATTATTATTATTTTTATTATTATTATTATTATTATACATCTTCCATTACGTTTGTGCCTATAAAGACCAATTAGGAAGAGTAATGATGTGTCATAGGCATTAAGCATCTGAAGCCAAAGAAGAATGCTGCCATATATTGTGTGTTGACAAAAGATAAAACTTCCAGAGTATTGTTTCCTTATGGTGAATAAACTGGTAATATGGATTGTGATTGCTTAATCAGATACCGTATGGGACTGGTAATATAGACTGTGATTGCTTAATCAGATACCGTATGGGACTGGTAATATGGACTGTGATTGCTTAATCAGATACAGTATGGGACTGGTAATATGGACTGTGATTGCTTAATCAGATACAGTATGGGACTGGTAATATGGACTGTGATTGCTTAATCAGATACAGTATGGGACTGGTAATATGGACTGTGATTGCTAAATCAGATACCGTATGGGACTGGTAATATGGACTGTGATTGCTTAATCAGATACCGTATGGGACTGGTAATATGGACTGTGATTGCTTAATCAGATACAGTATGGGACTGGTAATATGGACTGTGATTGCTTAATCAGATACCGTATGGGACTGGTAATATGAACTGTGATTGCTTAATCAGATACAGTATGGGACTGGTAATATGGACTATATATGCTTAATCAGATACAGTATGGGACTGGTAATATGAACTGTGATTGCTTAATCCAACACCCTATGGAACTGGTAATATGGACTATGTATGCTTAATCCAGCACCCTATGTGACAGGTAATATGGACTGTGATTGCTTAATCCAACACCCTATGGGACAGGTAATATGGACTGTGATTGCTTAATCCAACACCCAATGGGACAGGTAATATGGACTGTGATTTCTTAATCCAACACCCTATGTGACTGGTAATATAGACTGTGATTGCTTAATCAGACACATTAATGGACAGGTAGTATGGACTGTGATTGCTTAATCCAACACCCTATGTGACAGGTAATATGGACTGTGATTGCTTAATCCAACACCCTATGGGACAGGTAATATGGATTGTGATTGCTTAATCCAACACCCTATGAGCAGCAGAGAGGGTGAATCCTACAACATTTTTTGTTTTTATTTTTGATTATACCCCTCCAAATAACACTAGACCCTTCTCACGAATAACTAGAAAAAAAAAATGAGTCTGAAAACATGAGATTCGCATTCGCGAATCATAAAATGTCGCAACGTCGTTGTCACTCACCCTCTCTGCTGCTATGGGTTAACCGAATATTTTATCAAGTCCTTAGGACGAAAATCATTTATGATTTCACAAACAAGCTAATCGCTAACACCTCTTCTTGTAAATCAATTAGATTATTTGACTGGTCGGTGAGTTTGAAATTAATTCTCGTTAACGAATTATTATGGCATCGCATGTAGACAGGATTAATTGGGTTTTCAATTATTAAAAACCCTGGAGGAGCTATTGGTGCAAATGAATACAAAATATATCCCTGCTGAGCTTGATTTGATCGTTCTAGATTAATTTGATAGCTTCCTTCGATCACATCACATACTAAATTGAGCGCAATCACCGATGAAATATTCACATTGAACGGAGCGATATGCCTACCACCACCATCTGGATCATTATTATGTTTGAGGAGGACAGTTGAATCTGATTTTTGTAGCGCTTTGATGATATCGGTTTTAACAATTCTTACTAATTCATCAGCGTTGTATTTCGGAAACCTGAAATTACGCAGATTGTCTTTTGTGATATTGTAATCGGTTAGGAATTGTTGTTTATTGTCGCTGTTGTCATTAATTATTGTTTGAATAATTAGTTCATAGATATATTTCATGTCGGATATAAGCTGATTTATTATTTCAACGTGTTTTTGCGATCTTGTTTTCCGTAGTTGTTCTAGTTGTGTGTCATATAATTGTTTAATCTCATTAAAATAACCACGGACGTCAGCTAGCGTAAATGAAATAGTAACAGATGACTCGGCTGTTCTTTTAATGATAAAATCCCATTGCAATGTGTCTTTGTTGGTGAATATAAATCTATCGCCGATTTTTCCTTTTCTTATATCAGATAAATTATCTCGATAACTGGGATTGATTTCATGATATGATTGTACATCCGTGGTTAAGTCGGTGGTGGATTTTTCCGGTGGTAATTCAGGCCATCCCAGTACGGTTCTAATAGAACTTTGATAGATATCTACGACATAACCCTCTGTGCTTATTTCAATGGCAGATGATAGTGTTGGCTCATGAACCGTTATAGCTATTTTTGATTCTTTTCCAGTAATCGATTTTATTCTACGCGCGAATTCGTTATTGATTTGTTCGATTTGGTATGATCCGGTTGGTATGGAAACAACGTTCCAGTCTGGGGTACCGTCGGGTTTATTCTTATTTGCAAATACCAGGGAATTATTCGGTTGTTGACCACCAAATGATTTTGACCTAATATTTGGCCAACTGTGGTATACTCGTAATTTTGCTAGCGCTATCTCCTTCACTGGGACCGGAGAGGGGAAATTCACACTGAATTCTGGATTCGTTGAGGTTATTGAGATCATGCTTGTTTGTACTGGGTTTGTGTTCTCCACTATTTGTTGAAGTAATTCCATCTGTGTTGTCATTGTTATTATACTCATGTTTTTGTTCTTCTAATTTTGACATAGCAGAATCATATATATCTACCATCGCTGAAAACTCACTCTCTGATATAATTGTATCATCGAGCGATGACGATATCAATGAGGATAATTGCGAGTATGCAGTGGACACAACATGAAATTGAATTATGTAGTCTTGTAGTTTCCGTTGGCTGCATGAGGATATTTTTTTTGTGATTATTGAAATAATTCCAGCGATTGTTGTTGCCGCAGAAATGCAAATTGGAACAGCTATCGGGGCCATCATTGTCACTTAAGACAGTATAATACCGGCTCCGGTGATTACACCACTCACTGAATACACAGTAACATCAATTGCGGTAATTCTCCTGCGATATTTTTTAATTTTCATTGCATACTCCTCAGACAGGGTTTTGAGTCTAGTTTGATACTCTCTGACTTGATCATAGCGATATTGCGATGATGAAATCATTTTTTATTTTAACAACGCTAGCGTTTTCAATTACGATTTACTTAAATCCGCTACGAATTCCACATACCATGTTGTTGAGACCCTAACCAAATGTTTATCAGTAGATGTGATTGTGAACTTTTCAATTGTATTCTTGTCGATGATCGTTGAAATCGTATTATTGACCCCGGATGAACTGGACGATGAAATATTAAATTAAGACAATGGTGTTACTAGTGTTAATCGATAAATACCCTTAACGGTTGCAGTGATATCTAATGTGTTGTTTGTAGGTGACCACTCAAATGATCCGTGTTGGATCGTGTATACTAAGTTGTTGGTTTTCTCATGAGGAATTTTTGTTTTTTCAATGGTTGTTATCATCCTCGAAAGATCACCTTTGACGGCTTCGATGAAGTTTTTCGTCTCATCGATGGATTTTTTAATATCAGGGAGTTTTAGTTCAATTTTATCGAATGTAGTTCCAATAAATTTATCAATGATATTTCTACGAAATGCGGTAAACTGTTTTATGTGTTCTTCGGTTTTAGATTGAAGTGTTTCTAGTTCCAACGCAGAATCGTTGAGAGTTTTAAATCGATCTGTAATCGTCGAAAAAAGTACACCCGGTTTGAGTTTACCCTGATCGGAAAATAACGCGATAGTATCCTCGATTGCGTTTTGTTGTTTAACCAAAATATCATCCAGAGAAATATTACTAGATTTCAATTTACCCTGATCGGAAAATAACGCAACGGTGTTCTCGATTGCGTTTTGTTGTTTAACCAAAATATCATCCAGAGAAATATTACTGGTTTTCAATTTACCCTGATCGGAAAATAACGCGATAGTATCCTCGATTGCGTTTTGTTGTTTAACCAAAATATCATCCAGAGAAATATTACTGGATTTCAATTTACCCTGTTTGTCTTGAAATACAACTATTTCATTCGGGTCAACACTTGTTAAGTTCAACGTCTCAGCGATTTCATCTTTAATTTTTTTTTTATATCCTTGATAGAATCAGGAGTTGCAGTGTCATCGGGTTTGGGTTTCAGAGGTCTTCCCCAAATATCAATCATGATATTTTATATATCTCTCTCTAAAAAGCGATTACTAGTGTAGTCATTTACGACAATGTGTGGTGATTTTCTAGATGCTGAAATAGCGTCAAGGACATTTAATACTTCACTGCCGCATATTGGTGGGTCATTGATTTGTTGTGTTGGTAGCGTAGAATACCAAGTCTTCATTGGAAGGGTTTTTATATAACGCATAAACTCTTTTGGTGGGGCTAATCCATATGAATCAAAATAGACAATCCCACGTGGATCAATAGCGTATGCAACCCAGTGAGTTCCAGGTCCGGTGCTGTTATCGAGATTAATAATACCTGTTTCAGTTTTGTTTGGTTGATGTGGTAATTGATCTTTCATAAAAACACCTCTGAAATTTTTAATCACTAGTTTTTTAGCAGCATCCATTAAATCAAAATTGGACATTGGAACCATCGAAGATTTGGGAACCATAGATTTCTGAATTAATAAACCGTTCCTGGTAGTCTCAGGCCTGATCCGTGAACGGATCTCCCGCTGTACCATGAATACGGGGTTCCTGGTAGTCTTAGACCCTTTCCGCTGTACCATGAATACGGGGTTCCTGGTAGTCTTAGACCCAATCCGTGAACGGATCGTCCCTTTTTTTATACCCTCGACCTTTCTTCGGTTCATATGATTCAGCAATGCTCTGTACCGCTTTTGTTCCCAAGCCTCCAACTACCCCCAATGCGGCCGCTTTTGCTACTGCTGGGGCTGCTGCCGCAACCAATGCTGGTATTGAAATATACCACCTGTTTTTATCATATTTTTGATAGCAGCCGAAGAGAGTGTGATCTGAACTCCTTTTTTATCCTTGAAAGCATCATTGAAATGTTTCACTTGACGAGTTGTCAGTGACAATTTATTTACCCCGCCATTCATTTGATTAGGTTTCAACGTGATTGTGGTTCCACATTGTTTAGCGGATTTCGATTGCAATTTTTTTAACTGACCAGGTGTCAATGACACATTGATATTACTATATGACATTATACAAATACAGATTGATTCTAATGGAAAAATCCTTCGGATTTTCAATCAAAGATTTTCTACTGGGGCATCTACCACTCTCATTCTTCCTCCAACACCTTCAAGTAGCATTGATTTATCACTGAGAATGACAGCAACCGCTCTATAATTAGCAATACCACCAGGACGGGTTACACGGGCTCTGAAGTGTATATCAACGACAGATTGTCTTGTTAAATCAAGATGTTCCAGTGAAAAGTAATAAATCGGATAGAGGCTTTTGAAATCCCATTGTGATATTTGCAAACCGGTATCCACATTTTGATCACGTGCCATAAATGACAACAGGTTATGATAGACACGTGCAATATGATTTTGACCGTAATCAAGTTGCACATCTTCAGATGGTTCCTGCTGTCCGTTTATTCTCAGCGAGACTTCATTAACACCTAACTGATCAAATATCATATGACTTCGTTGTTGATTACCAACTCGTGCATTATTCTGTAATGCAATAAATATATGACGTGGAGCTGAAACCCCTTGTTTTGATGCCAGGTGCCATGTGAATGTACCATCAACATTGTCTTGTTTAGTATCCGTGGTCACTGATAACCAACTCAATAACGACTTTCCTCCTTGGTCCATAAATGATAACAATTTTCCTTCTGCTGTGATTGATGGAGTTAACACTGGCATCCACAATGATAGTTTTGTTAAAACGACTTTACCATCAGGAACAGCAGCATCACGCCATATTGCATCATTATCAGTACCCTTTCGTACAAGCGCTACTGTGTGTTTAGCTCCATAAATAACTTTTCGGACGTTTCTACAGAATCCGAATATATGATGCAGTGGAATTGCACATGAAAATTGTCGACGCTGTCCTTGTAATGTTGCTACACGTGTTGCAAATCCTAGATTGTAAGTAGTAATAGTATTTATGACATCAAATTCAGCAGCTGGTCTTACATATCCGGCTGGTGCTGGATCAACTGCTGTAACTCGTGTTGCCTTGACTCTAGAATACTGGTTGAGTTCAGCGTTATCAGTAATATCCTTTGCAAACATCATAGATGGACCCGCTGATCTTGTATAATCATCAGAATATCTTGCTAACCCTATGATTGTTGTAGCCACATCAACTTCACGGTCAATGGATTCAATTTCTTTTCCATCAATGAGATATCTAGCGCTTTCAAATAACGCCATGATACCGTTATTGACAAAACCAACTCGGGTAGTTTGGCTAATGTCATATGGAGGATCATTATGTGCAGCATCATTTGTTACAAGTTCTCCTTCTACTTCAATAAACGCTTCACAAGGCAAAAAGTATTTACTGGTATCATGAACTTGAAGTTCAATTCGTGATCGGAGATCGGGTTGTACTGCGTGATAAGAATAAAATTGAAAATCGCGTACAGAGCCATCTTTACGCACTGGGGCATCCATATCAAATGCTGGATCAGGTGACCTTTTGAACATTTTATTCTATTTATCAGAGTCTAAATCGGATTTTCCATTTCATCGTGAAAAACGCTAGCGTTTTCGTCGTGGTTTTTTAAAGCCACTTCCTGCTATCATGTTTGCTGTCATGTTATTTTGGTCCTCTTGATTTACCATCGACGCTAGTTTTTCATCTACTGCGTTATTTATAATTTTACTGACACTCGCAGGCATCTCTGCTGTAGATGGCAATGGTACCTGTTTCTCTTTTCGTCTCACTAATGATGTTATTTTATCCTTCGCAGTTGAAAACGCTTTCCCGGCAAGATCTCCAACAGTACTAATACCCTTATCACGAATAACATCAATGGCTTTCATTCCTAGTTGTTTAGCTAACGGCATCACTTTTGGGGCCGTTCTTGAAAAGAATCCTGCAATGGTATTACCTAAACCATCTCCGTAGTATGCTCTATAAACTGGAAACCGTGAATTAACTACATAGACGAGGGTTGGTTTATCATGATTGTAGTGTATAATCATCTTGTTATAAAACTAGTAGTTTTTTAATTAGTAATCAATCGCTGTAATAACCATGGGCATCTTTGTGATTTTCAACTAACTCAGCAATGAGTTCTCGATATACATTAATGTCCATGATACCACCGGCAAATAATCGTCTACAGATATCAGCTGCTTCATTAATTATTTCCGGTGAGTTATTTCCGGCTCGTTTCCCTCCGATGAGGACTTCTAACCGTGATATATCACTGAGAATGTTACCAGGACAAGTAACGCTAGTGTTTTCAACTATTCCGCTACCTAAATACTTATCTTCAGTTGACTCCTCTTCATCCTCTTTAACTACTATATTCATTTGATTTATTTTACTCAATACTTTGTCTTTAAAACTCTCAAAATCATTGCGGTTACCTTCTGTGATTCTAAATCTACCACGGTTTGCCAAGTATACTTTTTTTTTATCCAATTCTCGTCGTTTTTTATATACTCTTTATACCCTTTGTTTACAGCTATTTCTCTTTGATCGAGTGCAAAATTCCGCGCGGTAAAGTTAATTAAATCATTGTCATCTTTATAACTTTTAATTATGTTGTATGCATAGTTTGTAATTATAGTTTGCGGTGAATACATTTTTGCTATAGTAACGTCTTCTTCCTCTTCTTGCTTTCTTGCAATAGCACCTAGTTCTTCTAGTACTTGCTCTTTTTTTTGTTGTTGCCGTGAAGTAGCTACTATATCCACTGGAAGCGTCTCTAAAGACTTTTTTGTTTGTTTAGTTCTTTTTGCTATTTTTTCTAACACAGGGAGAAAAGTCTCTTCTTGTTTTTTTCCTTGCTCAGAGAGTGTTGACACTATCTGTTTCGTTGTTGTAGTTATTGGTTTAAACAACTCTTCAGATCCCGCAGCAAAATCAGTCTGAAGACTCTGTCGTTCTTGCAGTTTATTCCTGACAGAGTCACGAATTGGTATAAATTTCTTAATTGCATCTAGTCGTTCACGAGCCAATCGGGTCGTTAATGCTTCATTGACCATTATTTGAAATCAGAAACCATTTTTCAATTGTAAAACAATTTTTCCCATCGATGATTCCATCCTAACGGTCCAATTTTTTATTGCTGTGAAATATTTTTATTTTTTATCCATTGATTTTGCCTGTTTTTGACAGTTTTGGTGGTTTTCAGTTGAAAATCTCAAAGAGATTCTACAGTCAAGTAGTCGATTTTACATGGGATTTTCCATAAGGAAAAGCTGTTAAAACTCATTTTTGATGATTTTTAGCCATTTTTCATCAATTTTTGCCTGTTTTCAGTGATGTTTGGTCATTTTTCATCGATTTTCATCAAAAAACCTCGTAGGGTCAAGTAGTCGATTTCCATAGGGAAAAGTTCTTAAAAGAACTTTCAAAGCTGTTAGGATTCTATTTTATTTTCGCAGTGTGAAATATTTTCACTGATTCAATCAAAAAATGACAAAAAAATGAAAATCTCAAGAAGATTTTACTGTCTGACAAAATCTTTTGAGGGTCGGTCAATCAAAATAGTTCATTTTCTTGACTTAACGCTCGTAAGTTTCTAATTTTAGAATTAACTTCCTTTTTCAATTCATATTCGTTACCCAATTCTTTTCGTATTCCTTCCACGATAGTATATAACGGAACAAACACACCTACTTCACTGGAAAATGCAAGAGAGTCTCGAATAGAATTTTGAATTTTTTTGATGAGTGCATATTTCTTTGGTAACATATACTTGTTAGTGCTAACTCCGTATTCTATATCCTGAAAATCCGACTTGATTTGATCAGGATTTAACCCATCTGACAATTTAATATTCTGATTTTTCAATTTTGCAATTTCAACTATGATGCAATTCATAATTTCAGAATTCATATATGATAATACATATTTCTAATTCATTTTTCAAAAATAAATGAGCCATTAATATTTTCAAAATTCAGTCTGTATATATAACTATATTTTTTAAAATTAATTCTGTATATATAAATATCTTTTTTAAAATTAATTCTGTATATATAACTATATTTTTTAAAATTAATTCTGTATATATAAATATATTTTTTAAAATTAATTCTGTATATACAAATATAAATGCAGACAAAAATAAATAACAACCATGATGAGCGGTTATCAGTCATTTGGCCCCCTTGATATAGGCCACTGTGTCTCTCATAGGGTTCTTTCTTTGAGTATTTCCATTTTTTTCTGAGATTTCTTCGATCTCGATTTGACCCTATTTGGCCGGTAATTCATTTTTGAACACCATACGGGGCTACCCAAATGTGACGGAGAGCTAATTACATCCATGGATGTTATTTATTTTAGGTCATTTATATTTACATTCACCGGAAACATATTCCCCTAAGAGTGAATCTAACTCGTCAAATAACGGGTTAGAATCACAAGAGGGTATGTTTACGTGAAATGACCTAGAGGTTACATATATACGACAACACATCTTTGGAACTCCTTGGTTGCCTTCACATCCAAGTAAGCCCAAAGGAAACCCGAAACATACATCTCCGGAAGGGAGGCCTAACGTGGCAAACGCCATCTTAGACCGCCCAGAAGATATGCTTGGGGTGACGTCACAACATATACTTAATTAAGGACAGCACAAATACCGTATATATCTCCACTCGAGTGTTGTGGCAAATTGTAGGTATACATATACTTAATTAACTTAATTAAGGACAGCACAAATACCGTATATATCTCCACTCAGATTGTAGGTATACATATAATTAATTAACTTAATTAAGGATGGATTATAATTCAATGATGATGTAATGATGATGGGACGGCACAGACATCACAAACATGAAACGACGGGGCTGATTTTCAAAGGCCAATCCGACCAATCAAAGCAACCCATGAAATTAAACCCGGTTGCATGATTGAGAAAAGTCAACCACGCACACGTGTCAATGGCGTGGGTTATTTTTTGACTGGTCGGATTGGCCTTTGAAAGCCCCAGCTTTAAACCTTTCATTTAGTATATAAGGTGACTAATACAGCAGTGTCAATCCACAGAGTGTGTTATTTTATTTTCTTGAATTACTTGTTAATGGTGCTTCACAGTATTTAAATGAGACAGAATATTTGCATAAAGCACTAAAAAAAAGAATATAATCGTTTGAAAACATTTTATATTTGATTTCTTTTCTAATTAATTATAGCCCAAGCCGCTGAATCACAATTTAGGGGGAAATAACCCACGCCATACTGTAATGTAATTTTTATAGATGTAGCCGCTCTCTAGGGGCATTTGTACATCTTTTATAGGTGCCATGTCGGCACCCTTTTTTTTTTTTTATTTTTCATAAAATCTTTATTCAATATTTACATATTAAATTATACAAATGATAGTCAAAACTCCCACCAGCACCCGTCACTCATACACACATTTTCACCACACTCACTACATACAGACATTTAAACACTTATATTTACACATAATAGTAGAAACATATAATAAAGATATATGAGTAGGTGGGAGGGGTTGTTATTCCCCCCCCCCTTATCAACCCGACACCATCTAAGGGAGAGAGTATATAAGGGGACTTAATACAGCAATCCGCAAGGTGTGCTATTTTATTTTCTTGAATTACTTATTAATGGTGTTTCACAGTATTTAAATGAGACAGCATATTTGACTTAAACACTAAAACAAAGAATATAATTGTTTGAAAACATTTCTTTTCTTACAAAACAATGCCCAGCCGCTGAATCGCAATAACCCATAAAACAAGTTAACACAATCTAAGGGAGAAAGTATACACAAGGTAACTTAATACAGCAATCCGCAAGGTATGCTATTTTATTTTCTTGAATTACTTATTAATGGTGTTTCACGGTATTTAAATGAGACAGAATATTTGACTTAAACACTAAAAAAAAAAAGAAAATATTTCTTTTCTTATAAAACAATACCCAGCCGCTAAATCACAATGATAACTCCCTTGGTTATATCCATTGGTTATATTTAAGAGTTGTCTCCCTTGGTGTTATAGACATACGAAAATCGAATTTTTTGATAATACCATCACGGGATGCTTCATAATTAACAAGCACGGGTGAGATCTGAATTCTTGGTTCATTTGTATAATAACACTATTTTTCTAATTCATTGTTTGGTTTAATTATAAGTCTCTGCATATAATCTTGAGGAGTCTTTATGATTTTGTCATCGTTGGGGTCAATGACAGTATTTTTTATTCTTTTATCAAAATAGCGTTTTAGTTCCCTGTATCGTTTGCCGCCACACCTAAGACATAATTGCGACCTTCCCCTAACCCCAACCCCACATCAAATACAGGGTAACGGACCAAGGCTTCCACGACGAAAGCTTTGCATATGATACCAACAGAATTCATTTCTGCATGATTTGTTACACGGTGTCACTGATCCAATCATAAGCCATTTGCAATGATTCATTATACTTAAATCTTTCATTTAAATGCTTGTTTTAATTATAGTATGGAGGAGTTCGAGAGATTATCGAAAATTAAGCCCTGGAAAAGTGTTCAATTCAATCTTGATAGAGTTTCTGATACACCAAAGAATAAAATTCTTGATAGAACCTTGATTAGTAAAATCAGAGACTGTTTTAATGAATTCAAGCGTGATGGGGCAGCTCATTGTTGGTCAACATTTCGAATTGATGGTGTTGTTGACGCTACCATGAATGATGAAAAAGCAGCAGTGATAATCTCACGTCTTGGGGAAGAAAGAAATTTTTTTCGAATAAAATTCCTTATCCGTGATAATGGAAAATGGATCATTAGGGACAAATACGAGCCTATTCTTAAAGACAAAAAAACTGTCACTGTGACTCAGGATTCAAAACCAGGAATTTTGACTGGAATTGATAAACCCTACTACGAAAGATCTTATCCTGTCGCAGCAGTTGTTTACGGGATCTATCCGCTCAATGAAAAACCTGATATTTCAAAACTAGCACCCATGAAATATTCGACAGGGCTCAATTGTGTAGCAGCACGAATAATGGAACACTTCACAAATGCGTCCCGGGGAAATAAACTAACTGATCTAAGACGAAAAAAAATAACAGAATGGGAACTGACTTTGAAACAGCATGGGGCAACAATTCAAGATATAGCCAAATTAGAAACATCATTGAGATTTCCAATATCGGTAAGGACAATCACCGGAGAAGTATTATACGAATCGAAATATAATAAAAATGGAACCCCAATACAGATTATTGATCATAACGAACACGCGTGGTCATCTGCAGTAACAATATTCCCACGGGATAGAACCGTAAAATATCTATCCCAAACCGAAGAGTTTTTTTCAGAGCAGAAATTATTTGATGCTATTTACCATTTGAGTAAAAAAGATCCTGTGTCAGTGTGGCTATATCATAGTACTTCAGACGAAGAATGTAGATTTGATCAGTTTGTAAGGCCCAACGGAGAATTGTACCGTACTGAAGAACTGCATAATCAAATGAAACAACTAGCTAGTGAGTTTTCTCCCCAGAGTTCTCTGGGGGAAGACAACGATCAATTATTAGCAAACTGTTTTACACTTCCATCAGTTGTAGCACATTTTGCTAGGAAGAAAAACGCGTGGAAACCAACACGAAGTGAGTTCTTATCAGAGGTCAAATTGTCCTGTCTTGAATACAGCCATGGAGGATTATGGAACACAAAATACACCGCTGATACCGTTATTTCAGTTGATATGATTGCGTGTTATCCAGGAAGTTTTCTTGGGTATGGAGAGTGTGAGAAATATTTCAAACGATTTGGACACCCTACACACGAAATGACCCGTGTTGCTATTAATGGATCACTTCCTGATTTTGATTTAACCGGATTCGCTTGTGTAGCATCATTTGAAATGGCTACAGGACTTCATCCGTGTAGTTATCTTTGGATTGGTAAACACATGTCTGAAAAACACTGGATGCCAATAGTGTTATTACGGTATATGCTTGATTGTAAGATGTTAAAATCATTAATTGTCAGTGAAGCAATTATATCCTATCGAGCACAGAAATCAGTCTGGTTACCACAACCTGATCTAGAAAAAATAATTAGCGAAGAGCGAAAACTGTTTCCAAATTTCAGTGAACAACAAATCATGGATTGGTCCCAACAGTTATTTGAAATCAGAAACAATGAAGCAAAAGACCTTGGACGAAGAATAATCGGTAAATTTACCCAAGGTGGCAAAGATGATAATACGAGATATTCTTCACGATTGATTATAGACAATGCTGAATACGATTTTGTAATCACGGATTTAACGAATAGGTGCCTGTATGTCAATCGTAAGGACGCATTTATGTCCGATGGAACCAAATTGGGTACAATTGTTACTTACACTGATGGATACAATCCGCAGTACACACATTTGAGAGCTTCTATGCTTGGTTATGCTTCTATTAATTTATTTTCAATGATCAATAGATTTACTACCACCGCAGTTAGAGTTGCTACTGACTCATTTTACATAAATAGCAAAATGGCTGATTTTAAGGCTACTGGCAACGAGAATTGGGGGTCATGGAGAATTAAGAAGGAAATGCTTCATGATTATATTCCATCAGCAGATGTTACCATTGAAAATAATTACTTAGAAAGCAATCAGTGTTCAGAATTTTCTAGTGCACCACCGATTTCTGATCCAATATGCCTGTATAAAACAGTTTATTTAAACGGCTGTGGTGGGTCAGGAAAAACAACCCGGGCAATTGAGTTATTTCGTGTTTCCAATCCAAACATGATTGTACTAACACCGACTCACAGACTTGCAAGAGAAATGATACAGAGAGGGGTAAATGCCTGCACTTATCATAGTTTCTTTAGATGGAAGGGAGATAAATGGACTCCTGAGCGCATGGGAGAGAAATTTATTCCTGAAATTATCATTTGGGATGAAATAGACACAGTGTCAGAAGATGTCTTAAAAATATTTCTTGAGTGGTTGTTATTGAAGAATACAAAAGTCGTTATGTGCGGTGATCACGGCCAACCACCACCATTTGTCGGTGCATCCCCCCATAAATGGCTAAAGGGTTTTGTAGACTATTATGAAGAAATTGATACCGATCATAGATCACTTGATAATGAATTAAAAGAATTTAAGAAACTAATTAGATTACAACCGGATAAAATCCAGTGTGAAATAGCGCGTGAAATAATTTCGGAAACTCCCATGAATGAGTTTTGGGAAGCGTGGAGACCAAACGATTTGATCATTGCAAGTAGAAAAATAGTCAGGGATACACTTCAGATGAAGTTATTTGAATTGCATAAACAAAAATTTGCAACACTTCCAGTGCCCCTCTGTTATAGGCCATCGGATACACGAAAACAGAACATCGAAGTTGATATTCCAGGCCTGACAGAGTCAGGGCGTGAAAAGCAGATTCTCGTATTAAATGATATTGTGCTGGTTGATATCAATGTCGTTGAAGATGCATTGCGTGCTAATAAATCCCCGTGGACGCTAGGTTATGCAGCAACAATACACTCTTCACAGGGATTGACTATATCGGATACAATTGTTTGGATGGTAGATAATCGCATAGAATGGTCGAATTTAGTCTATCTCGCAGTGTCTAGAGTACGAAAAATAAATCAACTTCGAAGAATTGTCTTCGATGATGAAATCATTGGCGATGATAATGACACCACAATAGATGATATTATTGATAAAAAAACTCTCCGGTTACAAACAACAAGACAAAAAAAAACAACGAGAATTTGATATTGATGCTGAATTAATAATCACTTTGAAGCAACAACAAAATAATCACTGCGTAAGTTGCAATTGTATAATGCGTTGGCAGTATTCGGATAAGGATCCTCGCCAATTCACCGTAGACAGAAAAAATAACAATCTCGGTCATGTCAGAAATAATGTGATGTTGACTTGTCTTGAGTGCAATAGACGCAAGGGTGCTAGTTAAGCCCATGCGGTGGTAATTGAGTATCCTCAGGTATCACTTGTAATTGTTGTCTAGTAAAACCCCGTTGAGGGGCAGTTGAATCCAGTTTATAGATTGGAGGTCTACCCGTAGATCATGTTATACTAGATATCTTGTGTGCAGTAACACTCCAAATAGGATCAGTAGCCCTTTTTGTGCCACCCTCAAGCTCTCCTGGTTCGTATAAGTACCTCACAATGACATTACTACCAAGAATTGGTTGGGAAACGCTAAAATCTTTTTGAATTTCCATTTCAGGTATTGACTTCTTTTTAATCGCATTGATAGGTTTCATGTTGATGGTTCTAGTAATCTCGTTATTCAGTGCAGTAATCACAGCTGGTAACCTTTTAACCCATTCACGGGATCTTTTTTCTTGGATGAATTCTTTTGCGTATTGATATCCAAATAACCGCTCAGCAAGGGTTTTATTAAACCGTTCTACAATGGCCTGATCACGATGTAGCGCAGTATGTCCTCGTCTGATAGTGACTTTATGATTTTTCATTATTGATAACACTGCACCCTGAAATTCCTTGCCCGGATCAACTTGTAACAGATTTGGCCAGTGCAGAGGGCCCCTTCGATAAATCCTTTCAAATGCAGAAGCTACTTCAGTGGCTGATTTTGTTTTTAACGGTTCTGCTTCTTTGTATCGACTTGCAAAAGCAACTACGGTTAATGCGTATTTGTAACCACGATCATGTGGCAGAAATAATAGATCAGCCTGATGAACTTCATTAGGAACTGTCACATCAAAATGCGAGAATTGAATTTGTTTAGGCGGTGGTAGATAAATTTGCCATATTGCCTGTTTGGATAACCAATGAGCCGCAGTTGTTTTTTTCACTTTTGCAGCGCTAGCGAGTTTATGGATTGCTGATTTACCCCTCCAGTATCCTCTTGGGGAATAATAAATAGATTCCATGTTGTTATTAATTACCAGCACCTAACATCAATTTACTTTTCATAGCCGATTTTATCAAAAAGGAAGCCAATTTTTCTTTGAAAGATTTATCAGAAATAGCATTTAACGCATGAATTAATTTCACATCTGCTAGATGCCTGTGCTGCAGATTACTGCTTTTATAAGATACATCATGAAGGTGACAGGCCTTATCAATAGCGTTTATTGGTTCCTCACCGGGTCGGGGCTGATTTTGATCATTGAGTCTGATATCAAGTCTTGTTCCCGGTCCACAGTAGCTATATCCTGGAAGGTGCTTTTCTCCAGGGTATTTTGCCCATGGGGTTCCAGGGAGTTTAGTTAGCTTGGCTGCGATATCACCTCCTCGTTTTTTTTTTAAAGGTTCCTTGAGTTCCTTGGGTTTAGAAACAAATCTAAATTTCTTTGTACTACATTGTACGCATTTACCAGAAAGCGCTGATCGGTTATTTTTAGTTGTAATCGTCGTCAAGTCATCTGTGCCAGTACGTTTTTTACACTTCACACAATATAGATCCATAATTTATATATAACGGCATGAATATAATTGATTATTCAGCTACCCGACGACGGGAACCTATTAAACATCATGAAATGTTGCCGAATTCAATTAGAATGATTATAATCGGACCATCTGGAAGCGGAAAGACACAACTGCTACTTAATTTGATAACGAGATGGATGAAATGGAACAAATTGTATTTAATAGCCCCGAGTGTAGACGATCAGCGATGCTATGAAGTGCTAAAGGATTTTAACGAGAAAGCAAAAGAATTTCAAATCGATGAAGATTTTATTGAGTTTTTTACTGATATAGAGGAAGCCCCGAGCATTGATGCTATTGATGGAAGTATTAACAATTTAGTGGTATACGATGATATCATGTTAGATAATCAAAAAAATCCTGCTAGAATATTTTCCCGAGGCAGGCATAAAAACACTGATGTGATATATGTGTTAGGATTAAAGTTTTAGTAAAATTAATAAGATTGATATTTTCTTTTGAATTGAATTAAAGTAATGTTTTATTTGTTTATATTCTAAAATATATTAAAGGTAATTTCATTTGTTTTTACTATATAGAATAGAAATGGTTGTTGAGCAGGTAAAAAAGGGCAATGTATATAACCACACTATAACTCAAGTAAAAGTAGCTAAGAACATTGCCAATATACAATGTTGTGTGAGATTGTATACGAAAAACATTATACATGGATTTTTGCCTGCTCAGCTATAAGTTCTAAGTTTCATTAGTGAAAATATGTCTCTGACCTAGTGATTGGCAAAGGTTCAAATCGGTTAATGAAGATCTAGTAACTTTCCACTCTATGAAGCTTATGAAACAAGAAGGTTTCCAAACTAACGGATATCCATATTTGGTCTGACGTCGTTAAGGCCGGTGTAGATGATTACAGAATTGAGTCTTATGACGTAAGTAAGGTGGTTGTTACCTGTCAGAACTGGTTTGTAGAGTTCGTAGTTTTCTGACTAATGCGTAGAAGGGTATGACCTACCTAACCCCCCTGTATCTGGCCGCGAGCGTATATATAGAAATGCGCAGTCAGGTCAGATCAGTTATAACGCATTAGCAGAAAACTGACGTTGACTCTTCAATTACAGGTAGGCATCTGTACAAGTTATAATTTCTTGTAAGAAATAAGTATTTTTGATGATTGAGATTTTTAATGGTAAAATTGTTTTGTGTGCAACATTACTATTGAGTTCTTTGTTTATAATACATTGTAATGGAATGTTTAAATGTTTTAAAGAATTTATATTTATGTAACTTTAATTATGAAGGTTTGAATTAGTTGAATTAGCTACCAACTTCATACTTGACTTAATGTTGAAATAAAGTATTTCTTAAGTAAGAAAGAGTAATTTCTAGCAATATATTCTAAATCAATATTCTTAATATTCTGTTTTAAAATGAGTAAAATGCATTAACTATTATTACATTTAAGGCTTTTGCTATCTTGAAATTGATTGAGAACTAACTAGTAAATAATATTCTAAGGTGCAGAAGTTAATGAAGTTGGAAAGCTTAAAGATGAAAAATGTAATATGTATTTTATGAATTTATATTAAAGTTTTAGAAGTGTTTCTAGAATGTAGTAATATATATGTGTGTTGATTATTTAAATAAAGTTATAACGCATTAGCAGAAAACTGACGTTGACTCTTCAATTACAGCTACGATTCCGTACCTAATTCCCTCATCATTCCTATCATCTGGTGACACACTTTATCTGGGGACTCAACCTTTTTCTTCTTGCTATCTTCCTGAGTTCCCGGCCCGAGTTTATGAGACTGATCTACAGAACATTCCAGTTAAACATCTAAGAAAAGTCTCATAAAATATGTCACTCAACGATACACTCAGATACCAAAAGTGATCAGAGATAACTGCAATGTGTTGTGTGTATTTAACGGCGTTGATACTCATACGCTACGAAATATTCATCAGACCTGGTGCAGCGGTGATATGAATCATAATCAATTTAGAAATTTCTTTAGTCACGCTCAGTCAAAACCACACGGATTTGTGACAATAAATTTAGCAGACCCTAGGACACGATATCGTATCGGACTTGATCAAATATTCGGTTAACCCATAGCAGCAGAGAGGGTGAGTGACAACGACGTTGCGACATTTTATGATTCGCGAATGCGAATCTCATGTTTTCAGACTCATTTTTTTTTTCTAGTTATTTCGCGAGAAGGGTCTAGTGTTATTTGGAGGGGTATAATCAAAAATAAAAACAAAAAATGTTGTAGGATTCACCCTCTCTGCTGCTCTATGGGACAGGTAATATGGACTGTGATTTCTTAATCCAACACCCTATGTGACTGGTAATATGGACTGTGATTGCTTAATCAGACAAACTATGTGACTTGTAATATGGACTGTGATTGCTTAATCCAACACCCTATGTGGCTGGTAATATGGACTGTGATTGCTTAATCCAACAGCCTTTGAGACTTGTAATATGGACTGTGTTTGCTTAATCAGATACCCTATGGGACAGGTAATATGGACTGTGATTGCTTAATCCAACACCCTTTGTGACTGGTAATATGGACTGTGATTGCTTAATCAGACACACTAATGGACTGGTAGTATGGACTGTGATTGCTTAATTTTTAGACCTTAATATCCACAATTATATCACAAGTGCTGGACGTGAGCATATTAAAGAAAAGAAATAACATGAAGGGGGAAAAGTCATACCGATTGAGAAATTTCCTGAAATTACCATGATGTCCCGTTCTGTCAATGGAACCTGTCGAATATACTATCTCATTTATAGTATGATCTTTAACAGAACGGCGTCATCAGAGTAATTGGAGGAATGGAATGCTATTATTAAAAAAAAACACAATATGCTTGCGTCCAGCACCTGTGAATTATAATTGGCAGTGGCTATTCGCAAGGTGGACATGTACCTCATCTGAAAAGATTATTTACATGGCAGCCATGTACCTTAACATGATAAGACTCTTCCCACGGTCGACATGTACCCTGTACCTGGGTACTACTAAAGAAGGCAAATATGGTACAGAGACGCTTTAATGTGTTGATAATTAATAATAATAATAATAATAATAATAATAATAATAATAAAATAATGATGATGATGATGATAATAATAATAATAATGATACTACTGATAATAATAATAATAATAATAATAATAATAATAATAATAATAATAATAATAAATAATTAACAGTAATAATAATAATGATACTACTACTGATAATAATAATAATAATAATGATGATGATGATGATGATGATGATGATAATAATAATAATGATGATGATGATGATGATGATAATAATAATGATGATGATGATGATGATGATGATGATGATAATAATAATAATAATAATAATAATAAGAAGAAGAAGAAGAAGGATGATGATGATGATGATGATGATGATACTACTACTACTACTACTACTACTACTATTGATATTCTTATTTTTAAAAATAGCTGTACTTTAAGTACCCTGTGGTAAGGGTAGAGAAAAATATATAATTTTAAATTTGATATTATGATCATAGACATGACAAAAAAGTACAAGTATTTTAAAGCATTTATTAACTGTCTTCATCAGTGATTATTAGCTTTTATAACTCTTTGGGATCATGCATTTGCATTTATTTAAAACAACCGTGTCAGTGTTATGTGACTTGTTTATATTAGTTATTTTATTCAGTGGGTCAGTGCTAAATAAAGAATTGAAAGAACGAAATAAAGATGTGAGGTAACGCATATTACACATATGCGGGGGTGGGGGGATTATGTTGTGTGCAAAAAGGCTAGGAAAAGCGCACACAAAGTACGGGATCCTACCTTACAATGTTTATTACTAGTAGTAGTAGTAGTAGTAGTAGTAGTAGCAATATCGAAGTAAAAGATTGAAAAGAGTTAACATTACTAATAGTTTTTATTTTTAAAAGTATGAGAACTGTGCTTTGATAGTTGTCCATTAAACCTCCATCGGCATTTAAAAGAAGACCTAAGTCAATGTCAGGTAATTCATTACAGGCGGCCTACATTCATTTCTTACAAGCCTCGCATTACATAAAAACTAACAGTAACAGACAGTAGTCTGAACAGAATGCATCGGCCAGGCAACATTTACAGGTTAGCAAAATTCAACGGCGGATGATTATTCGGGGTTTTCAGTTTAGCAGTTTCCCAGTTAGGCGGAATTTCCTACTTTCATTTCGTCGAGACAGTTGCGGCTGCCATGAGTAGATTATGCCCAAACTGAACGAGCAAAGGTGTACATTTCTTTATATATCAACATATTTACATGCGCATTTATATTTTTTCAGCACAATACACGATGATTCGTGGATTACTCGAACCATAGCACAGTCGACCTATTTATTAATGTTCTCGCCACATAACGAAATCGGGACTACTCAACTTGGCCCATAACGTACGGATCTCTCTAAACACAACCAAGACACCCCAGGACAACTCAACCTCTCGGTCCATGAGTTATGTAATGCCCTATATATTTTACAAATCTTTTAATGTTTCTTTATGTTTAGTGAAGCTGTGTACATTTTTAATATCTAGTTAAAATACAAGTCATACACGTCATTCACAGACCTTGGAAATTGTGACTGTCAAGATAGTTTAACACTTTAACTCTAATAGGTAATGGTTGATAGATTAAATCAAATGGGATATTTTAATGTGTTATTTAATTTTACCTGTCTTTACATCTTGCACAGATAATTTGGATAAAATGGGGAATTGTTCCTCCAGGGGGAATAAGGTCCCCAACATCTCAAAGATTGGGTTCATGGGGTATGGGATCATCATAAATATATTAGTCCTTGACATTGAGCACACCGCCTCCGTCGCTTTGAAACATTTATCTCTCAGTTGCAGTAATATGACTAGTATTGGTGAATGCATTCAGATTCAAGGCAAGTTCCAGTCCCATGTTTTCTGATACAGTTCAGTTGTGCTCCTGTTGTTGTTGTTGTTGTAGGGTTTAACACCATTTTTTTTATAGCACACAATAGACTATACATGGCAGTCAGTATTAATGGTAGAGGAAGAACCTGGGAAAAACCCTGGAAAGAACCACCGACCCATGTGAAGCTACTGGCATGCTTTCTCACATACCCACATTGGCCAAATCTGAGATTCAAACCCACGCAGGCAGAGGTGAGATGGCAGTGATCCATAATGGAGAGCGCTTTAGACCACTCTGCCACTTGGGGCCCCCAGTTGTACTGTAACCTCAGCAAGGTAAGCAAAACTAAAAAGAGACATGAAGAATGAAACAGTTGGGATTGACGCTAAAGCAATAATAAACAGAGAAGATACACTAAAACTGAAATGTAGCATCATCCTTGTAATAAATAATAAAAATGAATGTTTAGACACAAAGATAGGGAAGGGAGGGATGCATCAAATATTCAAAGACAAAATATATTTTCATACCAGTAACTTTACTTTTGGGAATTCGTAAGTGTCCATTTGAAAATCACAATCTGCAAATGAAATGAGAGAAGATAATTGAAATAAACTGTAGTTTGATAACCAGAATATGTGATTTTGAAAGAGAAGAGAATTGTAATAAATTATAGTTTGATAACAGGAATATGTGATTTGGAAAGAGAAAAGAGAATTGAAATAAATTGTACAGTTTGATAACAGGAATATGTGATTTGGAAAGAGAAAAGAGAATTGAAATAAATTGTACAGCTTGATAACAGGAATACATGATTTGAAAAGAGAGAAGAGAATTGAAATAAACGGTACAGTTTCATAACAGGAATATGTGATTTGAAAAGAGAAAAGAGAATTGAAATAAATTGTACAGCTTGATAACAGGAATACATGATTTGAAAAGAGAGAAGAGAATTGAAATAAACGGTACAGTTTCATAACAGGAATATGTGATTTGAAAAGAGAAAAGAGAATTGTAATAAATTGTACAGCTTGATAACAGGAATACATGATTTGAAAAGAGAGAAGAGAATTGAAATAAACGGTACAGTTTCATAACAGGAATATGTGATTTGAAAAGAGAAAAGAGAATTGTAATAAATTGTACAGCTTGATAACAGGAATACATGATTTGAAAAGAGAGAAGAGAATTGAAATAAACGGTACAGTTTCATAACAGGAATATGTGATTTGAAAAGAGAAAAGAGAATTGTAATAAATTGTACAGCTTGATAACAGGAATACATGATTTGAAAAGAGAGAAGAGAATTGAAATAAACGGTACAGTTTCATAACAGGAATATGTGATTTGAAAAGAGAAAAGAGAATTGTAATAAATTGTACAGCTTGATAACAGGAATACATGATTTGAAAAGAGAGAAGAGAATTGAAATAAACGGTACAGTTTCATAACAGGAATATGTGATTTGAAAAGAGAAAAGAGAATTGTAATAAATTGTACAGCTTGATAACAGGAATACATGATTTGAAAAGAGAGAAGAGAATTGAAATAAACGGTACAGTTTCATAACAGGAATATGTGATTTGAAAAGAGAAAAGAGAATTGTAATAAATTGTACAGCTTGATAACAGGAATAGATGATTTGAAAAGAGAGAAGAGAATTGAAATAAACGGTACAGTTTCATAACAGGAATATGTGATTTGGAAAGAGAGAAGAGAATTGTAATAAACGGTACAGTTTCATAACAGGAATACATGATTTGAAAAGAGAGAAGAGAATTGTAATAAACGGTACAGTTTCATAACAGGAATATGTGATTTGGAAAGAGAGAAGAGAATTGTAATAAACGGTACAGTTTCATAACAGGAATACATGATTTGAAAAGAGAGAAGAGAATTGAAATAAACGGTACAGTTTCATAACAGGAATATGTGATTTGGAAAGAGAGAAGAGAATTGTAATAAACGGTACAGTTTCATAACAGGAATACATGATTTGAAAAGAGAGAAGAGAATTGTAATAAATTGTACAGTTTCATAACAGGAATACATGATTTGGAAAGAGAGAAGAGAATTGTAATAAACGGTACAGTTTCATAACAGGAATACATGATTTGGAAAGAGAGAAGAGAATTGTAATAAACGGTACAGTTTCATAACAGGAATATGTGATTTTGCTTTAAATACCTTGAGTCGTCTGCTTACAAATATTGTTACTATGTTCAGCTTAATACTATCTAAATTAATATGTAAGCTGCTGCATGTACATGTAAGAATGAAATAATATATGTACACTTATAAATTTCCATAGAATTAGCTTCCAGTTATCACCAACGCTATTTTTAAAAGGAACATTATTACATCCAAAATGATTCCATAGATACAAGAGCAGCCACTTAAACTTCCTATGTCCTTGAGACTACCTGTTTATCTTCCTATGTCCTTGAGATTACCTATTTATCTTCTTTTTCCTTGAGATTACCTGTTTATCTTCTCCTTGAGATTACCTGTTTATCTTCTCCTTTAGATTACCTGTTTATCTTCCTTTGTCCTTGAGATTACCTGTTATTTTCCCATGTCCATGAGATTACCTGTTTATCTTCTCCTTTAGATTACCTGTTTATCTTCCTTTGTCCTTGAGATTACCTGTTATTTTCCCATGTCCATGAGATTACATGTTTATCTTCCTTTGTCCTTGAGATTATGTGTTTATCTTCCTTTTTCCTTGAGATTACCTGTTTATCTTCCTTTGTCAATGAGATTACATGTTTATATGTTACATTATTTCTTGTTGTAACATTGTTCTTTTATGTACAATAATAAGCATTTGTATCCAACACAACAAATATAAAATTCCATACATTTCCTGGCTAAGTCTCCATTTATGCTGGTAGTCTTTGATTGAAATGAGTGTTTTTCATTTATATAATCAATACAAATTGTATTCATCTGGAAATTGTCTTTCTTAGCATTGTATCAATTACAGTGTGGTTAACTAATATAGTGTGAAAAGATCACAACAGTCAATATGTCAAGTGAAAATGACATGATCTGTTAGGTTTTGACATAAACAAATTGAGATGGGCATAGCTTGGTATGTCACTGAGCCACTTACAAGTCCAGAAGTATAACATTATTTACCTCCCTTAAAGAGTACGGTAACTGCAGAGCTTTTATTCTTGCAATGTAGTAAACAGATCACATGCATTATGTACTTTAAGCAAACTCTTGCTATGCCCACTTATATAGATACTGCTTGTGTTTTTATTCACTTTGTGGAACTTCTGTCAGCTATTAATGATAACTGTGCCTTTATCACTATTTACAATACTGTACATCATTATAAAGTTTCATGTGGAGTTGTTTTCACTGATGTTCAGATGTGACCCATTGTATTGTGCATATTTACAAGAAAAATATAGTTTTAGCATATATATATATATATATATATATATATATATATATATATATATATATATATATATATATATTAAAACAAATTAGCAATTTTAATTTAACAGTATTTTTGTTCATATCCTTTCAGTACTAACTAAATGTTGATACTTAATTGATTTTATTCAGTTTGATTTTCTTAGTTTATATAAGGTTGTAAAAGTGATAAATTTTAAATCAAATCTTTGCTCTGTAACTTCATGACCTTTGAACCTGCTTATTTCCACTTTTATAGAAATGAATGATGAAGAAAGCCAAAGTTTTGAAGTTAGAAAACAGTACATTCAATAGATTAATGTTCTTTAGATCCACATTGTCGGTTTTAAATAATAAAAATAATAATAATAATAATACTCATAATAATAATAATGAGGACTTTGTATAGCGCCTAATCTTTAGAAGTGCTAAACGTTTTTTACAACATCTATAATAATATGACTACACTACAGAAAAACAAAAAACAAAAACCATGAAATTGGAAAACATAAAACATGCTGAAAACATTTAAGGTAGGAAGCATTATTAGGTCTCAAAGTTTGTTCCTGCAGTCGAAAAGGTGAGTTTTGAGAGCACTCTTAAAAGGGACCACTGTGTCTTTGTGTCTTAATTTCAAGGGCATAGTTTACAGTCTTTGAGTATTGTCAGTGAGAGCTCTGAAATATTTGTGAACTGTTTTTAGACATTCATTCTGTTAGGAATGATTGTAGTCAATCCAGCAAACCATTACCACCAAATATATTACCTCAGAAAGTTAACTCCAATACAGATTTACAGAGTTTAAAGTCATGACATAGCTATGTAATTACCTTCGTGCATAAAACTGGATACATGTAATGTCCTTTTCATATTTTCTTTAAAGTTAGCTTCATATTAATAAGATGCATAGAAACCAGTTAACATTGCCTTCGATCGTTTCAATTGCTGTTACAGTCAGGATTGCAGCTCTATTTACGCTATGCACTAGTGCAAAGCCAATGTTTCAGTTAAAACAAATATTTTTTTTAGTTAGGATATGCATTTTCATAACTTCAGGGGCATTCTACAGTTTCATAGTTTGCATAGGGGTAAATTATTCAAGAAAAAAGAATTTCCCTGGGTTTCCTCACTGGTTAAAATATTTTAAAAGAACACTGAATATCTTTGGCATTGTTAAGAGAACTTTTAATACCCTTTATTTTGGTGTATGATTGATGGGTGTAACTTCCTTTATTTTGGTGTATGATTGATGGGTGTAACTTTCTTTATTTTGGTGTATGATTGATGGGTGTAACTTCCATTATTTTTGGTGTATTATTGATGGGTGTAATATCCTTTATTTTGGTGTATGATTGCTGGGTGTAACTTCCATTTTTTTTTGGTGTATTATTGATGGGTGTAATATCCTTTATTTTGGTGTATGATTGATGGGTGTAACTTCCTTTATTTTGGTGTATTATTGATGGGTGTAATTTGGGTTATAGAGTATACAGCTTGGTCTTACTTAAGATGTGCACATTTTTTTAAAAATAACTGCTAGCTCTGCTTGGTCATTTTCACTATCTGGACATCATTAGTTAACAAATTTCAGTAAAAGGAGCCAATTACATTTTTGTATTTGCAAGATGCACAGTGAATAGAATGCAAATGCAAACAACTTCACCTTATACATGTCACTCTCAGAAGTACATACTATCTGTGGAGCAACCCCTTAACAGAATATCATAGTATCTGATTTGGGCATTTTATAGTTGATCAAAAGTCAGACCAACAGTCAGTCGAGTATATACTAGTTTGTCAGATTCTGGAAACCTGCAACTTTTCAAAACTGAATTAAAATGAGATTCTCCCCACATTTAACTCAGCAGGAAATTCAGTTCCACAATTTCTGTACCATCTGTCTTCTTTCCAAACTGAGTTACAATGAGAGCAGGTAAATTGAGTTCCACAATTTCTTTACATCTGTCTTCTTTCCAAACTGAGTTAAAATGATAGCAGGTAACTGAGTTCCACAATTTCTTTACCATCTGTTTTCTTTCCAAAATGAGTTAAAATGTGAGCAGGTAATTGAGTTCCACAACTTTTTTACCAGCTGTCTTCTTTCCAAACTGAGTTAAAATGATAGCAGGTAATTGAGTTCCACAATTTCTTTGCCATCTGTTATCTTTCCAAACTGAGTTAAAATGTGAGTAGGTAATTGAGTTCCACAATTTCTTTACCATCTGTCTTTTTTTCCAAACTGAGTTGAAATGAGAGCACTGGTAATTGAGCTCCACAATTTCTTTACCATCTGTCTTCTTTCAAAACTGAGTTACAATGAGAGCAGATAAATGAGTTCCACAATTTCTTTAACATCTGTCTTCTCTCCAAACTGAGTTAAAATGAGAGCACTGGTAATTGAGTTCCACAATTTCTTTACCATCTGTCTTCTTTCAAAACTGAGTTACAATGAGAGCAGATAAATGAGTTCCACAATTTCTTTAACATCTGTCTTCTCTCCAAACTGAGTTAAAATGAGAGCACTGGTAATTGAGTTCCACAATTTCTTTACCATCTGTCTTCTTTCAAAACTGAGTGTAAATGAGAGCAGATAAATGAGTTCCACAATTTCTTTAACATCTGTCTTTTTTCCAAACTGAGTTGAAATGAGAGCACTGGTAATTGAGCTCCACAATTTCTTTACCATCTGTCTTCAGTACTAAAGGAATGTTTAAGTTTGCACGGAGTATGAAGATAAACAGAGAAAATGAAACCTAAATTCATTGACTATAAAAGTAAAACTGAGTCTGTAAATGAGCAGATACAAAATAATGGATGATAACTATAATAGTATGGATGATGACTATATTAGTATGATTATAATGAAGATAATATTATGATTATGATGGCTATAATAGTATGGATGATGATTATAATAGTATGGATGATGGCTATAATAGTATGGATGATGGCTATAATAGTACGGATGATGGCTATAATAGTATGGATGATGACTATATTAGTATGGATGATGACTATATTAGTATGATTATAATGAAGATAATGTTATGATTATGACGGCTATAATAGTATGGATGATGACTATAATTGTATGGATGATAACTATAATAGTATGGATGATGACTATAATAATATGAATGATGGCTATAATAGTATGGATGATGACTATAATAGTAATGTTGAATGGATTAAAAAGCCTTTGGTTAGATCACTGAAGATGTGCATGAAAGGAATGGAAAAGTTGTTACAAGGATTAATCTCATGGGTTATGTAAATTTGAACAAAATGATAAATGACAAAATTATAGTATATAGTTAGGTGTATAGTGTATAGTTTAGTAAAGTCCATGATTGCAAAGTATGAGTGTTTTCATTTGGCTATTTGTTTTACATAACAATTTTCATTTATGTTGCAGATGGCAAGTAAGTCTAGTGATTATGAACAGTGTGTATCTTTGGCCTTAATTCAGCGCCTAAAGACTGCTAAACTATTGCTGGTTGCTGAAAGTCTGATAATGCAAAATGGTCTACAGTGGTCTTCCCCAAATTCAAGTGATGTATATATCATTGGTCCCAATAAAGATGTCCTGGAGTTTGCAATTGAATGTCTTGAGTGCTTGTTAGATAAAAATCGAAATCCTTTATGCTCTCTCGAAAATAGAGAAACAAGGCTTGTTTTCAAAGGCACCCTTGCAAAGAACATCATTAAATCTAAAAAAATACTTAAGAAGAAAACTACATTTCTTTTTATTTATGAAAGTATAACCTTCAATGAAGTAACTGTAAGCTGTGACTATGATGACTATAGCAAGATACGAAAGACTATTGATCAAATTAGAAATTCCACATCATCATCAACTGACAGCTCAAGCTTACTTGATAAAAATGTGGTTGAAGGCAAAAGTCAATACAATGGCTACCCAGGTTCTCCCAGCACAACACCTTTCTTTCATTTTCAGCACTCTAAATTCCAGTACAGTTTCAAGGCAAAGAATATCCAAGTTTATGTATACAACGCATCAATCACCGATATTACAGGCATAGATGCCATAGTAAATGCTGCCAATGAATATTTATGCCATGAGGGTGGTGTTGCATATAAAATATGTGAGGCTGCTGGATCTTTAGTGAAACAACAATGTTCACAACATTATATCAAATATGGCAGGATCCCAGTTGGTCAAAACTGTGTGACAATACCTGGAAACTTAAAGCATCTTAAGATCATTATCCATGCGGTTGGACCATGCTGGGATGATTATTCTGAGAAGAAGCAATGTGCTATGGCCCTGTATGAGACGATTATCAATGTCCTAAGGACAGCCAACACACATTGTGTACAGAAAATTGCTTTGCCACCAATTAGTGCAGGTAATTAGGCTAGACATATTTATAAGTGTAATCATTTCTTATGTGTACCTCCTATTTCATTAAGGTTCATAAATAATGTTGTCAAAAGCATCATGATTTAGAGAGTACCATAGTAAACCTGTAATATATAACTTTGGAGAAGAGAAAAAAGGAATAAAGTCTGAGATGGTTCTTTGTATCTATCGTTGAATTTACCATTCATCTCTAATGTATTACACCATTTTTATATTAGAACCACCTTTCTGGAATTGTGTGTATACTAAAATCTTTGAATTGAAATCAGATTATTTAAGAGAAATAACACCATACAGTTAAAAGAATTTCATAAAAGTAATCAAAACTAAATTTAATTAAAACACTCTATATTTGTCTTCAGTAGAATTAAACCCATTCTGAATCCGTTATAAAATGCCTTGAGCATAACTAAAACTTAATCTCAGACTCTGCACTCGACAATTTTGCTTAGTATATAACTTTATCCTGTATAAATTTTAAATGTCTATAGCTAAGGATAAAGTTTGCCGTAACAATCTTTGATTGTGCCAGATTGACTTTAATAGCATAGAATACCAGACTGTCTTGAAGTAAGCGAGCAAGACTGAGAAAAAATTCTATGAGATTGTTCCTTATATCATGAGATATCATAGTTACAGATATGATGGTATATAATATGCCAGTAGATCAGGGTGTCAACTATTTGTGTTATATATCTTTAAAAACACAGATAGCTTAGATCTTATGCCAGCAGATCAGGGTGTCGACTATGTGTGATATATATTTAAAAACACAGATAACTTAGATCTTATGCCAGCAGATCAGGGTGTTGACTATGTGTGATATATATTTAAAGGCACAGATAACTTAAATCCAAATCTGACATAATAATAAATCATTCTATGGTGACTGCAGATGGGTTTTGTATTTAGATATATATGAGCATATTTTGACCAATGTCATAAAATTGTAAGAAGTGTTTTTATTATTACTGTAATAAGTCAGAGTTAAATGTATGTAATGTTATGACTCTGAGATCACAAAAAAAGTTACAGAATAAAGCAAACCATCAAGTTTTGTAAAACTTAACCAACAATTTAATTGTCCATTTTGTAAATGAAAAATATGAGAGGAACTTACCATATTATGAAGTAAATCCAAAACATTCCTGAAAGAATTATATTAAAATCGAATCGAATGAAAAATTCTGAATAAATTTCAGAACTGTAACAATACTGGTCTGCCAAGAATTGTGACAGTGCCAAAAATGGTATTGTCCAGAATGCCTTTGAATAATCCCTGAAAATGTTTTTCCTCTCAAATAACATTTAAATACAAGAGAGAACACATCTGCAAACTTAATGCTACAACATTAGGACAAGAAATAAGAATGATAAAACTGCCGCATCTGACTTCTTATATACAGGCGAGAAGCCAAAGCATGCATATTATTACATGTACTGCTACCTCAGTGAAAAATTTTAAATGTCCAATAATATGAAAAAATTCACATGATTCAAGCCAGCCAATAGGAGTTTTAATAAATTCTTCTAAGATACCACCTAACCAATCTGTCCAGTGAGAAAAGGGCAGAATCTCCTAAACATATTTACTAATAATTTTATTATTTCTAACTGTCAACACATCAGCTTATATTAATAGATCCTATTCAAGTTTACATCTTTTAATATATGAAATCCAGTTAAAGATAATCATATAATTTACAGCCATGAATAACAACTACAAACATTTACAAAGGCATGTACAAGGAGTTAACAAAAATATAGATATACATAACAGTACCAGGATATTTACAACTAAATACCCATTTATTAAATAGATGTATAGGGTTCTTTCTCCACCAATAATACTGGCCACCATGTTTAGCCAAAAGTGTGCTGAAAAATGGTGTTAAACCCAACAACAATAACAACAACATGACTAAATAACCATTTATTACATAGATTACCAGGATATGCACAACTAATACCCATTTATTACATAGATTACCAGGATATGCACAACTAATACCCATTTATTACATAGATTACCAGGATATGCACAAATAATACCCATTTATTACATAGATTACCAGGATATGCACAACTAATACCCATTTATTACATAGATTACCAGGATATGCACAACTGATACCCATTTATTACATAGATTACCAGGATATGCACAACTAATACCCATTTATTACATAGATTACCAGGATATGCACAACTAATACCCATTTATTACATAGATTACCAGGATATGCACAACTAATACCCATTTATTACATAGATTACCAGGATATGCACAACTGATACCCATTTATTACATAGGTTACCAGGATATGCACAACTGATACCCATTTATTACATAGATTACCAGGATATGCACAACTAATACCCATTTATTACATAGATTACCAGGATATGCACAACTGATACCCATTTGTTACATAGATTACCAGGATATCCACAACTGATACCCATTTATTTCATATATTACCAGGATATGCACCACTAATACCCATTTATTTTATATATTACCAGGCTGACATGTACAAATAAGTACTCATTGATTAAATAGGTGTACATGTATTTGGATATGCTAAGCTAAATTCCCATTTATTTATATAGATGTACCAGGATATGTACAACTAAATACCCATTTGTTAAACCTTTAGCTTTCTTCATTTGCAGATTGCAGTCATGGATAAGTTTATATCAGAACTGATAAATAAACAAACACATTGCATTATCTGGCTAGTGACACAATCACAAAGACAAAAATTAAAAAAGTTAAGTTTAATTAGCTGTTTATTTTAATTTGCTATTAAACAATTGTTCCCTTATGATAAAATGTGCCTTTTACACCATCAATGTTTTTCTGTTAGAATAACTGCATCTCTATTATTCTTGTTTATATTTTACCTTACAGGTATATTCAAAATATTCTTGTTTATTTTTTACTTTACAGGTATATTCAAAAAAAATTTACCTTACAGGTATATTCAAAATATTCTTATTTTTTTTACCTTACAGTTATATTCAAAATATTCTTGTTTATTTTTTACTTTACAGGTATATTCAAAATATTCTTATTTTTTTACCTTACAGGTATATTCAAAATATTCTTCTTTATATTTTTTACCTGACAGGTATATTCAAAATATTCTTGTTTATATTTTGTACCTTACAGGTATATTCAAAATATTCTTGTTTATATTTTGTACATTACAGGTATATTCAAAATATTCTTGTTTATTTTTTATCTTACAGGTATATTCAAAGTACCCAAGGATTTATGTACACAGATGTATATAAAAGCCATCATGGATTATAGCAGAGATGTAAAACCAAACGTTGTCACTGAAATTCACTTTGTAGACATCAAGGATGACATTCTTAAGGCAATAAGAGAGGCACATGAAAATTCGAAGAAGTCTCCAGAATTGTTGGATTTCAAAAATGTGATGGGGTATGCACCTCCACATGGAGGGGCAAGGGCAAGAACTCCTTCTTACTCAGACAGACAAGGTCCAGGTGAGTATATGTAGTTTTCTGATGTGATGGAGACATATTGCTATGATCCATGGATCATAGATTTTATTCATATCATTAGATAAGTATATGTGTGCTTTGTAAAGAACAAAGCGATATACCATTAGTAGTTAAATCTAAAGGTACATACTGAATGCATATACAGTAGAACCTGTCTTGAAAGACCACCCCTTCTGCCAAAAAATAATGGTCTCTCAAGACAGGTGGACTCTCATAACAGGTCATAACTCTATATGATCAATAAATCTGTGCATTGAGATTATGGTCTTCCAAAACAGGTGGTCTCTCCCATAGCAGTGGCCTCTCAAGACATGTTACTCGATACATCACATCATGGGAGTCCCACATTATTTAACATTTTAAAAAAAATTTAAACTTGGATTATGATCATGGATGTACTGTAGACAAAAGTTGTAACTTGTGCTTAGCTAAAATGTAGGACTAGATATGGGATTTTGGATTGAAAGCAATGATAGGAGAAAAATATAGTGGTCAGACAGTTTTGGCTGCATATTTTATTCATTGACATCAGAGGTAAAATATAATATATTAGTGAATGGTTATAACTATAATTACTTCATATCAGTTATTCAGTTTTTATCTTTTTCAAGGGGCCAGGTCATTCATTTGTATGTGTATGGTATAAAATTGTTATAAATAACTTAGATAAGTTTGACACACAGGAGATGTTATTCCATGCATGTGAAATTCCCAATAGAGAGCACAATTCTTTTAGTATGAATAATATTTCTGAAACCCTCCTATCAATGTTTTGAAAACTACTTTCTCCATTCTCAAGAGAAAAAAAATACAAAATTTCCAAGATGGACATATATATTATCATAGTCTTTATTGGCAATGCTGACTAGTTACTGATATCTTTAGTATAATCTGATTTGCCCAATGCTGACTGGTTACTAATATCATTAGTATTATTAGCATAATAATAGCACTCTGATTAGCATAATACTTGCTAAGAAGGTACACATTAGTACCAAGAATGTTAAGTATAATACATTACATCACTTGAGCTGTGTGAAGTAATCTTTTTCTCATATTTTGCATAATTTTACTGAGCCTGTTGATACCTTTTTTCACTTCCATCTTGATTTTGGCAGATATTTACAAGAATTGTTTGGGGTGGTGGGTGGCCAGGTGGTTGAAAGTGCTTGCCTTTACCAATCAATTCCATCTCATTTCTGACCATGTGGGTTCGAGTCTTGGACTTGCTCTGTGTGGGTATGTGAGTTAACTCACCAATAGCTTCCCATGGGTTGAAGGTTCTCCCTAACTTCTTGTGATAGGTTCTTCCTCCATCAGTTATACTGATTAGTGTTATTCCAATTTTCAATTATAATCAATCATCAGTTGCTTGAGCAAACCAATAAGATAATCATTTGTGAACTCCATAATCGATTGTGTGTAAAAGGTGATTACTTTTTAGGTGTATGCAAAGCAAACAGGTTAGTAAAATTCCCAGCCACTAAAGTTGACCTGAAACTTATTAATCCCTTCACAACTACAAATAAAAAACCTGACAATTCATAATTAGGAACATATATTCTTTCTTATATGGTCAAGTTGTTAAATTGTTGAGTTAATAAATTTAAACACATTTTGTTGATTTGTTTCAGTTAAATTGCAACATCTTTTGTAGTATTTATAAATGATGACAAACAAGAAAATCATGTCTTTCTATTGTTACGGCTATTGGATTTAAATTTTTTTTTTTTAATTATTAAGTCCAAATTTGTCATTTAGGGTTTATTATTCATTAAATGGGAAATTTTTCTAGAAAATTCAGTTGACCTGGACTTTTCTGGTAAACAGGCTGACCTTGGCTTGGTTACCTCAATATCTGACCTTGTTTTGGACATTGTCAACAGGTCTTCAATTCCATTGGTTAATTTCGGGGACAACATTTTATTAGTGGCTGATTTTTCCTTCTGGTTCATTCTATCTCTACGTGACTTGAAGAAGGTACCTTTTCCATGACCTTCCAGACTCACATGATTCCTTTTGTTTACAAGGGAATTACAATATATATATAGCTGTGTTTTAGAAGCTACTTTAGTAGATGTTTGGGCTGTAAATTATTAAGTTGTGTATTTTCATGTTTGAGTGGACTTTGTGTCAATTCGTTGGAAAAGAAGAATTATCTGGAAAAAGGACATATGTTTAATAATTTCATTTGGATGATTTAAAAACAAGAACTGTATCACGTGACATTGTCAGCCATTTTGGATTACATCGTCAAGATTTGAACCTGTAACTATTAGAACCTTTATTTATCAGGACTTGCAATTCCATTTGTGGATTATTTTTGTGAATTTCATATTTGTTGGATTTGATTCTCTAAAACCGTAAGTTTATTTATTTTATGAAAATAATTGTACTTAAATAAATCATTGTTAAAGTTTTACAAGCTTGTTAGTTTTCACTCTTTCTGTGTTGCTGCTTATTCGAGCCTAAGCACGTAACACTATACTTTAAATTACAGACACATCACATATGAATGAAAGAATTTCGGGGGATTGTAGCAGTATTTCAGTTACATATGACTGATCAGCCATAAAAAAGTTGCGTTCATTTAACAAAGTTGTAGAACAAAAGTAACACATAATGTAATATTATTGTCAGGTTAAAGTATATATGTCTTTAAAAGAAATTACTCCTGTACATTTATAAACATATTGAACTCTTGATCAAAGATATAACTGTTTAACAAAAAATAAAATTTGCTCTTAGTAACCGATTATAATCAATGATCAGTTGGTTAAGGGGAACCAATTATCAATTATGAATTTCTGATCAATTCCCATCGCTAATACTGATGCCATGTGTAGCCTACTATGTGCTGAGAAATGGCATTAAGCCCACAACAACAAGAATTAGTTTGAACATTTTTAATATTGTAAATTTCAAACCTCAGAAGCATCAGTAATAATAATGTACATATTATTTAATTATAATTGTCATAATGACCTATTTGGAATGCCGCATGAGTCTTCTATTCTATTTGTGGAATCTTCAATCTCTCATGCACTGACAAACTCAGCTGCACAGTAACAACAGGTTTTGTTTTACTGATATAAAGATATAGTTTATGGGGTAAAACACTAATTTTAATAATATAATTCCTCTTTCCACTCCATACTGATGTGCACCTAGTATAAAAGTGAATAGCAAAAGATGTATTTATTTCCTCTCACAAAAAAAACTTGGACTGAGCTGGGATAGGAGATCTTTCAAAATAATAAAGCTTGTATCTTAATATAATAAAGTAACCTTACGTTTTTACTTTTACAGAAATGTTATAAATAGGACAACACTTGCAATTACACATCTTGTGGGTGATTTGAATGGTCTATTAAATCATCAAATTGCATCTAGTGTTTCATTAGCAATGGGATACAAATTGTTCCTTGACCACTGCATACATCTGCCAGTTCATTTTTAATATCTACTCCAGAAACTTTAAAAAGTTAAAAACACAGCTACTCAGATCATCCTCAGAGCTCCACGATCAGAGCACACCTCCCCACTGCTCTGTACCCTATACTGGCTATCCATTTGATCTAGAATCAAACCAATAATTTGTTCTCTGTGCTATGTTTCACTGTCAGACTCCAGTTCAACATACCTATCTGGCCTCACCCAAGTGTACACACCAGCAAGATACTTATGTTTCTCTTCTGACAATCTCATTATTTCCACTATAAAAATGTAGTCATATCAACAATGTTCTTTTGCATACCAGGTCCCAGCAATGTGGAACGTATTGTTCATTGAAATTAGATACAAAGACACAGTGATCCCTTTCAAGAGTGCTCTTAAAACTCACCTTTTCTATTGCAAGAACAAACTTGAATGATCTAATAATGTTTCCTACCTTAAATATTTTCATAATTTTTTATTTGTGTTTTTGTAGTCATATCAGTATAAATGAGGTAAAGCGTTTAGAGCTTCAGAACATTAAGCGCTTTACAAAGTCCTTTTTATTGTTATTATTATCTACACACTTCATCTTGACATTGAACTTAAGTATTCCTACAGTATTTTATTTACTATTATAGGTCATCATGGTGGTGCTAGTTACTTGCCTTGTGAAGTTCAGTATAGTGGCAAGGAGACCATGCCATTTGGAGGCCAACAGACCATCTTCAAAGTAGAGAAAAGTCTAACAGTGAGGATATACAGTGGTTCTATTGTAAAGGTCTCCGGAGTGGATGCCCTTGTCTGCAGTGTTGGGTCTGACTTTAAAGGAGGCAAACTTGCTGAAGCTTTTGAATTAGCTGGTGGTGCAGTATATACAAAAGCGTTATTGAACTTGTAAGTATATTTAAAACAACTAAATAAGAAATACAATATAAATTGATAGCATGTTAGATCAAAGTGAGAATGGCTAATTACATCATGGAAGTCTGTTAGATGGTTTCAGTCCTATAACAACAATAACCCTTGATGTCAGTGTAATAGAAGGCATGTCTGCATGGCTTACTCACTATTGGAAAATTACAGTTTACTTTAGCATAACATGGCATAATGACCAAAAGAATGGAAGTCTTATTGATTTTAAAGATGTTTTGTGATTTACTTACAGTTGGAATGCCAATACTGGCAGTGTTGATAATACTGAGAGACTGTAAGGTTGTATTTATACTTTTGAGTTGGAATGCCGATACTGGCAGTGTTGATAATACTGAAAGACTGTAGGTTGTATTCCTACTTTGAGTTGGAATGCCAATACTGGCAGTGTTGATAATACTGAGAGACTGTAAGGTTGCATTCCTACTTTGAGTTGGAATGCCAATACTGGCAGTGTTGATAATACTGAGAGACTGTAAGGTTGCATTCCTACTTTGAGTTGGAATGCCGATACTGGCAGTGTTGATAATACTGAGAGACTGAAAGGTTTACATTCCTACTAGTTCTAGTGTAATACATGTTCTTTCCTTAAAAAAGAAGAAAAAAATACATTAAATTCCTTTCTCCATCAAAATGAGTTTTTGATAGGAAAGATTACCATTTAAAAATCATGCCTACAGTTTTCTATCCAGATGTTTATGGCAAAACATTCCCCCTTTCCTTCCCCTATTTTAAGACTGAAAATGAAAACATGAGGTATTGCTTTAGTGAAATGGTCACAATATAACACTTTGCCACATAACAATAAAAGCAACAAAATAATAATAATAAAAATATTTTCATTATTATTATTTTTATTATTATTATTTCATTTTCACACTGATATCAGGTTAAAATCTTCTTATGTATGAAAAGTGAACATGATAAAAACAATGTTTTTTGAATTAAGGAATAAACTCTAATACGAATGTAAACAGCATTGTTATCATTTCATTAATTAAAATCTTGTTAATATTTTTCCATTCAAGTACCTTAACTTATAGTTATTATATCCCAATACTTACAATCAACTGAGTTATTATATCCCAATACTTACAATAAACTGAGTATATCCCAATATTTACAATCAACTGAGTTATTATATCCCAATACTTACAATCAACTGATTTATTATATCCCAATACTTACAATCAACTGAGTTATTATATCCAATACTTACAATCAACTGACAGAGTTATTATATCCCAATACTTACAATCAACTGAGTTATTATATCCCAATACTTACAATCAACTGAGTTATTATATCCCAATACTTTCAATGAACTGAGTTATTATATCCCAATACTTAACAATCAACTGAGTTATTATATCCCAATACATGTACTTACAGGCAACTGACAGTTATTGTATAGAGGATCTTAAATGGATAATGATTGAATATTAAATGTATGAAGTGAGTTGAGGTGTGTTAACATTTAAACCATGCTTGTATATAGGGTGGATTTCATGCTACATATATACTGCCCCCATCCCATCTCCACACACCCACAATCAACTAAGTAATATCCATTGATACACTTGTAGTTATTATTGTTGCTGACTTGGAATTTTAGCCATATTTTATGTTATGATTTGTTATATAAGACATTATTATGTGCTCAGTTTTCTCTTCGTTAACTTTGCATTGTCAGAATTGTGCAATATTTTATGATATTGCACACCTTCATATTGCACTCACATGCATGACACGTGTGCCCAATAGTGTTTTAGGGACTACTTTGAAGAAAACAAATCATGTACACTGATGTGGTCGATGCTATACATTTTGGTTGAATAAATTTGTTTCTGAATGAACTAAAGCAAATTTTTCATTGACTGCCACATACCAGCTGCTTTGTAATATTCCATGTTAAAGTCTTTGATACAATGTTTCAAATTTAAGCTAGTGATAGATGCCAGGTCATAATATTGCTGGCATAAATGTGTCTTCTTTGGTTGGTAATAAAAGTGGCAAAACTATATTTAGTTTTACATCCTGAATTTCGTCCAAATGTACTATGTTATTTCTGTGAATCCAATTACATGAGACATGTCATGAGTTCTAAAGCTTGATTACACATATTTGTAACTGTATTTTAATTTCAGCTACATTCCAAATGCAATTACCGTATTTTCCAGCCTATAGGTCGATGCGGAGTATAAGTCAAATTGACCAATTTTGTAAATTTTCCATCCTTTCTCCATATATAAGTCGATTCGGAGTATAAGACGAGGCCAGGTCAGTAACTTGGCTTTTTATTTTATACTACTGGTAGTAACTTCCGGTTGCATGAATATTGATGGTATCGTCGTATCATATTCGATATTACCGGCAATATCCATTGCAACAAGAGCTATGATCATTCCTTCCAGTTGAAAGTTTAAACCTACGGTAATTTATTTGAGAAACTTTGTCAAATACAATTACGGTACTTTATTCAGAGAACCATGCATTGGTACATACACGTGTCTAATTTATATATACATGTACATGTATAATCTATTGCATGAAAAGAGTATCAACACCGTGTACTCACCAGCGAATCTTGTAACATACATTGAATCCATAATACAAATATTTCCATCGAAAATATCCACACACGGATGTAAAATATTCAATAATTTTGTCACAGATCATTATGTGACTGAATTCAATGAAAAGAAAATAAAAAAAATTATGTAACGGGTGTACGTAATGAATGATAAAATAGTACATGTCCGTAGATTAAATAATGGAAGCTAAAGTGTATTCTTATAATAACTACATGTACATCTCAGGATCTTTCTGTCTCTGAATTCAGTCATTGTAAATTTCAGCACATTTTCCCACCCAAGCTGCTAGTCAAAGTTCTTTGAACTTGCCGCCCAGCTATTGCGTAATGTTCTTTTGATGTACTCTAATAAATACAGCAGGCAGAACTGGCTGTTTTTTAACCACTGAATTATGTCACTGTAAATATTAGCACAGCTAAAATGATAAAGTACCGTAGAAACATATGATTTGGGGGATTCAGTAGAATGCATGATCTACATTATTTTATAAATAATCATAGAACGCTCGAGTTAATATGGATTACATCCTTTTGTAGGATCAATTGGATCAATAAAAAAAGCTATGCCGGTAATTGCTCACGTGTGTCCAACATTATACTGGAAAACCAAATATTAATGGACCTGTTATTTCATATCTTTATTTTTTAGGAACAAACAATATCCTTTGAATTAGTACAGTACACTATAGAGTATAGACCGTAAGTGTGCTATGCGGCCCGGTGAAGTTTTTACCGGTAATTGTTTTCTTTTATTTTATGTTTGAGAAATAAGAAAAAACACGCAGAATGCAAAATAAATAATGACAAAACTTACAAATATAAATGCAGTCATATTATTTTATGACAATTTATTGACATAGTAATTTAACATGAATTTGTACTTCTATGTGACCTGTTTTCGATTATGCCGATTATAGAGCAATATCAATAGCATACCGGATACTATAATCCATATATAAGTCGATGCAATTTCAATGACAGAATCCATATATAAGTCGATTCGGAGTATAAGACGAAGACCGAACTTTCAAGTCAAAAAGTCTCGACTTATACGCCAGAAAATACGGTACATCCTCTTTACTTCACTCAAAATGAAATGAACATTATATTCCATAGCATCTTTTGATAATTATTGTTCCCACACTAAGGGGCCCTTAGTGTCCGAGTTAGAATAAGAAAATGAGCATATGATAAAAAGGTTATTGCATTTGAATGAGAAGATATTAACTCCCAAGGTCATGCTGTATAACTTGAAAAACTTGTTCATTTTTTCCCATACAAATGCAGTAACCTATAATAGAAAACACATGTAGGGGTAAACGCCATGTTGAAACAGACAAGGCAATTTTTTCCCAATTTTTTTTGGCGAGTCATATTGAAAATGGCAGCCAAAATGTTCATTGAAAACAAAAACTGCAGAAGGCATGGTTAAAACTATTTTCCCATGATTGCAGCCAATCAGTAAAGAGAATACTTCAAAATAATTTCTAAGACTTAATTTTTGGACCAATAAGAATCACACAAAGTGATATTTAAAGTGTGGTAATATCAAAAATATGAAACTGCACATATGATAGGAGAACTGTACCTGTATCTATCTGTATGATCAATCAAAATATTAGCAGGCAACTGACAGGTGTTATCTCATTAGCTTACAGGTTTCGGTTTAAACATATACCCTTGATATACCCTTGATTGACTTCTTAAGTATCAGATAAAGGCATTAAAGAGACCTTGTGATATATGCCAAGGTGGCATTAATGACTCTCCTTACATAATCAAATATAGGAAAATTTGCATACAGTAAATAGCTAGTGAACCATATCTGAAACTGAAAATGCAATTAACATGAAAGTACTCCAGAGTTATTCATTCTCATTCAGATGCTTGATTGTATTTTATTTTTATCTGAACCACTAACATCACTATGTTTTTATGGAATGGTTTCCCATCATTCTCAGATGCTCATTTTTTAAAATATCTCATTCAGAATTATTTTGAAACAGCTCTTTGAGTTTCCTTACAAACAAGCATACATAATTATATCATAAGTGAATCATAATTATCTCCATGGTCAGAACATCAAACTCTCCATCCAAGGATTCAAGATTTGATACCCAATATGTCAAGCTCTGGTTGGCTGACGTCATGTTTTTTGTTATGATATAGAAGTAATGTTTTAAGTGATATAACCAAGAAAATGAATATTAATTATATCATAAACCGTATTGGTATCATTCTTTCAAAAAATTATATGTGAAGTGGCTGCACTGTCTCACTTTTAGGGAGTATTTTAGGCAAATTGGAAAACATTTTAGGCAGTTTATCAAGAAAAGCACACTATTCCTCTGACTGGATTTTATGAGGAGATTGATATATTGTTGATCAAAAGGTATTCAATCCGTTGCAGCTGGTAATTATTATAAAGTCATTCATAAGTGCTGTGAGGTCATTGTCTAGACTATTATCACTTCTACTTGTATGTTTTCATCATCATCATCAGTCTATTGACCTAGTGTGGTTGTTGAGGCACTGTGCTGCTGAACATCTGACCAGTTCCCTCCACTTGTCTCAATCATGTGCCAATGCCTGTGTCTCCACAAAACGTTTTCTGTTCCATTCCGTGATGTTGTCTGTCCACATTTTTCTGTCTACCTCTCCTTCTGCCACCCTGGATTCTGCCCTGCAGTACCGTTGTGGATTGACTGTTGGCTCTAGTGACATGGACATACCATTTCAACTTTCTCTTTTTGACAGTGGTGAGGAGGTCTTCATTTTGGTCTACTTAGTGCCTGATGGTGTTTCGCACTTCTTCATTTGTGATGTGGTCTATTGCCAAGGATGGTTCTGTAGCATCTCATTTCAAGTGCCTGGATTATTCATTGTAATTCTGCTTTCAGGGTCCAGGCCTCACATGAATACAAACAGACTGAGATGACTAGTGATCTCAATTAGTCTGATTTTAGTTTTCAGACAGATATTCTTGTCCCTCCAGATGGGTCTTAGCTTTGACTTAGCTGCCATTGTTAGTGCTGCTCAGGACATGAAAAAATATTTGCTTTCGATCCCTCTTCACTGATTATAGAACCAAGATATTTGAACTAGCCCACTGTTTCCAGTTCCTGTTCTCTGGCTTTATTCTTGGCTGAGATTTGTTTGCCATTATTTGCCATCAGCTTTGTTTTTTAGCACTTATCTCCATGTCAAATCTGGAAGATGTTTCAGCCAGGTTCTTCACTAGGATGGCAAGCTCATCTTCACTGCCTGCCAGCCCATCACTGTCATCTGCAAAGCAGAGGTTAGTGATGTTATCCCCTCCAATGCTGACTGTCCTACAGTGGTTTTCCAGGACTTTGGTCATGATGCACTCAAAGTAGATTTTGAAAAGCGCTGGTGACAGAAGACAGCCTTGATGTACTTTAACTGCAGTCTTGAACCAGTCCCCACCAAATCTTGTGCAATGGCTGCACTGGTAGCCTTGTCATACTACTGCTTGATGGTATTGGTCAACTTTTGACCCATGTTGTACTTCTTCATTGTGGCCCACAATGCTTTATGCCACACTCTGTCAAAAACCTTTTTGAAATCTATAAACACATGATAGATGTATTATTGATGTTGCGAGTATTTTTCACACAGAACCCTGGGATTGAATATTTGTTCTGTTGTGCTTCTTCCATTCCAGAACTCGGCCTGTTCTTCAGTGATTATTTCTTCTGCTTGTGGGTTCAGTCAGTTCAAGATGTTCTTCAGCATCACCTTACTAGATTGGCTGATCAGACTGATAGTCCTGTAATTTTGGCACAGCTGGAGATTGCCTTTTTGGGGAGTGTTATAATCAGTGACTGGGTCCCCTGTGTTGGTCATTAACCAGTCTGCTAGATCTTGTTGCAGATTTTTGTTAGTAGCTCTATTACTGATTCCTCTCCATTCTTGATAAGTTCAGCTGGGATGTTGTCTACTGCAGCTGCATTCCCATTCTCAGCGCTCTTATTGCAGACTCCACCTCTTCTTTGAGAATGGGGAAATGATCATCATTTGTGGAGTTTGTGACTTCAATCACCTCTTGGTCTCCTGTGGATGGATGGTTATAGAGTTCTTTACAATACCCAAGCCATCATTCTGCAATGTCACTTGCCTCTGTAAGGCATTTTCCATTTTTGCCTTGAATGGTACTGACTCTTGGTTGATTCTGTCTGGTGAGGTCTTTCACTATTTGGAATGACATTTTGCTGTTATTCTTTATCAGACTGCTCTCAATATCTGTGCACTTTTGTCGAATCCAATATTCTTTTCCTATCTTCAAATTTTTCTGATATTCTTGTTTATTTCTCAGTACTCCATTGCCCCTGTTGTGTGTCTGGTGTTTTTGAGGTCTCTTTGGACATCACACAGATTCAGAATCTCTTCTGTAACCCAGGTTTTTTTCTTTGGGTAATGGTGGCAAATGATGTCCTTTGCAGCTGTTGTCCTGATGGTGTTGAAAGTTTCTGTCATCACTTTAACATCAACATCCATCACAGGGAGTCACAGTGGAGTAAATGATCCTTCAATTGTGACTTGGAATGACTTGCAGATGTTTGAGTCCTTCATTTATTCAAGGTTAAATTTGAGCCTGGTGTTCTTTGGCTTGTTAATTTTCTTCAGCCTCACTCAGAAGTTCATAATCACGAGGTCATGATCACTCTCAACATCAGCACCTGAGAACGTCCTGTATTTCGCTCTATTGATGCCAGATGTGTTGGATAGTACCAAGTTGTTGTAGCTTGTGAACTCGAGCAGCCATCTCCCTCTTTCATTGGTAAGCATATTGTGAGAAGGTCCACAATGATCACCCCAGTCTTTTAGAGCATCCTAGCCAACTTTGGCATTCCAGTCTCCTTGGATCATGAGGATGTCTTTTTTACTTACCATGTTTAGAATATCTTGGGTTTGTTGGGCAGTGGCAGATGCTTTATCTGCTGGGAAAATGAATGCACCTGCCCTTGCAGGTTGGTTTTGGTTAGCCAAAAGCTAAGAGAGTAAACCCTAAAGAAAATCTGGAGTGGAGACCGTAAGGCAGTTAGACAATGTACTACATTCCCTTCTGGCAACTCATTGGTCTGGAGAGGGATGAGCTTCGCCAGACGACTTTTGCCCAAGACACTGATAATGCTGGAGAACTCAGAAGTTACCATACCAGATCTGTCATCACCCTGGTCAACAAGGACACCACCTGCTGTTATCCATCACCACCTGCTGTTGAGGTGACAATTGTACTACAACATAAAATCAGAGCGAGACACAGCATCGCCATCACCACCTAGAACATTAGAACTCTGGATCAAATTGGAGGACTCCAAGAGCTGACACATGAGCTTGGAACACTACACATGGCACATTCTGAGACTCAGTAAAGTCAAATGGAATGCCCTAGGAGAACACCCAACTGAAGATGGGCATATATTCTACTATAGTGTAGAGTTAGCCAAGTCCATAAATGGAGTAGGCTTCCTTCTAAACAAATCCATAAAGGGATCTGTGCTTGAACATCATAACTATCCAAACCTATGCTCCAACTACTGATGATAATAATAAAGAAATAGAGGAATTTTTTACTGGTATGTTTTACTGTAGATTAAACATGAGATAAGTGTAACTTTTATTTACCAAGGTTACTTTAGAATACCTGGATACAATAATACATCTTTTCCTGCTTTAGTCTATAAACAAAAGATTATGTTTGCTGGTGAAACTAGATAGAATGCCCTTCAAAAAAATTTAGGATACCTTTCATATTGAACGAACTTAAAAGAACATTTACCTGTTTTTCAGAAAGAAGAGACCTCATTCAGTAGGAGATGTTCTTGTCGTTTCGGAAAAAGGCAATATGAGGTCAAAATCTGTTCTTTTGGCCATTATGGAGTCAAAAAGGATAATTACTGTGGATGGGAACACAGCTCAGAAACTCAAGGACATGTATGTGAAAATTCTTGAAAAAGCCAGTGCTTATAGAATGAAAAGGGTTGCTTTGCCACTTCTTGGCTCAGGTAAATAATATACCATTGACAATTAAACCTGACTTTGAAGTACATGTAATGAAACAAAACATGTCTTTATTAAATGGAAGAAATGGGGTTGAAAAGGTTAAATAAATGTTCTTGTTTATGAGTGTGTATTCTTGATATGGAACTCTATGCTACGACACGTTTTGAGTCTATTATGGTCCTCAAATAATGGAACTCATTACAGCATCAGGATTTTAATAAATTACAGGTGCCAGTACATATTTAAATTTTTAAGTCATGTGAAAAAGTTGTTGAAGTTATCCAAAAGACAATAATACTAATGCCACTATCGATGTGTCCTTCAAAATCCTGAGTCACAGATCATAAAATATTTTTAAAATAATTAATATTTATGTTTAGATGTAAATTTAAAGTATTATTGATCTGTTCAGTAACAGCCAGCACTTATTGATTCTTAATAATGATATTATTAAAATTGTTCATTCCTTGGAAAGAGTATGGCCAAATAATGTTAGACAGAGTGTGTGGATATTTGATTAGGAAATGCATTGTGAAAAAGGGGCTAATTACCACTCTGAAAAGTAATTTTCGATATCTGTTGAGTATTCTGTATTGTAAAGCATAAAAAATATATTATAGAAAATTAACATAAACTTTTGATTGTCTTAAAGTTTCTAAAATTAATTAAAGTTGCTTTTTACTAGATGGAAAGATGGTGGTAGGTGAAATTATTATTGGTTTTGTTGTCACCCATCTGCTTATCAAATATAAATTTCATGGTAACATTTCACACCGTGTTATAACTTAGGATCTTTTAGTTTGGACAAATAGTCTTCTGTAAGCACTAGAAAAGAAAATTAAATTGCATTGAATTGGTTAATTCTTAGACAAGCCTGCTATGTCATGCATACATTTTTCTAGCTGACCTTGAGTTTAACAAAATGTATGTATGCAAGTTAAAGAAGCTACAAGAGTCTTGAATTTCTTACTCTAAATTTGATTTCTTGGTACATGTAGTTCTATAATGACATTTCTGATAGTAAATGATTACATTTTGTTTCGATACATGTAAAAAAAATTCTAAATATAATAGATGTTTTTTCTGTATACATGACAGAAAGATTTAACTTGTCTTGATCTTGGTGGTACATATATATAAACAGAATACATTTTTTAAACTTTTTTTCCAGAAATGATTGATGTATTCCAGTGTAACTATTGATCTCACACATAGAAATATCGGTAATATACTACAAGAGAAGTACATAAAGATTTTCAACTTCAGTTTTAACAATTGACAAAATGTCTGGTGTAAGATGCCTTTCTAACTACATGTATAATGGTCCATTTGTCTCTTCACATATATTTAGTAATGGTATAATTAATCAATCACATGATTATAAATAAATTGGTTGTAATTATTGCCTCTCTTGAGTTTAAAACCAAAAGGCTGCTGGATTAAAGATTGTAACATGTTTAGTTATGGCTATGGTATGAATAACAAAAGAATATTTAAGGAAAAAAATAGATGCAGATATTTTAAAAGGTATTTAAAAAATGTGGAATGAAGTTGTCTCTAGCGGCTGTGGATGTCTTGAATGTTATGTTACTGCTAATATTTGCAGTGTTTGTAGAGTTTTAGAAGCTCAGTCCACTACAAAGATTTGTATCTAAACAAATTATTCCCAATATGAATGATTCCAGTTTTCTGCTTTCTGTATAAGACTGTTTCATGAAATAGATCATTTCACATATCACTACAGCATAGTTCTATTTTAGACAAATTTAATTTATAAAGGAATGCTTTTGTTTTTCATCAACAAAAGCTTTAGGAATGAAAATATCAGTTAAACATAATCTCAAAAAGTCTTCAATAACTTTGTAATGCCACACATCCAAGTCCTGTAAAAAAAATTGGTGATAATTTTCCGTGTGAAATTCGTTATATTTTGTATTGCATACAAGACTTTTTCATTAGAACAACAGTCCATTCAGGGGACACGTGTTTGATTTTATGCTAGACTTCGCTAATATGCCTAGTTAGGAATAGCAATTAATATGAGTAAATAATTATCTATTATTGTAAGTAAATCACACAAAAAAGTGTGACTGAAAAGAGCAGAAACTTTCCAAATTCTTTAATGAAATGAAAGAACTGGGCCACCAGACATTTAATTTGCATTTGACAGATTTGTTGTATGCACCTAAACTATTATACATCTAAATGTACACCTCTGCAGAATAAAAACCTTAATTTTAAAATAAGGTAGGGTGGGGTAGGGTTGGAAAGATGACTATATAATTTGTTGTTGTTGTTGTAGGGTTTAATGCCATTTTTCATCACACGATAGGCTATACATGGTGTCCAGTATGTATGGGGGAGGAAGAACCCAGGAAAACCCCCGGAAAGAACCAATGACCCACGAGAAGCTACTGGCAAGTTTTCTCACATACCCACATTGGCCAAATCTTAGTCTCAAACCCACGCATATAGAGGTGAGATGGCAGTGATCCGTAATGTAAAGTGCTTCAAACCACTCTGCTACTCAGGCCCCCCCATAAATTATAAAGTAGCTGTTATATGATGCAGTTCTCCACAAAAATTAAAAGGGATCGCTAATCAGTGTTTGGTCTTCCAAGTATGAAAAACAAGTTCATATTTACATTTAACCAAAATCTGGATTAAGGGGATGACTATTGTAGACTTGGGTAAAGTACTACTCATTTTTCACAGTAGTAGTATTCCCATGATGCAGTAGCTGGTATTATTATTATTGTTTATTTTTAAAATCAGAGAGTGTGTCATTTCCCATGATGCAGTAGCTGGTATTATTATTATTGTTTATTTTTAAAATTAGAGAGTGTGTCATTTCCCATGATGCAGTAGCTGGTATTATTATTATTGTTTATTTTTAAAATCAGAGAGTGTGTCATTTCCCATGATGCAGTAGCTGGTATTATTATTGTTTATTTTTAAAATCAGAGAGTGTGTCATTTCCCATTATGCAGTAGCTGATATTATTATTGTTTATTTTTAAAATCAGAGAGTGTGTCGTTTCTCATGATGCAGTAGTTGGTATTATTATTGTTTATTTTTGTGTCATTTCCCATGATGAAAGTAGCTGGTATTATTATTGTTTATTTTAAAATCAGAGAGTGTGTCATTTCCCATGATGCAGTATCTGGTATTATTTTTGTTTATTTTTAAAATCAGAGAGTGTGTCATTTCCCATGATGCAGTAGCTGGTATTATTATTATTGTTTATTTTAAAATCAGAGAGTGTGTCATTTCCCATGATGCAGTAGCTGGTATTATTATTGTTTATTTTTAAAAGCAGAGAGTGTGTCATTTCCCATGATGCAGTATCTGGTATTATTTTTGTTTATTTTTAAAATCAGAGAGTGTGTCATTTCCCATGATGCAGTAGCTGGTATTATTATTGTTTATTTTTAAAATCAGACAGTGTGTCTTTTCCCATGATGCAGTAGCTGGTATTATTATTGTTTATTTTTAAAATCAGAGAGTGTGTCATTCACACTATCTGGCAATTATTTACAGGTGAGTGACTATTTTATTAATTATGAATTACTGGTAACTATTAGGCATGACATTGGATGTGTAATTACTGGTAACTATTAGGCATGGCATTGGATGTGTAATTACTGGTAACTATTAGGCATGGTTTTGGATGTGTAATTACTGGTACCTATTAGGCTTTTGGTTGTGTAATTAACACATGGCATCATCATGGGAGGGTTAAAATCACTCAAGGTGAGAAAACTAATTATGACTTGACCCAGTTTGGTTAAATGGCTGTCTTGTGTTTCAGTGATAAACATAATGGATGATTCACTCCACATTAGTATTTTATACAATGTTTATAATGAAAAGAAGCCAACACAGATTTCGGTTGTTTATTATTATTTATGAAATCCTGCATGTTATAAACATCCACAGGTAATCTATTTTTTTTACACAGAATAGAAAAATTGTGAGTAATACATAAGTGCCTGTTATACCTGGATGAATGTTATTTTTACTCTTTTTTTTACAGTAATTCCCATTTGTTATTATTACATGGTTCCTGTTATAATTTATTTATTACATGGTTATTGCTATAATTCCCTTATTACATCGTTATTGCTATAATTCCCTTATTACATGGTTATTGCTATAATTTCCTTATTACATGGTTATTGCTATAATTCCCTTATTACATGGTTATTGCTATAATTCCTTTATTACATGGTTATTGCTATAATTCCTATGTTACATGGTTATTGCTATAATTCCCTTATTACATGGTTATTGCTATAGTTCCCTTATTACATGGGTATTGATAGAATTCCCTTATTACATGGTTATTGTGTTATATTCACTTTCTTTACAATAATTCCCAAGACTTTCCTTATTATTACATGGTTCCTGTTATCATTCTCTCATTACATGGTTCATGTTATTTTTTCTCTTATTACATGGTTCATGTTATAATTCCCTTATCACATGGTTCCTGAGATCATTCCCTTATAACACGGCTCCTGTGATAATTCTCTTATTACATGGCTCCTGTTATAATTCCATTACTACATGTCTCCTACATGTTTCCTGTTATAATTCTCTTATAACATGATTCCTGTTATAATTCTCTTATTACTTGGTTCCAGTTATAATGCCCTTATTACATGGTTCCTGTAATACTTCCCTTACTACATGGTTCCTGTATTACATGGCTCCTGTTATAATTCTCTTTTTACATGGTTTCTTTTATAATTCCCTTATTACATGGTTCCTTTTACAATTCCCTTATTACATGGTTCCTGTTAAAATTCCCATATTATATTGTTCCTGTTGTAATACCCTTATTACATGGTTCCTGTTATAATTCCCTTATTATGTGGTCATGTTATAATTCCATTATTACATGGTTATGTTATAATTCCCTTATTACATGGTTCATGTTATAATTCTCTTATAACATGTTCTTGTCATAAGATCCTTCATTATAACAGTAACCCCCCAGTTTTAAGTTATTCATTATTACATGGTTCCTACTTTTAGTCCTTCATTATTACATGGTTCCTTTTATTAGCCTGTTCATTACAAATATCATTTTTGTTTGAATGCAGGTATAATCAATGATCAAATTCGTTAAATGTTAGTAAAATTACATCTATTATGTACACATCGCAAGGTGATCTTATAGCACAGTATACTCCAATTATCCCATGGGCATCATTATAAAGAAGATCACAATTTTAGGACTTGTCTGTTTTACACCTTAGAATTGTTTGCACAGAATTTGGAGTGTTTTTTGTGTGTTCTAGCTAATGATTTGTTTTTTTCTACTTTTAATCAGCAATGTTAGTGAATGATGCAAGAAATTTAGAGTGTTGCTGTAACTCCTTGTTAGATGGACTTACCAACTCCAGAGTGGTTAGAGAAATTTGTGTGGAAGATATCCAAGTAGTAAATTTTCATCCAGAGGTCACGGATGCCTTAGTAAAGGTCTTTTTTCAGCGATCTGCACAAAGTCAAGCTAAAAGTAAAGTTGAAGGCGGTGTAGTAGGTGAATCAAATTCATCAGGTGAAAGGATACCAAAAGTAAAGAAACATGAAATACCAATTTGTCCTGCTCAGTCCCCAAAACTCCTGAATGACAACAAGAAGGGAGAAGGAATGAAGGAACAAGAAAAATATGCCACAGTACATATCCCTTCAAGTCCAAAGTTTTCTCAGGATAAGGATGACAGTTATTACCAAGTCCACGGTATTTATCAGTCAGGTTTTCTTATTTTAGACTTTATAAATAAAGAATATTATAATGGAAAGACACTTGCCTGGAAATTCTTTATCAAATTTAAGGAAATGTTTTAAGTATCAAAGTATAAGGCCAATGAGGAGTGTACAGTTCAATTTCATTAACTTATTATCCTCTGTGTTTTGCATCATGTTCAGAGCTTTGTGACATCATTACAATTCAAGATGGACCAAAGAAAGTGGTATTAAAGAAATTTAAGAGTTAAAGAAAAGCCCTGGTCATGATGCAATGTCTACAATAATATCAAGTACTGTAGACATGCTTTAAAAAAAATAATAGTCAAAAAAACTACATTTTTATGACCAGGTGTTTTGTTTTTCTTGCTTGCAAACTTTTGTCAGTTTTAAAAACCAAGGATTATGTCCAGAATTTGGACTCCATTAAGAATATGGAAAGACACTTGGCTGAAAATTATTCAGTAGAAATAAAATTTATGTCATTATAAATGCTATTTAAATTAAGAATATGGAAAGACACTTGCCTGGAAATTATTAAATCAAAGTTAAGGAACTTTCTTAAGAATCAAAGTATGTAGCCATGCACATTGTACAGTCCAAGTTTGTTTAATTTGTTATCCATGCATGCTGTGTTTTTGAATCATGTTTAATGCCATCATCACATTTCACGATGGGTTGAAACAGGTTAAGCAACTGATTGTAGTGCAGCTCTACAATTATACCATGTAAAAACACATGGTTCAAAGAGCTACACTTTGTGTACCAGATTTTGTTTTGCTTGCAAGATATTGTCTGTTCTGGAACCAAAGTTTATGTCCAGAATTTAGACTTCTTGCCATTAGATCTTAAGTGACTAGTCTAAACTTCATGCAGATGAACCTTCGCAAATAGTGAGGTGAGTTTGAGATTCAGACAAAAGAAAAGCCATGCTGCAATAATCATGTGTCTATATAGCTAAAAGCAAACAGAGATACCAAAATATTAAATGTCTACCAATCTGTTTTCACACAGACAAAATAGCCAATGAAAAATAACATCTTCTATAAATTGAAGCATCTGACATGGTGGTTGGAAGCAGTTGTAAGTAACAAGAACAATGTCTTTCTAAACCCCCCACCATTTCAGGTGAAAATAAAGACAGTGTCCCCAGAGGACAAAGAGTTTTCTTTACAACTAACATTATCTGTATTCAACTAGCGGTACTTTCAATTCATTATTTTTTTATGGTGCACTCATCATCGAATTTGAGATTGGTACAAACCATGATGTTCAAAACCCTGTCATTTATGTTTAAATTTTTTTGTGAACATTTATAAACATTTTTTAAATTGCAATGATCATTTGTAAACAACATATCATAGAGATACTTGTTCTCCGTGATTGTAGATTAACACATTAAGATGATATTTGTAAACATGTTTACTTGGATTTGACATTAGTCATCACCTTGGGAAACCATAATCTACTTTATCTTAGCGAGGCAGTTTGCTAGAATTCAGTTACACAGTCGTGACCATGTTTATGAAATTGATTGAAATTTCCATTGTGTCATAAATCAGGTGACAGTCTGCAAAGAACGTTATTTACAGAATAACATTCTTCATTCCTATTTTAACGTCTATCTAGTGGAATCCATTTTTCATTGTGTTCCATTATAATTTAAGAGGATTATTTTTATAGATTATTTATTTGAATTACAAAGTTTCTTTTTACCTTTTGACAACACAGTATTTTGAGATTATTGTGAATTCATTCAAGCACATTTTGGATTATATCATTGTGATACAGCAAGACTGTTGGTACATCAACACATTCAAGATTCGAATTTATTTGGAACACTACAGAACATGATTTCCCTTTTGGAAGTTAGTAATGAACTTTTATGGTTTACCTGGGATTTAATTCACAATAATGAGTTTCATTTAAACCATCAATTTGTATTACAGGGAAATAAATGATTTGTTTAATATTACTGAACTTGTTGGTTTACTTTTTCTGTTACTTCATTTGAAACACTAAGAGTTGTAAGATTTATTCTTTCACACATGAATGAAGTTAATCGAGAGATTTTAAATAGTAATATAAACATACAGAATCAGAAGGACTATTGGAAACAAATTTAAACAGAAAGCATCGTACTGGCCAACTACTGTTACATCTAGATTACAGATAGCGTCATTCAAGTGAATGAACCCAGGCTACTTGAGTCTCTTGTTTAAAACATGTACTGTCACCTCCTTTTGATCATTCTGTATTTTATATAAGTAAGGGAGTTGGTTTATTAGGTTTTGTCTATATTTTCAATATAAAAAATGCAACACTTAAATTTTTCCATAGAGGTGTACTTCATAAATGTCATATCAGACAAAATATGTGTACATCGTTTTATAATTTAACTTTAAAAATCTTTGTTCCAGAAAGCAGCCAAACACCAGTTGATGATACAAAGGTAAAAATCAGGAACGAACAGTTACCTAAAAATACTGGCATATCTGTAACAACAAGTGGTGAAAAGGACACAGAGATAAACAAACTAGAGAATAGATTGAAAGATTTAGAGGCAAAGAAAAAAGAGATGATTAAAGAGAAGAGGAAGAAGGATTTGGAAGAAAAAATCAGGCAGGCAGAAGAAGATTTGAGAGTTCTATCAGGTATACATGAAAATTATTAGGATGGGCTCTACAAAGTGTTGTATATACTGTCTATCAGAAATATTGGCTAAAGTCAATAGATCAAATATGACTAAGAATCGAGAGCAATTCTGAAAATAAACTCTGATATATGTAATCAGAGAAATAGCAACTTTTTCAACATTATTAGCTAAATATCACAAATCCGGAAATATTAATATTTCCAATTTGAAACTTTGAAACAGTAGTGATCATATGCTCCCTGAAAATAACTGCTAGGTCTCAACCCAGTGTCCATATATATATATATATATATATATATATATATATATATATGTTTTAAAAAATATTTCCAATTTGAAACAGTAGTTCTGTCTATCTTGTATATTCTATGTATTATTTACATCTTGATTGAAAATACAAAAAGCACATACAAAATTGGTAGTCCTCATCTGATTGCAGAGGTCTCGGAAACGCTTAATTATGCGTATTTGGGTCTCTCTAAACACCCCAAGACATTCCAGGACACCCCAAGACTCTCCAAGAACGCCTTAAACTTACAAAATACTCACTTAAAATTTCAACAACAGCAGAAAACCAAAAACAAACAAACAAACAAATAAAAACTGAATATTTAGCAATATTTTGTGTAACAGTAACATTAGTAAGGTCGCGAGTTGCCAAGGGAAACAACTCCCGTTTTGATGAAGAGTGTTCTGTTACAGTAACGTGAATATTAATCTACATTTAATAATTAGCAATACCACAAATAAGTTGTTAAAAAAATTGAACAAAATGGCAAATTTGTTGTATATAAAAAAATTGTTTATCTCAATAACAATTTAACTATTCCTTCATTCCTTTGTTTTTAACAAATATTAACATGGAGCCTAAACAATTCAAATAAATGAGAGAAGTATGGAACATCGCCATTTAATGAGGAAATTGTTATATTTATATATATATATATATATATATATATATATATATATATATACAATTTAAGATATGTGATGCATAGAGTTCGTTTCCGTAGATTTTCAGAAATAGGGCCATCTACCAATACTAAAAATCATTGATAGTAACAATGTCCTTATGTGTGTATTCATTTATTTTTTTCTGTTTATCCAGGAAGATGGAATCATGCCACATCTTCCTGGCGTTTATGCGCACATAGTGCGCTATTTAATTAGGTCGTCATATCATACCCCTAAAAGGGGCTAATGATATGAATGTTAGACCTGGGTGAGTTGGAATAGACCCATCTCGCACTCAACCTATCAACCAATCGAAAGTACGTACACTTATTCCAAATTCAATCCAGTTTTTCTAGTGGATTTCCCTATGCCAAAATTGTGTAAGCCACCGATGCAATTCATCAAATGGTAGAGTTGAAGAATTAAATTACGTTCTTATCTATGCCAATCTTCTAGTACAAAAGTGTACATATTATATGTCCCTAACAATTTCTTTTGCTGATATGACTAAACGTCATTTGAAAGGAAGCCATTGTCAAAGAGGATTAGAGTGTTAATTTTGAGTGGTGGGTCCGAAAATGATCAAGTTAGGCTTTTTGGATAGAGCTTGTCAAGGAGGGTTTCCGTAACCGAGTGGAAGACCCTATTAAGGCAATGAAAGACAATAGCCCTAAAAAGGATTTTTTGGGGGGGACAATCCCATGATCACTTGTTAGTGACCGATTATCCCTCTGCTCCTGTGGTTGGTCCCTGTATACTTCTTGAGTGTCTTGTTTGACCCTGTACTCACTCGATGATTCCCTGTATATGTCTTGGGTGTCTTGTTTTGGATTCTCACTCTAAACATCCTTGCTCCCTCGTCAATTTGCTTCTGTATTTTTCCCTATCAATTTGGAATTCTTTGTGCTGTTTTGTGTAGAATATATAACCCCATATGACAACTATTTGCATTGTTAGTTAATGCATGATGTTATTAAGTTACTGCAAGGCCTGATAGTTTTGGGGTTAACTATCTTTATAGTGTATGAATTTGAGGTCATTTTCTAAATTAGCATATTTTTGGTTGCAACCTTGAGTTGTTGGGCCTGATAGTCTTGGGTTTGAGACTACCTTATAAGATCTAATTTGGGGTCATAACCTATGCATATATGATGAGGTTTTTAGTTGCAACATTGTGTCGCTGGACCTGATAGTCTTGGTTTTGAGACTACCTCATACACTCTAGTTGGGACCATAGTTAGGGGCACGTGTTAGTTGTTATACTTTAACCACAGCGGTATTGCGTTTTTTATGGGCCTATAATATCTTCGTAATGTTAAACTCAGTTATGAGATGTTGTTATTGGGGTTATATAAAAGGAAGAATTTAGAAGCATAAGAGAAAAAAACAGGTAAGACGCTTGTCTTATTGATTGTATAACTGGTAGTTAATATAACTTTTGATGTTTATACCTGTATGTATTTCTTTTATTTTAGGTTTATTTTTATTGTTCCATGTTATTTTACCATTCCATTAGGTTTGGTTGCTCTGGAGCCGCCATGGGAACGTTATACCCAGCGTAGTGTAGGTGGGCTCCCTTAAGGGTAATGAATCCCTTTCGGCCCCGTACGCTTCCCTCCCCTTAGAACACTATTATTTTATATGCATATTTAGGTACTGTAACAGAATTGTTACCGAGAGGAGGGTGGATTAAATGAACAATACAAACACAATTTGTGAAAGAAAATATAAATTTATGTAATAAATTATAAATGAAAAAAATACAGATGTAACAACACAATAATTCATGCACTCAACCCACAATTAAACTCACAACCATTCACAATACATGAACAAATTAAATAACAATACAAAAGGAATCACAAATGTAAAGGGATCTCTTGGATTATACACAGATCCAAGAATCCTTTACGAAAGTTAAGTAAATGCAAGTATGATTTACGAAAAAAATAAACACAAACGACAAACTATCTATCGCACGATGGATTGCGATAACTAGCACGATCATATACTTGTATTCAATCAAGTTGCTAGCTTTTATTGATATCTATGTGATCACTTGAAATATTATTGCGATCTGACATAAACATGCAAATACAACAATGTATTAAATTATATCACAATTTCAATACACCTATGTGTCTCCCCTGTATAACCGCACGATTCAGCAACAGTTGAATCGTCTCCCAGTTTCCCCGAGAACCGAGGGTTGACCAATACTATTATCGGACGTTTCCCTACACGGATCCACCACAGTTATACGTTCAGACAGCATACAACATCTACCAGAACCAACGGTTCCTCACTACCCTAGATGTCGACCCGGACGTTTTACAACTCTAAGACAGCTCCGACACTCGGACTTCTAGCTTTCCGGATATTTACATGTTACACAGATGTTGACGAACAGACAGTTCGACACACAGACAGATACTTCAATTCCGTTTGCACAAATTAACGGCACAAGCACATTCAGATATTTATACAGAGATGTTCCAGAACAAACAATAGATGTCCCACAACAAATCAGACGATATCAAAGACGTTTATCAAAAGATGGTATCAGATGTGTTAACAGCTACGGTATCAACGATGTTATTAGCAGCTACGGTATCAGATACATTGTAACAACTACGTTAGCAGCTACGGTATCAGAGACGGTATCAACGATGTTATTAGATGCGCTATCAGTGATGTACTTCTACGGTATCAACGACGGAATCAACGACGGAATCAACGACGGAATCAGTTATAATAAACAAAACCAGACTAATAATAGTTGTCTCAAAAATAATCTAAGCCGTAGATTACGATATTGTATTTAAAGTCTAAAAGTGACTAGTAATTCCAAATATTCCACGTTTAATTGCAATAAAAGCATCATTATACGAAATGATAATCTGAATAAAATTCACAATAAAACGAAATGTAAATTTAACACTCACCCCTTTGGCTGGAGATTTGCAAGACGAGGTTATCTATCCTTCGATTAGATATTTTAGTTCCCGTAAATAATAATGAGAAATCCTTCGCCTTATATACTCTCAATAGGTGAACATAAATCACATCGAGCTTGCCGTGCACCACGTAAAACGAGTATTTCGGATTTCATGTAAATTACAAATTGGCACATGCAAATCGTTACACGCCACTTAATCACCCCAGGTAATGCGTGTACGACGAAATCAAGAAAATGGTGAGTTTCGTTTGCAATTCAAGTACAACAAAAATCAGTTCAAATTTTCGCCTAATTCTGTGACAATACCTCCCCCCTAAGAATAAAAATGTACACATTTTTAAAACTAACACAGAATAGAAGAAAAATAACTACTGATGATATCTTACAACATTTACACTGGTTATACTACAAACTGGATTTTATTACTGGGCAAATTCATACAAATTTCCCATCATGCCCTACTCAAGTAGTCTGCGCCTATATTTTCAACTCCCCTTATTGACATTGTCGCTCTGTCTCTTGATGTATAACTTGAGCATGTTTGCATGGAATGTCTTTACATTACCGTCCATGTCAATTTTATAGTCCATGTCACCTTTTACTTCTTTAACTTCATATGGACCTTTCCACTGGACTAATAACTTATTCGAACTCGTTGGAAGAAGCAATAGCACCTGATCTCCCACAAGAAATTTCCTATTACGCGCTCTGCGGTTGTAATACTTGGCATATCTGCGCCCCGATTTAATCAATTCGTCACGTGCCATCTGGCATGTACTCTCAAGTTTGTTTCTTAGATCTAACACGTACTGGTAAGTCGTTTTTATTTCCTCGTTCGCGACATCACCAGTCCATAGTTCGCGTAGTATCCGCATCGGGCCTCGAACTGTTCTACCATACAACAGTTCAAAGGGTGAGAACCCTAAACTTTCCTGCGGTACTTCACGGTACGCGAACAGAACAGCGTTTAAATAACGGTCCCAGTCTTGCGGACGTTCCGCGCACATCTTCCGTAGCATGCTTTTCAGGGTACCATTAAATTTCTCTACCAGTCCATTGCACATCGGATGGTATGGGGTAGTGTTTAGCTGTTTGATGGATAACAGCCTACTTATTTCACCCATGAGGTCAGAGGTGAATTGGGCACCACAATCAGTGAGGATTTCCTCTGGCACCCCTACCCTACTGAAGATATCAACTAATGCTTCAGCTACCCTTTCCGTTTCAATAGTTGGTAACGCTACGGCTTCGGGGTATCTGGTTGCGTAATCAACCAGAGTAAGTATGTACCGATTCTTTCTTTCGGTAACCGGGTGTATTGGTCCTACAATATCTACTGCCACTCTTTTAAACGGTGTATCTATTAATGGCATTTGTCCTAAGGGCACCCTTGTGACCCTTCCCTTACAAACGGTTTTCTGACATACGTCGCACGACCTACAGAACCGTGTGACATCGCCATTAACACCGGGCCAGTAGAATTCAGCGACTACCCTGCTAGTGGTCTTAGCCTTACCTAGGTGTCCTGCCATGCTTGACTCATGCGCCACCCTAAGTACTTGAGATCTATATCTCTGGGGTACGACCACTTGCCAATACTTCTTACCCTCCCGAGCGCTAAACTCCCTATGAATTAATGCGTTCTTGCGTACGAATCTAGAGCTACCCCCACGCTTGCAATGTTTAATCGCGCCGGACGTGATTTTCTCAACAATTGTTCTGATGGATTCATCACGTTCTTGCTCTTGTTTGAAATCATCACGGGAAATTCCTGAGATCGATTCAGGGACTATTAATTTATGAAACGCGGATTTCTCTCGCCGTGTTTGCACTCGCGTTTCGACTGCCTGGGCCAAAGGTATTTTAAAATCGGCCATGGTTGGAAGACGGGAACCTTCAACATTACCGATCGTCAGATCGTATATAGGATTGTCCATACAAAGGGCATCAACAGTTCCCGTTAAGAAAGGTGTTTTTACTGTGATCCTTGCTACGGGAATGCGACCCATCGTCTGATCAAGCAACATACATGGGGATTCCCACCCGAGCATTTGGTTATCCTGCACGAGACTACGTTTGATCACTACGCCCGTACAACCAGTGTCACGCAATACCACGACTTCTCGACCGTTGACAAAACCTCTCGCGGTTGGTACACGCGCTTCAGGAAATAAACACGTGCCAAGTGAATGAATACAAGGTTCTACATGTACGTTGTTATCGGATATACCTTTACTTTGTATAGCCACTGCTACCTTATGTATAAGTGCCTTTCTTTTAGGACAGTCTTTTTGAACATGACCCAATGCATTACACAAGAAACACCGCACACGCTGAAAAACTGGATTCCCAACTGACCTTTTTACCTCAGCTGATTTTACAGGCTCCCTAGGCATAGGTCTTACAGACTGGTTTCCAGACTTAAAATCTTTTAAAACCACGTTCTGGGTTCCCCCATGAGCTTCGGCAAATAAATCGGCTTGCTTAGCCATATCTTTTACGTTTGTGAAGACTTTCTCCTTCAGGAATTGATCTAATTCTCGCCCAACTGTATTAAATAATTGATCTCTGAGCAAGAAATCAGTCAACCCTTCAAACGTTTTCACCGCTTTGCCGCATTCAATCCACCGCTCAAAATAGTTCGCAATTCTGACGGTGAACTGACCAAAGGTTTCTCCCTTATCGGGCTTGCTATACCTGAACTTTTTTCGAAAAGCTCGTACCTTTTGAGAAGTGCTTCCTTTAGGACGTCGTACTTAAACACATCGTCCCTAGGAAGTCGCGAGTATACATCCAGTGCTTTACCTTTTAATAAAGCACTCAGATGCAGCGCCCAGTCATTTTGACTCCACTTCTGGTTTTCGGCATACCGCTCAAACCGATGAAGATAACTATCTATGTTATCTTTTTCATCGTCAAAGGGAGGTAATTTGGGGCCCCTTAATTTGCTAAAGGCAGAATCGTGTTCTCTTCCAGATGTCGCTAATTCTACCTTACGCTCATGATCCCGTTGTTTTGCTCTTTCTTCTAACTCTATTCGCTTTTGCTCCGCTTCCATTTCCCATCCTATCCTATCCTTTTCGGCCTGCTTCTCTAATTCTATCTTTTCCTTCTCTAATCCTATCTTTTCCCTCTCAAAGGCCCATTTCCTATCTTCGGATTCCCTTTCTAATTCCCGTTTCCTTTCTTCGGCTTCCCCTTTTTCCCTTTCTAATTCCCTTTCTAATTCCCTTGCCCTTACCCTTTCTTCCCTTTCCCGGGCTTGTTCTTCTTGAATAAATTTCCTTAAGCTTTCACCTTCATATCCAAATTCTTTGCCTAAGGCAACCAAGTCCTTAAGGGATGACATGACAATTGTAATATGAATATAGATATATAACCAAACCAATACTTTAAACACGTTTATACTGGACACACGGACCTAGGTAAACTAGACAAAAATAAACTCCAACTAGAGTATTATCTTAACAGAAGGTCACGCTCAAATATAAACATTAAATGTATACCTTCACAAAAATGATTGACAGTTCACTTAATCCAACGATCCCACTTCTGACACCATTGTAACAGAATTGTTACCGAGAGGAGGGTGGATTAAATGAACAATACAAACACAATTTGTGAAAGAAAATATAAATTTATGTAATAAATTATAAATGAAAAAAATACAGATGTAACAACACAATAATTCATGCACTCAACCCACAATTAAACTCACAACCATTCACAATACATGAACAAATTAAATAACAATACAAAAGGAATCACAAATGTAAAGGGATCTCTTGGATTATACACAGATCCAAGAATCCTTTACGAAAGTTAAGTAAATGCAAGTATGATTTACGAAAAAAATAAACACAAACGACAAACTATCTATCGCACGATGGATTGCGATAACTAGCACGATCATATACTTGTATTCAATCAAGTTGCTAGCTTTTATTGATATCTATGTGATCACTTGAAATATTATTGCGATCTGACATAAACATGCAAATACAACAATGCATTAAATTATATCACAATTTCAATACACCTATGTGTCTCCCCTGTATAACCGCACGATTCAGCAACAGTTGAATCGTCTCCCAGTTTCCCCGAGAACCGAGGGTTGACCAATACTATTATCGGACGTTTCCCTACACGGATCCACCACAGTTATACGTTCAGACAGCATACAACATCTACCAGAACCAACGGTTCCTCACTACCCTAGATGTCGACCCGGACGTTTTACAACTCTAAGACAGCTCCGACACTCGGACTTCTAGCTTTCCGGATATTTACATGTTACACAGATGTTGACGAACAGACAGTTCGACACACAGACAGATACTTCAATTCCGTTTGCACAAATTAACGGCACAAGCACATTCAGATATTTATACAGAGATGTTCCAGAACAAACAATAGATGTCCCACAACAAATCAGACGATATCAAAGACGTTTATCAAAAGATGGTATCAGATGTGTTAACAGCTACGGTATCAACGATGTTATTAGCAGCTACGGTATCAGATACATTGTAACAACTACGTTAGCAGCTACGGTATCAGAGACGGTATCAACGATGTTATTAGATGCGCTATCAGTGATGTACTTCTACGGTATCAACGACGGAATCAACGACGGAATCAACGACGGAATCAACGACGGAATCAGCTATAATAAACAAAACCAGACTAATAATAGTTGTCTCAAAAATAATCTAAGCCGTAGATTACGATATTGTATTTAAAGTCTAAAAGTGACTAGTAATTCCAAATATTCCACGTTTAATTGCAATAAAAGCATCATTATACGAAATGATAATCTGAATAAAATTCACAATAAAACGAAATGTAAATTTAACACTCACCCCTTTGGCTGGAGATTTGCAAGACGAGGTTATCTATCCTTCGATTAGATATTTTAGTTCCCGTAAATAATAATGAGAAATCCTTCGCCTTATATACTCTCAATAGGTGAACATAAATCACATCGAGCTTGCCGTGCACCACGTAAAACGAGTATTTCGGATTTCATGTAAATTACAAATTGGCACATGCAAATCGTTACACGCCACTTAATCACCCCAGGTAATGCGTGTACGACGAAATCAAGAAAATGGTGAGTTTCGTTTGCAATTCAAGTACAACAAAAATCAGTTCAAATTTTCGCCTAATTCTGTGACAGGTACCAGTAAAACATTCATTTCATTTATGGATGATATGGTGTTATACTTATATTCTATCTATTAGCCCTGTAGTTCTAAGAAATTAAATTATATTATAGTATGTTCTTTGAGGGTTTTTGTTGCATAATTGAATTATTTCTGGATATGTACTTGGTGCGGCAAGTTCTAATTGTTTAGTTATAAATAGGTCTCTTTCTTTTTGCGTATTGTTACAGATATTGAATATATGGTACAGATCTTCCGGTACGTTACAGTGGAAGCAGTTGATGTTGTGTGGAAAAGGTCATATATATTTTCCAAAACTATTAGCTAATTTTGTTTTTCCAAGAATTATCATATTTATTTTAGATTGTTCATAACTGCTGCACCTGGGTATCAGGATATTTCTATTGACTTCTTTGACAATACTATGTAAAAATCTCCCTTGTTTATTATGGTTTCAATCCTTTTGCCACTTTTGATTTATCAGTGTATAGATTAAATTGTTAATTTCTGTTGGACTATACTTTAGGTTCAGTGAGTTTACTCTTGGCTAACTGGTCAGCTAATTCATTGCCTTTTATGTCGATGTGAGATGGTATCCATAGAAACTCTACTGTTATGTTTTGAGTATCGAGTATTTTAATTATTTGGTTAATTTGATTAAGAAAGTTTTCTCTTGATTTAGTATTATTGCATTGTCTTGATTTTAGGACACTTAGTGAATCATTAATAATCAAGGTCTTATCTGGTTTATTTTCTATTATCCATTTTAAAGATTCCAGGATGGCCCAGAATTTAGCTGTGTAAATGGAGCAGTGATCCGGTAGGTGGCTGCCCATTTTGATATTGAGTGCTGGAATGACCCAAGCCGCAGCTGTTTTATAGGGGTTGTTAATTTTGGAACCATCCGTGAATATATGAGTATAGTTTTTATAGTGGTTGTTGATTAGTTCCATTGCAGCTGTTTTTAAATAATGTTGATGATTTTCTTTTTTACCTTTGTCTATAAGGGAGATGTTTACTTTAATTAATGTATTATTCCAAGGTTCTTTATGAAATATTTGGTTAGTTTCCACTTGGAATATATCTACTGGGAGTTGTAGATTAAATTCATGTACTATATCGCCTAAGGATGACTTATTTTTAAGAGTTTTCCTAAAAGGAATTTTGCATTTGTTAATAGCTACTAGAGTGGGGTGTGTTTAATTGTGGGTGGACAGTCAAGTTGCGTATCTCAGCATGAGTTCCTACCTTCGAAGCTGTAATGGCGGTTCTCCTGTTAAGACCTGCAACTCTGCTGTAGATATATATGGTAATGCCCCAGTTGCTATGAGAAGGGCTTTCCTCTGTATTTTATCTAATCTATTAAGTTGGGTTATGGAGGCCGTGTTGTAAATTTGGCATCCATAGTTGAGTTTAGATCTAATTAAGGCCCTATATAGAGTCATTATTGTTTCATGGTTAGCACCCCACTGGGTTCCTTTGAGGCTTTTAAATAAGCTTAAGTCAAGATTGCACCTTTTAACTATGTCATCAATATGAGATACCCGCGTTAGGTGTTCATCGTAGTACATACCCAGAAATTTGGCTATTTTAACAAATTTAATTTGTTTATTTTGAATTTGGAGGTTGGGGTATAATATGTTTTATCTATAATGTAAGAACAGTACAGCTACTGTTTTTTGGTGCGACAGTTTAAATCCCCATTTGTCAGCCCATTTACCAATGCTATTTAGACTTGTTTTCATTTCAGCCATATGAGTGTGGTTGGAGGGGTTTCCTGTTCTCCATAGTCCACTATCATCTGCAAATTGTGATAATCCTATCAAGGGTGAGGCGAGATTAGAGTCAAGATCATTAATCATGAGGTTGAAGAGGGTGGGGCTGAGGACACTACCTTGGGGAGTCCCATTTTTAAGGGAGTGTTCTTCAGAATAAGTAGCCCCTACCCTGTAATTTTGCGGTGTGTTAAAAAGTTTTGTATAAAATTAAATATGCGACCAGTAATGCCATAATGATTTAATTTGGCTATTAATCCTTTGGTCCACACCAGATCAAACGCTTTTTCAAGATGTAGACAAACCGTAATTAAGTTTCTATTAGTCTTCTGTTTATTATTAAATGCTAATTTAATGGCGGACTCCAATTTAATTAATTGATCCACAGTAGATCTTTTATTTCTAAAACCACATTGGTTTGGAGATATCAAGTTATTGCTCTCCAGGTGGCGTTTGAGTCTGTTAGTGATAATTGTTTCCATGATTTTGCAGATATTGTTGGTAAGTGAGATTGGTCTATATGAGTTAATGTTATTCCTGTCTTTATTAGGTTTCAAAATGGGGATAACTTACTATCGCTGTTTTCCATTTTTGGGGTAGCTCCCCTGTTTGCCAAATTATGTTTAGCATGTTTATTATTATCATAACCATATTGCTAGGTAGGTTTTTATATATTATGTAACCTATTTGATCTTCCCCAGGTGAAGTTTCATGGTCTTGAAATAGATGGCAGAATCTAATTTCAGTTTTAGTTCTATGGTTTTGTAATTCAGTAGTGTGGTTAGTATTGCTGCTCATATTTTTAAAATGTTTTGCTAATGATTCAGCATGTTCTTTCTGATTGCAGGTATTATTGATTTTTGGGGTGCCATTTATGTTCTTTCCCTTTATGGTCCTGATTTTATCCCACACTTGTTTAGAGTTAGTTCTAAAATTAATAGTGTTGCAGTATTTTTGCCGCGTGTTTTCTTTAGACTGCTTTATTAGATATTTGAGCTTGTTATTTAAATTTTTGTACTCTTGGAAGTGAGTAGTAATATTTGATCTTTTAAATTTATTTAAAGCTCTAATTTTGTCCTGTCTAGTTCGTTTAATTTCTTCTGTCCAACATGGCACACTAAGTTGTCTTGGTTTCCCACTAGCTTTGGGGATAGAGTTGGTGGCAGCTTGAGTTATGGCCTTAATTAGGTTATCATAGTAGATGTCAATATCTTTGGATTCTATATGGGCAAACATTACTGAGTATTTCTTGAAAAGTTTCCCAATCAGCTTTTGAGTAGTTCCACCTGGGTATTTTATCATTGAGTTCGCACTGAACAGTCATCTGTAGAGTTGTGATTATTGGGAAGTGGTCGCTCCCCATGGGGTCAGATTGCTCCACCTCCCATTTAGCCACTTGTGCCAGTCTAGGTGTGCCTAGGGTGAGGTCAATGGCGGACAGGGTGCCGTCGACCAGACTAAGTCTGGTCTTAGCACCATCATTAAGGATAATAAGGGTGGAGTCATTGATCCATTCTTTCACCCAGGTACCCCTCCTATCCATCACCTCTCCCCCCCCATAGCTTATTATGGGCATTAAAGTCTCCACAGATGATTGCAAGCCTGGTCCTAATGATTGTGGTTATTTCTTTAAATGCTAATTTATGTTTAAGCTTAGTACCCCCTCCTGGGTCATATACATTTATGATTTGTAATTGATGGTTTCCTGTATTGACTAATAGGGATTGTATTTCTATTAGTGTGTTACTAATTTCCTGGGATGTTATAGATAGTAGCGTAACAGATAGAAGAGTGTTTTTTTTATAAATATGGCTAAACCCCCCCCCCCCTGACCTTCCTTTCGATGTTGGAAATAGCCAGGAGAGTATCCTTGTAATGATGGCAATGTTTTCGAATTTGCAGAAAGTTCAGTTTCTTGAATGCAAATGATGTCAGGTTTATAGCTAGAGTTAATTATTTTGAGTTTAAGTTCGTTACTATTTCCTGTCAATCCTCTTGCATTCCATTGCCATATAATAACGTCCCTTTGAGTTGAATTAGCCATTTTTATTAGGGTCGTTTATTGTAATCTGTAGCTCAATTTGGGTGCGAACATTATTGATTGATGATAGGATAGTTTTATGTGTTATAGTGTCAAAGTTGATATCCTCAATCAATTTGTTCAGTCGAGTGATGAAGTCACCCATTTCTTGGAATTTATCAGCCTGATGGCTTGTTTTGTTGGTATTGTTGTTATTAAGCCTATTGTTTGTTATGTTCAATTTGGGTTGCTTTATTTGATTAAATAGGATGGCATTGTCAATTTTGGTTTTAGCTGTGTTATAATTGCAATGTTTTGTATCCATTATACCTAGTATGGCTTTTTCCCGTATTGTAGAGGGACAGGAAGGAGATTGCGGTAAATGCAGGCCTCTACAGTTAGCACATTTTGGGATATCTCTTTTACATTTCCCTTTATGGGGCCCCCCACATTTATTACACTTGGCCTCAAATTTACATTTAGCTTTGTAATGGCCCCAAATCGGCACTTGGGGCAGAATCTTGGTTTATTTAAATATGGTTCGATCCTATATCTGGTACCTACTTTTCCTAATTTAATTAATGTAGGCAGTGGGGTTGATGTTTCCAGTACAGTGATGTTTGTTTTGGTTTGTTTGTTTCCTAAGTGGTAATTTTTCAAAATTTGGTTTCCTCCTTCCTTTAACTTGTGCTCTATCTCCTGATTGTTTAGTACACCTAATGTACCTGTTAATTTTAGTAATGATTTATAAGTGCACCTTTGTGGGATTTCATTTGTGGCGGTGGTGGCCTTCTTGCATTTGTGGTTCTTGTTGTCAGTATAAACATTAATAGAGCTTTGGAGCTGTTTATGGGGTTCTACGGTAACTGGGATACCACAGAGCTCTTGGATTTCAATGTATTTTGCTACTTGGCCCCATGTACAACAATGTAGGATGATATATTGTTGATTCGGCCTAATTATTTGGCACTGTCCTGGGTGAATTTTAAGTATGGCTCTGGCCAAGCTGTTATTGGTTAAGTTGTACAATTTAGATGTTTTACTCTTGAGATAGAGCTTCAGATCCAGTCTGTGAAAGTTTGTTTTGTTTCTATGTTTCACATCTGAGGTTGAGTTGTTGGATACAGTGTTGATACAAGTAGAAGCCATTGCGGGTTTGCCGTATATGCCTGATTTGTCGTTTGCTGATTTTGTTGTTTCTTTGGGTTTTTTAATGAGGGCCATTATTTTAGGGTTTAACGGTCCTTTGCCTTTACATATTCCTTTCCATGCCTTCGATTTCCTATTGGTTGGTGAGGAGGGTTGTTTTTTTAGGGTTTTGAGAGGGATATATCAAATCTTCCTGTCAGTAATTTAGACGGCAATGGTGTTTGACTTGAGTGCACTACGGTAGCTTTAGCGATCTTTTGTGCTTTAGGCATAGTGCGAACTCCCGTGGGAACCTTTGTCTTCAGATGGCGCACATGGTTCACGAGTTAGTGACCTGGGCGTAAGTGGGCTTATACAAAGTGATTCCTTTTGGGGTTTTTCGTAGGGGAGGCGGCCATGATGGAATACTGGGAAGGCTGGTGTAATGTTTACACTGGAGTCGCTTTGGAGTAAAGTGGCGTCCAGTGCTTCATCATTAATGGTTTTATCATATAAATTAAACTCAATTGGAGAGAGAGGATTAAGTTTCTCAGCTTCCTTTTTGATTAGGTTGAGGTCTTGTGTAGAAATGAACTTTGAGTTTTTTTGCACCTCTTTGTCCGCGTGTTTCAGGTAAAGTCAATTTGCCCTATTTTAAGGTTGGTCAAGGCTTCTTTATCCAGTTTTATGTTAATTTGAGTAACCCTTTTCATGAGAATGTTAGCGTTAGATGCAAGACGGTTTCTAGATCTAAACGCTTGTTTACAGGATTTATTGTCCATTGTTAAGCCGAAGTATATCGAGTTAAAAATAAGGTTGGAATTATGGCAAGCATCAAAAGGAAGAATTCAAAGCAAGATAAAGAAGTTATTTAATTTGCTTGAATTGTCACACAAGATTGTAAAGTGTAACAATTTGACAAATTAAATGAAGGGTGATTAGTGATTAAGGCTTGAGGAGAAAGAATTTTCAAATTAAGGCAAAAACAGCACAAAGTTTGAATTAACCCGAAGTCTTAATAAAATACCTGATAAGTAACGTTGATAGTTGATGTAACTTTAATCCTGTATCCTTGTTGTAGTTAGGTTGAGGGTTATAGTTGTTCAGTCAGCGAGGCTGGAAACGGGAGGATGGCTGGAGTAGCGTGTCTGCCTGCTGTATTTATTTGAATACATCAAAAGATCATGATGCAAGAGCTGGGTGGCAATTTAAAGGACTTTGACTAGCAGCTTGGGTGGGAAAATGTGCTGAAATTTACAATAATTGAATTCAGAGACAGAAAGATCCTGAGATGTACATGTAGTTATTATAAGAGCTTCCATTATTGTGTTAATTTCTGACTGGCCAAATAAATAGTGCATGCGACCTCAAAATCAAAACACATCAGGAAATGGCAAACTGACATAGGTTTGAATGAGATTTAGAAGATTGCTAAAGTTTCTAGAACTGACAATTTGGATGGAAGTGTAGCGAAGTGTAAGAAAGTGCGTGATGCCTGGCTTAGTGTTTGGAATAATGAAGAACATGTCAGTGTTTTAAAGAATGTGGAAATTAAACTCAACGGCAACCACACACAATGAAATATATCTGGTAATAACTAAGGGAAAAACTATCCTCTATAAATTGTATGCAAATAAGATATCCTGATTTTGATTAACTATTTCTAAATTCAATAAATATAATGTAATGTGCATTCTTGTTCTGAATAATTCCACTTGCGATGGTAATTTGAGTTAAATGTTTATGAATAAATATGTTTTTATATTTCTTCCGCGTATTAAGCGCTTGATTTTGAAAATCATTTTAAATTTGTTACAGCAGGAACCAAACAGTCAAATAAATCTACTCCACCCTTGTCTTTGTTGTCCGTTGAGAGAGACAGAGAGGAAATAGAGCTTGAGCGAAAATTAACAGAGTTGAAGGAAAAGAAATTGTCAGTGTTGAAGGAAAGGAATAAACAAGAACTGAAGGAAAAAATCAAACAATTGGAAGAAGATTTGTCAACAGTAAAAGCAGGTAGTTAATTATATGCATATCTTTCGAATAATAAAGGCAAAGATACACCATAAGAAATAAATAGTATATTGAAAATTATTAATTAAAAACGAAAGTGCAGTGTAGATGAAATATTTAATTAATTTAAATCAGAAAGGTGTAATTGTAATATTTTAGTGATTTATAATTAGCATACCTTTGCAACAATGTACGCAGTACTTCTTATTGTAAGGTTTTGAAACCAGTTCAGTCATGAGAATTCTTCTTAATGCAAGTATGTAATAGGGTTGTATGGTTCAGTTTGTATTTTTCCAAGAGATTTACTCATCAGCTTTGTCTTTTATCCTGGTGCTTGAAAAGACGTTGATTAAAATATGTCAAGGTGACTTTAGATAATTGTATCAAGGTGTTACTGGTGTCATAGCAAGACATTTCTGTGCATAAACATTATCAAAAATTAATTATGCAGGATGGAGATTGCTTCAGAGATGAAATACTTTTAATGCTCACACCGTGTCTATGGAGACATGCAGTGACCCATGTATAGCTGTCCCAATACATGATGTGTATGCATGTATCCAGCAGGAGTTTTATTCCTGCATAACAACCTTATGACAACTTAATATATTGTAACTAAATCAGGTCTGAGGCTTTGCATGAAGTTAACCTAAATTTACTCTTGACTAAATGTCAATAAATCACCTGGAGTTATAGCCCCTGCTTGACTTAAAGTACATTGCATTCAATTGTATTATTATATTCAAACCATCAATGTCATATTGTTATGCTTTCTGCTTTTAATGTAAAGTTTAGTTCGCAACCCTATTAACTATTTTAATTAATAAATCACCTGGAGTTATAGCCATTGCATTCAATTGTATTACATGTATTATATTCAAAGCATCGATGCCATATTGGTACATTTTCTGCTTTTAATGTAAATGTTAGTTCGCAACCCTATTAACTATTTCGATTATTTTCAGTTCCTTCAAAAGATATTCAAGAGGAGGTTAAAAGATGCTTATTTTGTTCAGATGTTTTAAGGAATCCCAAAAAGCTTGGCTGTGGACACGAGTTTTGCAGCAAGTGTTGTTACCAAGCTTTTGAATTTCAAGAAGGATGCCCAGTGTGTGGCATAACAGTTGTGGATGATGTTGACAGCCAACAAGAGTTGTCAAGTGATGCCCTTCATTCTTGGTACAATAGTTCTGATGTTATAGAGAATAGCTGAAAGTTATACAGATAATACTTAACTCCTTGGGACCAGTTTTACAAATTTTAAAGGCAATACAATGTAGAAGATTCAAAGTCATTTCATTTTATGGGACTCCATGCACTGCACAACTATCCATAAACAATCAAACCATAAAATACATTAGACTATATTAACACCAGTGATATGTGTATCATTCTTTAAAAAGTTTGCTTTTTGTTTTACTGAAGATTTTAGCGTCTGCATATTTTATTTCATTCAAATATTCCAAATATCTTGATCCTAATATCCCCAAAAGCTTACTCCAAATAGCTATATCCAAATATCACAAATAGCTGGATCCATATATCCCAGAGAATAAGATCCAAATGTCCCAAATAGCTTGATCCAAATATCATATATAACAAGATCCAAATGTCCCAAATAGCTTTATCCAAATATCACAAATAGGTTGATCCAATATCATAAATAACAAGATCCAAATGTCCCAAATAGCTTAATCCAAATACCCCCAAAAGCTTGATCCAAATATATCAAATAGCTTGATAGCTTGATTAAAATTTCCCAGATAGCGAGATCCAAATGTCCCAAATAGCTTAATCCAAATACCCCAAAAGCTTGATCAAAATGTTCCAAATAGCTTCATCCAAATATCCCAGATAATGTGATCCAAATGTCCCAAATAGCTTGATCCAAATACCCCAAATTGCTTGATCAAATACCAGAAATAGCTTGATCAAAATGTTCCTAAAAATGAGATCAAAATATCCCAAATAGCTTAATCCAAACGTTCAAAATAGCTTGATTCAGTTATCCCAGATAACAAGATCCAAATGTCCCAAATAGCTTGTTTCATATATCCCAGATAATGAGACCCAAATATCCTAAATAGCACGATCCAAATACCCCAAATATTTTGATCCAAATATCCCCAAAAGCTTGATTCAAATATGCCAAATATCTTGATCAATATGTTCCAAATACCTTGATCCAGATATTCCAGATAATGATCCAAATATCCCAGATAGCTTGATCCAAATATCCCAAACAGCTTGATCAAAATGTTCCAAATAGCTTCATCTAAATATCCCAGATAATGTGATCAAAATGTCCCAAATAGCTTGATCCAAATGTTCCAAATAGCTTGATAAGAATGTTTCAAATAGCTTGATCCAAAAAGTCCTAATAACAAGAGCCAAATATCCCAAACAGCTTGATTCCAAATAGCTTCATCTAAATATCCCAGATAACGAGATCCAAATGTCCTAAATAGCTTGATCCAAATATCCCAAATAGCTTAATCCAAACTTTTAAATAGCTTGATTCAGTTATCCCAGATAACAAGATCCAAATGTCCCAAATAGCTTGATCGAAATATACTAGATAACAAGATCCAAATATCCCAATTAGCTTGATGGCTTGATTTGAATATCGCAGATAATGAGATCCAAATGTTCCAAATATCTTAACCCAAATATCCCAGATAACGAGATCTAAATATCCCAAATAGCTTGATCCAAATACTCCAAATAGCTTGATCTGAATATCCCAAATAGCTTGATCCAATTATCCCAGATAACAAGATCTGAATGTCCTAAATAGCTTGATCCAAATATCCCAAATAGCTTAATAGCTTGGTCCAATCATCCCAGATAATGAGTTCCAAATGTCCCAAATAGCTTGATCCAATTATCACAGATAACAAGATCCAGATAACCAAATAACTTGATCCAATTATCCCAGATAATGAGATCCAAATGTCGCAAATCACTTGATCTAAACAAGTTCTCAGAACTGTACTATAACTGAAAGTCTTAGACTATACAATATTTCACAAAGTTAAAACCATTTCTTTGTGTAAGCAGAATTACCATCATCTCTTGTAGAAGTGTTTGTTTTCAAAATTATATCTGCAATGAAGTTCATATAGACATGAATTTGTTAATATTTAGACAGATTTTGATGTTTTACTGACATTGTACTCATGAATAAGTTTCTATGCTTATGTTCAATTTTAATCACAATGTTTTATACATAATTAATTAAAACTTTCTTAATACAAATAAGCATTAACCATAATAGGTAGAAAAATTAAATTTGAATTGCTAATTTATAATTATGTATGAATTACCTAGTTAGAATTTTAGGTCATTGCAGACAATTTTATATTTCACACCTTTGGGATGTAAACATTTTGATTTGCTGAGGATCACAAAATTAAATCTAGTTATTATCATTGTTACAAACAATAGCAGCTGTGTCAAAGCTAAGACCCATCTGGAGAGACAATAATATCTGTCTGAAAACTAAAATCAGACTAATGAGAGCACTAGTCATCTCAGTGAGCAACAGGTACAAACATCTTTCAGGGTAAAACACTGAGACAGTGAATAATGAGCAAGTACAAACATCTTTAGGGTAAAACACTGAGACAGTGAATAATGAGCAAGTACAAACATCTTTAGGGTAAAACACTGAGACAGTGAATAATGAGCAAGTACAAACATTTTTAGAGGTAAAACACTGAGACAATGAATAATGAGCAAGTACAAACATCTTTAGGGTAAAACACTGAGACAGTGAATAATGAGCAAGTACAAACATTTTTAGGGGTAAAACACTGAGACAGTGAATAATGAGCAAGTACAAACATCTTTAGGGTAAAACACTGAGACAGTGAATAATGAGCAAGTACAAACATTTTTAGAGGTGAAACACTGAGACAGTGAATACTGAGCAAGTACAAACATCTTTAGGGTAAAACACTGAGACAGTGAATAATGAGCAAGTACAAACATTTTTAGGGGTAAAACACTGAGACAGTGAATAATGAGCAAGTACAAACATCTTTAGGGTAAAACACTGAGACAGTGAATAATGAGCAAGTACAAACATCTTTAGGGTAAAACACTGAGACAGTGAATAATGAGCAAGTACAAACATTTTTAGAGGTAAAACACTGAGACAGTGAATAATGAGCAAGTACAAACATCTTTAGGGTAAAACACTGAGACAGTGAATAATGAGCAAGTACAAACATTTTTAGGGGTAAAACACTGAGACAGTGAATAATGAGCAAGTACAAACATCTTTAGGGTAAAACACTGAGACAGTGAATAATGAGCAAGTACAAACATTTTTAGAGGTAAAACACTGAGACAGTGAATACTGAGCAAGTACAAACATTTTTAGGGGTAAAACACTGAGACAGTGAATAATGAGCAAGTACAAACATTTTTAAGGGTAAAACACTGAGACAGTGAATGATGAGCAAGTACAAACATCTTTAGGGTAAAACACTGAGACAGTGAATGATGAGCAAGTACAAACATTTTTAGAGGTAAAACACTGAGACAGTGAATACTGAGCAAGTAGAAACATCTTTCAGGGTAACACACTAAGACAGTGAATAATGAGCAAGTACAAACATTTTTAGGGGTAAAACACTGAGACAGTGAATAATGAGCAAGTACAAACATCTTTAGGGTAAAACACTGAGACAGTGAATAATGAGCAAGTACAAACATTTTTAGGGGTAAAACACTGAGACAGTGAATAATGAGCAAGTACAAACATCTTTAGGGTAAAACACTGAGACAGTGAATAATGAGCAAGTACAAATATTTTTAGAGGTAAAACACTGAGACAGTGAATACTGAGCAAGTACAAACATTTTTAGGGGTAAAACACTGAGACAGTGAATAATGAGCAAGTACAAACATTTTTAAGGGTAAAACACTGAGACAGTGAATGATGAGCAAGTACAAACATCTTTAGGGTAAAACACTGAGACAGTGAATGATGAGCAAGTACAAACATTTTTAGAGGTAAAACACTGAGACAGTGAATACTGAGCAAGTAGAAACATCTTTCAGGGTAAAACACTAAGACAGTGAATAATGAGCAAGTACAAACATTTTTAGGGGTAAAACACTGAGACAGTGAATAATGAGCAAGTACAAACATCTTTAGGGTAAAACACTGAGACAGTGAATAATGAGCAAGTACAAACATCTTTAGGGTAAAACACTGAGACAGTGAATAATGAGCAAGTACAAACATTTTTAGAGGTAAAACACTGAGACAGTGAATACTGAGCAAGTACAAACATTTTTAGAGGTAAAACACTGAGACAGTGAATACTGAGCAAGTACAAACATCTTTAGGGTAAAACACTGAGACAGTGAATAATGAGCAAGTACAAACATTTTTAGGGGTAAAACACTGAGACAGTGAATAATGAGCAAGTACAAACATCTTTAGGGTAAAACACTGAGACAGTGAATAATGAGCAAGTACAAACATCTTTAGGGTAAAACACTGAGACAGTGAATAATGAGCAAGTACAAACATTTTTAGAGGTAAAACACTGAGACAGTGAATAATGAGCAAGTACAAACATCTTTAGGGTAAAACACTGAGACAGTGAATAATGAGCAAGTACAAACATTTTTAGGGGTAAAACACTGAGACAGTGAATAATGAGCAAGTACAAACATCTTTAGGGTAAAACACTGAGACAGTGAATAATGAGCAATTACAAACATTTTTAGAGGTAAAACACTGAGACAGTGAATACTGAGCAAGTACAAACATTTTTAGGGGTAAAACACTGAGACAGTGAATAATGAGCAAGTACAAACATTTTTAAGGGTAAAACACTGAGACAGTGAATGATGAGCAAGTACAAACATCTTTAGGGTAAAACACTGAGACAGTGAATGATGAGCAAGTACAAACATTTTTAGAGGTAAAACACTGAGACAGTGAATACTGAGCAAGTAGAAACATCTTTCAGGGTAAAACACTAAGACAGTGAATAATGAGCAAGTACAAACATTTTTAGAGGTAAAACACTGAGACAGTGAATAATGAGCAAGTACAAACATCTTTAGGGTAAAACACTGAGACAGTGAATAATGAGCAAGTACAAACATTTTTAGGGGTAAAACACTGAGACAGTGAATAATGAGCAAGTACAAACATCTTTAGGGTAAAACACTGAGACAGTGAATAATGAGCAAGTACAAACATTTTTAGAGGTAAAACACTGAGACAGTGAATACTGAGCAAGTACAAACATTTTTAGGGGTAAAACACTGAGACAGTGAATAATGAGCAAGTACAAACATTTTTAAGGGTAAAACACTGAGACAGTGAATGATGAGCAAGTACAAACATCTTTAGGGTAAAACACTGAGACAGTGAATGATGAGCAAGTACAAACATTTTTAGAGGTAAAACACTGAGACAGTGAATACTGAGCAAGTAGAAACATCTTTCAGGGTAAAACACTAAGACAGTGAATAATGAGCAAGTACAAACATTTTTAGGGGTAAAACACTGAGACAGTGAATAATGAGCAAGTACAAACATCTTTAGGGTAAAACACTGAGACAGTGAGTAATGAGCAAGTACAAACATCTTTAGGGTAAAACACTGAGACAGTGAATAATGAGCAAGTACAAACATTTTTAGAGGTAAAACACTGAGACAGTGAATACTGAGCAAGTACAAACATTTTTAGGGGTAAAACACTGAGACAGTGAATAATGAGCAAGTACAAACATTTTTAGGGGTAAAACACTGAGACAGTGAATGATGAGCAAGTACAAACATCTTTAGGGTAAAACACTGAGACAGTGAATAATGAGCAAGTACAAACATTTTTAGAGGTAAAACACTGAGACAGTGAATACTGAGCAAGTAGAAATATCTTTCAGGGTAAAACACTAAGACAGTGAATAATGAGCAAGTACAAACATTTTTAGGGGTAAAACACTGAGACAGTGAATGATGAACAAGTGCCAACATCTTTAGGGTAAAACACTGAGACAGTGAATGATGAGCAAGTAGAAACATCTTTCAGGGTAAAACACTGAGACAGTGAATGATGAGCAAGTAGAAACATCTTAAAGGGTAAAACACTGAGACAGTGAATGATGAGCAAGTACAGACATCTTTAGGGGTAAAACACTGAGACAGTGAATGATGAGCAAGTACAAACATCTTTAGGGGTAAAACACTGAGACAGTGAATAATGAGCAAGTACAAACATTTTTAGGGTAAAACACTGAGACAGTGAATGATGAGCAAGTACAGACATATTTAGGGGTAAAACACTGAGACAGTGAATGATGAGCAAGTACAGACATCTTTAGGGGTAAAACACTGAGACAGTGAATGATGAGCAAGTACAAACATTTTTAGGGGTACAACACTGAGACAGTGAATGATGAGCAAGTACAAACATCTTTAGGGTAAAACACTGAGACAGTGAATGATGAGCAAGTACAGACATCTTTAGGGGTAAAACACTGAGACAGTGAATGATGAGCAAGTACAAACATTTTTAGGGGTAAAACACTGAGACAGTGAATGATGAACAAGTACCAACATCTTTAGGGTAAAACACTGAGACAGTGAATAATGAGCAAGTACAAACATTTTTAGGGGTAAAACACTGAGACAGTGAATGATGAACAAGTACCAACATCTTTAGGGTAAAACACTGAGACAGTGAATAATGAGCAAGTACAAACATTTTTAGGGGTAAAACACTGAGACAGTGAATGATGAGCAAGTACAAACATTTTTAGGGTAAAACACTGAGACAGTGAATGATGAGCAAGTACAGACATCTTTAGGGGTAAAACACTGAGACAGTGAATGATGAGCAAGTACAAACATCTTTAGGGGTAAAACACTGAGACAGTGAATGATGAGCAAGTACAAACATTTTTCATTTTTAGGGGTAAAACACTGAGACAGTGAATGATGAACAAGTACCAACATCTTTAGGGTAAAACACTGAGACAGTGAATGATGAACAAGTACCAACATCTTTAGGGTAAAACATTGAGACAGTGAATGATGATCAAGTATAGACATCTTTAGGGGTAAAACACTGAGACAGTCAATGATGAGCAAGTAGAAACATCTTCCAGGGTAAAACACTGAGACAGTGAATGATGAGCAAGTACATACATCTATAGATGTAAAACACTGAGACAGTGAATGATAAAATTTGAATGATACTAACAGGTTTTCCTTAAAGTCCTATTTTGTTGGTCAACAAACCTGAATTTCATTATGTTATTACAGAATTGAGGTCATGATATCAAGACCAATTAATAGATATATGTTTGTTTTCTCTTTCCAAAAAGAATATAATGAACGATTACAATATTTTCTGCTCAAAATTCTTTTAATTAGTACTTTTAAGTTGACTTGCAAATGGCAAATATTTATTGTTGACTACCATATGCTCAGATTGTATACATTTCTCATTAATTCTTAATATCAGCGTCATGTCATATAAGATTGATAAAATATGTTTATATCATGATTTTGAATTTATTGAGTAAGTCAAAAAGGCCCATCTGTGAGAAATACATGGAAGGTTTTGGAAAATTGTAAGGTCATCTCGTGTCAAATTGGTCTTTTCATGGCAACCAGCAAGTGAACACAACTTGTGCCAGAAATGAAACTTGGTAGATCGAACCTCATTGAAAGACCAGCCTTTCTGCCAAAGATGTATGGTCATCTCATGTCAAATTGGTCTTTCATGGCAACCAGGAAGTGAACACAACTTCTGCCAAAAATGAAATTTGGTAGAATCAACCTGTTTTGAATGACCAGCCCTTCTGCCAAAGATGTATGGTCTATAAAAAAGTGAGCTCTCAATACAGATCATAACATGATATAATCAGTCTATATTTTGAGAACCTGGGCTCTGAATAAAGGTGGTCTCACTGAAGTGGTCATTCAAGTCAGTTTTTACTGTAACCATATCTGCTACATGTAATATGAAAATGGCTCTTCTTCAGTATAGTCATTTATATACATTGTCTTTATATAATGTAACTCGTAAACATCTATACATCTTATAAACATAGTACATGCATATAAGGATCCCATCTGCATTCTTATGTAAAGACTGATATTACAGTATTTATTTTTGTATTTTTTCTGTACCAGTTAAATTTCTGTTTTCTCAAGAGTGAATTGAAAAATTGCTATATCACTTTATATCATCTATATTGAAATGAATTATGATTAAAAATTAACTCGGGATGGATAGCACATTCTGTTGCCCTTGTATGGGTAATGATTTTACTTGAGCCATATGAACCATTCCGGTGGGCTAGTGGTTAGAGCATTTGCCACAGAAGTGAGAGGTCATGGGTTCGATCCCTAGCCGAGTCATAACAAAGACTTACACCAATGGTACTAACAGCTGCCTTGCTTGGCACTCAGTATTAAGAGGTTAGTGTTATGACTGGTCGGACTGGTGTCAGGATAATGTGACTGGGTGGGACATCATGCTACATGTACGTGGCATGATACCCCAGTGCTAGATAACACTATAAAACTGCCTCATTGCAGACATAGTAGCGATATGCCTGAAAAATTGTTTAAAACTACAATAAAAAGCCTAATCAAACAAACAAACAAACAAACTTTAACCATACATGTATTTTGATAAATATTTATGAGGTAAAACAGTAATACATAATTAGAAAAAAATACTGAAATTAAGATGTCTGTGATATGTTTATCAAAAATACTTTTTAAATTTATGGATTGATTTTTTTCTTTTGATGATGCATTTCCAGTCTGTAGTATGATATTATATGTATAAGTTCTTAATGTCTGAATGTTGTTGAGACAGTGACTTAGTAGGACATCTGTAACTGTTTATAGTTAGATCTGTACAAAAAATATTTATGTTCATGTATTGTTTTTCCACAAAACATAAACTGATTCATTTTCTCATTTTCAGTTATATAATATATTCATGGATAATGAATCAATTAATATATACCTTCTAAGCTATAACATCACGGTACAAAAATGACACAAATGCAACTATAATTTCTTTTCTGTGTTCTCAAGGTTACATGCTTGTGTTGTATAACTCCTCTGTTGCACATTTTCCTTTGCATGAAGTTGTGGATCAAGGGCTTTATACCAGCAATTTGATTTAAACAAAGACTGTAACCCAGCCCTTTTCACTTTTGTGAAATTTCCTTTGCATGAAGTTTCAGAACAGAGGCATTATATTGTCATTTGCTTTAAAAAAAATAGACTGTATCCCAGTCCTTTTCACTTTTCTGAAATTTTCATTGCATGAATTATCAGAAGAGAGGCATTATACCATCATTTCTTTTAAACATAGAGTATCCCAGTCCTTTTCACTTCTTTAAAATTTCCTTTAATTTAAACAAAGACTGTATCTCGATCCGTTTCAGTTTTCTTAAATTTTCGTTGCATGAAGTATTGGAACAGGTGCTTTATACCGTCATTTGCTTTAAGAATAGACTGTATCCCAGTCCTTTTCACTTTTCTGAAATTTTCTTTGCAAGAAGTAGTAGAACAGGGGCTTCATACCAGTATTTGATTTTAACATAGACTGTATCCCAGTCCTTTTCTTATCTTTAGTTCAACTTATTTTTGTGGTTTTATTTTTGCATTATTATCACTACAATGGTGATGTGGACATGGTTAATAAGAACCATACACCAATAAAAATAAGGAATTCTCCTCAACTTGCATATTTATAAACTATGATATTTAAGTCTATTTTTAACTTTTTAAATTAATCATATATATCATCATTATCAAAATGTTGTATCTTCTTCATGTGATCTCTTTAAATCACAAATAAATAACACATAGAAAACATTGTTTTAGGAGAAAAGCATGTTCTTCATTCTAGATTCTTATAGTCCATTCAATAAAAAAGTAACTAACATCTTTATTAATAACTATGGGAATATTAATAAGTATTTCATAGTTTAGTATATTCCTTATATTTACCTCTTTCAGAATTTTTAATAATTGCTTCACAAACATGTACTTAAGTGTATGATTCATTTTATTAATGAAAAACCATAATTCATGTATGAAAAGGAAATCCGACTTGTTTTGTGCATATATTTATATGCATCTCTTGCCATTTTGCAATACTATTCCTATTGCCAGTCCTTTCATTTTTCTATCTGTCTCACTATCACATTAACTTCTCCACAATTCCTTTTTTTTTAGGTCATAACAGATAAATTGATCAAATGAGTTATACATATTTCTCTTTTATTAATAGACAATGTAATGTATACCACAGTTAGGGCCTTCTTTTCACGATGAAAGTAAAATATACATGAGGAATGTATGTTTTGAATGTATGAAGCAAGCTTCCATATAGTGATACTTAACATTTATGTATCCTCTCTAATCTATGGAGGACCATTCCTTAAAGTGATCCTTGAAATTGTTCTTTATGTGTCCTTGCCTTTCTGATGATACTTGACATGTAATGTATGTGTCCTGACCTTTATGGTGATACTTGACAAGTGATGTATGTGTCCTGACCCATATAGTGATACTTGACATGTATTTTATGTGTCCTGACCTTTATGGTGATTCTTGACATGTACTTTATGTGTCCTAACCTTCATGGTGATACTTGACATGTAATTGAAGTGTCCTGACCTTTCTGGTGATACTTGACATGTAGTGTATGTGTCCTGACCCATATGGTGATACTTGACATGTTATTTATGTGTCCTGGCCTTTCTGATGATACTTGACGTGTAATGTATGTGTCCTGACCTTTATGGTGATACTTGACAAGTGATGTATGTGTCCTGACCCATATAGTGATACTTGACATGTATTTTATGTGTCCTAACCTTCATGGTGATACTTGACATGTAATTGAAGTGTCCTGACCTTTCTGGTGATACTTGACATGTAGTGTATGTGTCCTGACCCATATGGTGATACTTGACATGTTATTTATGTGTCCTGACCTTTATGGTAATACTTGACATGTAATTTATGTGTCCTGACCCATATGGTGATACTTCACATGTAATGTATGTGTCCTGACCCATATAGTGATTCTTGATATGTAATTTATGTGTCCTGACCTTTATGGTGATACTTGACATGTGATGTATGTGTCCTGACCTTTATGGTGATACTTGACATGTGATGTATGTGTCCTGACCTTTATAGTGATACTTGACATGTGATTAATGTGACCTGACCCATATGGTGATACTTGACATGTGATTTATGTGTCCTGACCTTTATGGTGATACTTGACATGTTATTTATGTGTCCTGACCTTTATGGTAATACTTGACATGTAATTTATTTGTCCTGACCCATATGGTGGTACTTGACATGTAATGTATGTGTCCTGACCCATATAGTGATTCTTGATATGTAATTTATGTGTCCTGACCTTTATGGTGATACTTGACATGTGATGTATGTGTCCTGACCTTTATGGTGATACTTGACATGTGATGTATGTGTCATGACCTTTATAGTGATACTTGGCATGTGATTTATGTGACCTGACCCATATGGTGATACTTGACATGTAATTGAAGTGTCCTGACCTTTCTGGTGATACTTGACATGTAGTGTATGTGTCCTGACCCATATGGTGCTACTTGACATGTAATGTATGTGTCCTGACCCATATAGTGATTCTTGATATGTAATTTATGTGTCCTGACCTTTATGGTGATACTTGACATGTGATGTATGTGTCCTGACCTTTATGGTGATACTTGACATGTTATTTATGTGTCCTGACCTTTATGGTAATACTTGACATGTAAGTTATGTGTCCTGACCCATATGGTGATACTTCACATGTAATGTATGTGTCCTGACCCATATAGTGATTCTTGATATGTAATTTATGTGTCCTGACCTTTATGGTGATACTTGACATGTGATGTATGTGTCCTAACCTTTATGGTGATACTTGACATGTGTTGTATGTGTCCTGACCTTTATAGTGATACTTGACATGTGATTTATGTGACCTGACCCATATGGTGATACTTGACATGTGATTAATGTGTCCTGACCTTTATGGTGATACTTGACATGTTATTTATGTGTCCTGACCTTGATGGTAATACTTGACATGTAATTTATTTGTCCTGACCCATATGGTGATACTTGACATGTAATGTATGTGTCCTGACCCATATAGTGATTCTTGATATATAATTTATGTGTCCTGACCTTTATGGTGATACTTGACATGTGATGTATGTGTCCTGACCTTTATGGTGATACTTGACATGTGATGTATGTGTCCTGACCTTTATAGTGATACTTGGCATGTGATTTATGTGACCTGACCCATATGGTGATACTTGACATGTGATTTATGTGTCCTGACCTTCATGGTGATACTTGACATGTAATTGAAGTGTCCTGACCTTTCTGGTGATACTTGACATGTAGTGTATGTGTCCTGACCCATATGGTGTTACTTGACATGTAATGTATGTGTCCTGACCCATATAGTGATTCTTGATATGTAATTTATGTGTCCTGACCTTTATGGTGATACTTGACATGTGATGTATGTGTCCTGACCTTTATGGTGATACTTGACATGTTATTTATGTGTCCTGACCTTTATGGTAATACTTGACATGTAATTTATGTGTCCTGACCCATATGGTGATACTTCACATGTAATGTATGTGTCCTGACCCATATAGTGATTCTTGATATGTAATTTATGTGTCCTGACCTTTATGGTGATACTTGACATGTGATGTATGTGTCCTGACCTTTATGGTGATACTTGACATGTGATGTATGTGTCCTGACCTTTATAGTGATACTTGACATGTTATTTATGTGACCTGACCCATATGGTGATACTTGACATGTGATTTATGTGTCCTGATGTTTATGGTGATACTTGACATGTTATTTATGTGTCCTGACCTTTATGGTAATACTTGACATGTAATTTATTTGTCCTGACCCATATGGTGATACTTGACATGTAATGTATGTGTCCTGACCAATATAGTGATTCTTAATATGTAATTTATGTGTCCTGACCTTTATGGTGATACTTGACATGTGATGTATGTGTCCTGACCTTTATGGTGATACTTGACATGTGATGTATGTGTCCTGACCTTTATAGTGATACTTGACATGTGATTTATGTGACCTGACCAATATGGTGATACTTGACATGTGATTTATGTGTCCTGACCTTTATGGTGATACTTGACATGTTATTTATGTGTCCTGACCTTTATGGTAATACTTGACATGTAATTTATTTGTCCTGACCCATATGGTGATACTTGACATGTAATGTATGTGTCCTGATCCATATAGTGATTCTTGATATGTAATTTATGTGTCCTGACCTTTATGGTGATACTTGACATGTGATGTATGTGTCCTGACCTTTATGGTAATACTTGACATGTGATTTATATGTCCTGACCTTTATGGTGATACTTGACATGTAATGTATGTGTCCTGACCCATATAGTGATTCTTGATATGTAATGTATGTGTCCTGACCCATATGGTGATACTTGACATGTAATGTATGTGTCCTGACCCATATGGTGATACTTGACATGTGATTTATGTGTCCTGACCTTTCTGGTGATACTTGACATGTACGTTATGTGTCCTGACCTTTATGGTGATACTTGACATGTGATTTATGTGTCCTGACCTTTCTGGTGATACTTGGCATGTACGTTATGTGTCCTGACCTTTATGGTGATACTTGACATGTGATGTATGTGTCCTGACCTTTATGGTGATACTTGACATGTTATTTATGTGTCCTGACCTTTATGGTAATACTTGACATGTAATTTATGTGTCCTGACCCATATGGTGATACTTCACATGAAATGTATGTGTCCTGACCCATATAGTGATTCTTGATATGTAATTTATGTGTCCTGACCTTTATGGTGATACTTGACATGTGATGTATGTGTCCTGACCTTTATGGTGATACTTGACATGTGATTTATGTGTCCTGACCTTTATAGTGATACTTGACATGTTATTTATGTGACCTGACCCATATGGTGATACTTGACATGTGATTTATGTGTCCTGATGTTTATGGTGATACTTGACATGTTATTTATGTGTCCTGACCTTTATGGTAATACTTGACATGTAATTTATTTGTCCTGACCCATATGGTGATACTTGACATGTAATGTATGTGTCCTGACCCATATAGTGATTCTTAATATGTAATTTATGTGTCCTGACCTTTATGGTGATACTTGACATGTGATGTATGTGTCCTGACCTTTATGGTGATACTTGACATGTGATGTATGTGTCCTGACCTTTATGGTGATACTTGACATGTGATTTATGTGACCTGACCAATATGGTGATACTTGACATGTGATTTATGTGTCCTGACCTTTATGGTGATACTTGACATGTTATTTATGTGTCCTGACCTTTATGGTAATACTTGACATGTAATTTATTTGTCCTGACCCATATGGTGATACTTGACATGTAATGTATGTGTCCTGATCCATATAGTGATTCTTGATATGTAATTTATGTGTCCTGACCTTTATGGTGATACTTGACATGTGATGTATGTGTCCTGACCTTTATGGTAATACTTGACGTGTGATTTATATGTCCTGACCTTTATGGTGATACTTGACATGTAATGTATGTGTCCTGACCCATATAGTGATTCTTGATATGTAATGTATGTGTCCTGACCCATATGGTGATACTTGACATGTAATGTATGTGTCCTGACCCATATGGTGATACTTGACATGTGATTTATGTGTCCTGACCTTTCTGGTGATACTTGACATGTACGTTATGTGTCCTGACCTTTATGGTGATACTTGACATGTGATTTATGTGTCCTGACCTTTCTGGTGATACTTGACATGTACGTTATGTGTCCTGACCTTTATGGTGATACTTGACATGTACGTTATGTGTCCTGACCTTTATGGTGACCCATATGGTGATACTTGACATGTAATGTATGTGTCCTGACCCATATAGTGATACTTGATATGTAATTTATGTGACCTGCCTAATGTATGGAGGACGGACCCTTTTTGTTGTATATTCCGTTTATATTCAGTTTCTTTTTTTCCATGATTTATATTACTTAGAATTGTATTTTAGATTTGACCTTGTCCAAAATCAAGTTCATTGTGTACATGACCAGTAACCTTTAATTTTGATATGTATTACACAGCTAATATTTTCCCAATGAGTGTGGGTTAAATATTAAGATAATTATCAATAAAGGTAAACATTTTTATTTGGGTCTTGGTCAAGGGCATTGCTATTCTCCCATGAAGGGTCTATTGTATCTGATGTTCACCACATTCTTTCTTATAATTTTAGTAAAAGATTTTATGCTACTCTGTTGAATTTGTGTTTTTGTATACGTGATAAAATATTCATTTTTGCATATAACATATTTAACAGAATCATTTGTATTGTTGTGTTCAGTATTTGATTTGGGTGGAATTATTTATTGTTATTATGCACTGTAAATACAGTGTACTCTTCAGTTCCTTATACTGCATAGGGTTAAATGTTTAATGAAAAAGAATTTCATCAATTTTCCTCACTAGTTATATTGACCACTAGACTTTAATTATAACTTTATTCATTAGGACTGATAATATAACTTATTGAACTATTTGGGATTTAATTTACAATACTATAAGTTCTTTTTAAATTTTCATTTTGTATTCTAGAAAAATAATTCTTTGTAGAATGTTACAAAACTTTGGTGAATTTTTGCTCTTTCCTGTTACTTAGTTAAAAACCATAGAGTCTTAATACCCTTAAATTGATACTTGACATGTGATTTTTGTGTCTTGCCTAATGTATGGAGGCAGGTCCCTTAATGTGATATCTGACATGTGATTTATGTGTCCTGCCTAATGTATCGAGGAAGGAACCTTAATGTGATAACTTAACACACTAATTGCACATAATTGATATATATATATATGTATGTACCAAGTGTTACGTATATTTGATATAAGTCATTTCTATTTATTTTTATTGTTTGTTTGTTAGATTCAAATTTGGCATTTTAAGTTTTAAGATTCGTTCATTGAAAGGGGGGGGGTGACCTGTACTTTACAGAGTGAACACCAAGTGTTGACCTCATTTCTGACCTGGTTTCAGAGTTGCAAACAAGCTTTTAAAATGATTGGTTGGTTCCAAGGACATTGTGGAGTTTAATATAAACATCTTTCTTATTTTAGTTGGGTCATACCCTGGGTACGTGAGTTTTTGAACGTAAATTTGTTCTGATAGTTTCTAGAAGATCACGTGAGCCCTTGTTTACGTAAAAAAACATATATAAACTATGTTTTGGGAACAAGCGATTCAGTTTCACACCAGCATCAACAATATTATCCGGCATCAATGGTTAGCAAAATGAAGCTTTTTATATTTATTCTAGCAAATTTTTTTAAAAACTTTATTGTTATTGCCGATTTTAACTGAAATAAAAGGTAACAATATCACTGGTTTTAATATTTTTTTTTCTTGAAGTTAATTAAAGTTTACAAATCATACACAGATGCACTAAGCATAAAGAAACGTACAAAGATTAAAAGACAAATGAAATGACTGTTGAAAAATAAAACATTACATCAACATTACTATTATATAAATCGTGGACCGAGTATGTAATGGGGCCGAGTACGTAAATGGGCCGAGTACGTTATGGGCCGATTTGGGTGGGCCGAGAACGTTAGTGTGCCGATTCTACTATGGGCCAAGTTATCCCGTAATCGGTTATACGAGACTTCAATGCCAAGTTTGTTTTGAAGAGTCTTTTGTTTTATGAATAGTGATACGTACATTAATATGTTCAAACAAATTCCTTGATACTTGTATAAACAATGTTCAAACAAATTCATTGATACTTGTATAAACAATGTCAGAAAATTATAAGATATCTGGTTATTGCTTAATTTGAGTAAAACTATGCATGTGCGAGACAAAGCTGTCACAAAAATATGTTTTCTGGTATCTGGCATGCATCAGAATTTTACTTTTCGGTTAACCGTTACGAGTTTATTTTTTATTTTTAAGACCACATCTTCATGCTTCAACGTGTACATACTTTTGCAGTCCAAAAGAGATGATTCTTGGGTCAAGGTAAAGAGTCAAACGCACTGTCATTAGATAAATTGACAGATTTTTTATATATGAAAACAACAAAGTAACAAGATTTGCAAAACAGAAACGATGTCTATTTGACGATACTTTGATCAGAATCAAAGTCCAAATTTCTCACGTGATAACTCACATGAGAAATTAGAACTCTGCCTTATTTTGAAACATGGTCAGATGTAATGGAAAAGAATGTTTTCTAAGTTAAACTTTCTCATGTGAAGATTCAAATTCTCACGTGAGCAAACTCCGCACATGTGAGAATTTGGTTAGTTTTTCCATGGCTCACAAGATCTAACAAACTGCACACATGAGCTTGCAAAAACTACCCAATTTGCATACGTTTCTAACATGGTTCTCATGTGCAGCTTATGAGAAGCTCATGTGAATTGGTGAGATTTTCTGTACGGGGACCCATGAAACTCCTTTGGCTGGTCATTTAGGGATTAATAGAAGTTATCACAAGATCTTGACTCACTTCTATTGGCCAAAATTCAAAAGTGATGTTACCAAATAGTGTAGATCTTGTCATGCTTGTCAAATGGTAGGAAAACCCAATCAGAAGATACCTAAGGCTTATCTACAACCTATTCCTGCCTTTGATGAACCATTTAGTAGAATTATGGTAGATTGTGTAGGTCCCTTACCCAAGACCAAGTCAGGTAACCAATACCTGTTGACCATTATGTGTGCGTCAACAAGGTTTCCAGAAGCAATTCCATTTAGGAATATAAAATCTAAAACAATAATAAAAGCTTTGATAAAGTTTTTTACTCAGTATGGCCTTCCAAAATCTGTTCAGTCTGATCAAGGTTCAAACTTCATGTCTGGAATTTTCCAACAAGTTATGTATGAATTAGGCATTCAGCAATTCAAATCTTCTGCCTATCACCCTGAGAGCCAAGGGGCATTATTAGAAAGATTCCATCAGACTTTGAAAAATATGATCCAATCATATTGTTTTGATACAAATAAAGATTGGGATGATGGCATTCATTTACTATTGTTTGCTGTTAGAGAATCAGTTCAAGTAATGTTAGGCTTCAGTCCCTTTGAACTGGTTTTTGGACACACTGTTCGTGGACCATTGAAGTTATTGAAAGAGAAACTACTCACTAATGAAGATCAATCTTCTTGATTATGTTTCTGATTTTAGATACAAGTTGTCAAAGGCTTGTGAGGTCGCAAGAGCAAATCTGCACTCTGCTCAATCTAAAATGAAATCAAGATCTGATAAAAAAATCGAAGGAAAGGAGTTTTCAGCCTGGTGATAGAGTCCTGGCTCTCTTACCAATGCCACAAAATCCTCTTCAGGCCAAATATTATGGTCCTTACACAGTTGAAATGAAAATTAATGACTTAAATTACATCATAAATACTCCTGGAAAGCGCAAACAAAAACAACTCTGCCATATAAACATACTAAAAGAGTATATTGAAGGAGATAGCCATGTTAAACCTGTAATTAATTTAGTTGTACCTGTCCCATTCAGTGAAGGAATATCATCAGATTCTACTGATATTGAAATGACGAATCTTTGTAATTCAGAAATTATGAAAGATCTAAACCAGAAACATTCACATTTACATGTGCAAGAAAGAAATGAAACAATTATTATTTGAATATGAGCACTTATTTCCAGATGTTCCTACAAGGACAAACAAAAATTTTCATGACGTTGAAATTGTAAATTCCAAACCTGTTAAACATCATCCATACAGGATGAATCCACTCAAACAGCAATACTTAATTAAGGAAATTCAATATTTGCTGGAGAATGATTTTATTGAGCCCAGGAAAAGTGATTGGAGTTCACCATGCATACTTGTTCCAAAACCAGATAAAATTTTCCATACGTGCACTGATTATAGGAAGGTGAACAGTGTGACAAAAACAGATTCATTCCCATTACCAAGAATTGACAATTGTATTGATAAAATCGGGAATGCCAAGTATGTCACCAAATTTGACCTTCTGAAAGGATTTTGGCAGATTCCACTAACGGAAAGAGCAAAAGAAATCTCAGCATTTTTGACTCCAGATGGACTTTACCAATATAAAGTAATGCCATTCGGGATAAAAGGGTCAACAAGTACATTTCAATGTCTCACAAAAATGGTCACCTCTGGTCTAGAAAATTGTGATGCCTATATAGATGACATCATCATCTACAACGACACCTGGATAGAACATCTAGCAACAATTCGAAAATTCTTTGACAGACTCACTGATGCATGTTTAACAGTTAATTTATCTAAAGGTGAGTTCTGTCGTGCTAGTGTGACTTTTTTAGGACATATGGTGGGACATGGACAAGTAAGATAATTTAATAGCAGACGCTCTTTCCCGTGTATAACAATATCTTATATCATATACATTGTGTAATTTATACAAGTTATTTTTTAACCTCAGGTGTAATTGGTTTGTGGTAAAAAGAAAGTTTCATGATATAAACCTTTCTTTTTATTTTATGGGGGAAGGTGGTACGTATATTTGATATGTCATTTATATTTATTTTTATTGTCTGTTTGTTAGATTCAAATTTGGCATTTTAAGTTTTAAGATTCGTTCATTTAAGGGGGGCTGACCTGTACTTTACAGAGTGAACACCAGGTGTTGACCTCATTTCTGACCTGGTTTCAGAGTTGTAAACAAGCTTTTAAAATGATTGGTTGGTTCCAAGTACATTGTGGAGTTTATATAAACATCTTTCTAATTTTAGTTGGGTCACACCCTGGGTACATGCGTTTTTGAACATAAATTTGTTCTGATAGTTTCTAGAAGATCGCGTGACCCCTTGTTTACGTAAAAAGCAGATATATAAACTATGTTTTGGGAACGAGCTATTCAGTAGAAAATTGGACTGTTAGAATATTAAGTTGTGTCTTTTTGAGTTATTATAAATTACCTTGTACTGGAAATTGTGCCAATTCGTTTGGATCAAGAGGAATTATTTTGTTATTTATCTGGAAAAGAATTGTGCTCATAGAGATCTTTATTAACAAGAACTAACTTCATCAAGTGATATCGTCTTCCATATTGGATACTTCGCTGGAATTCGAACTTAGAATTATTTGGACATTTTATTACCAGGACTTTTGCAATTTCTCTAGTAGATAATATTTTGAATTATTTTGAATTAATTTTGGAATTGATTCTTAAAACCGTAAGTTTATTTTTCTTTTCTGAAAAATATTTGTACTCAATAAATTGTTTATTAAGTTTTACAAGATTGGTATTGTTTATTCGAGCCTAAGCATGTAACAGAAATTGTGGGCTTGTCCGGGATTGAGATAAATTGGAATTTGACTACAATTTTTTTTCAGAAAACTATTGTTTTAAATTTGAATACCCCTAGTTTTTTAAATTTTTAAATCGATCTATTAAATATAACAGATGTCCAGACTCAAAGAGGTGCAAAAATCAACATCACAGACAAAATAATGAATTCTGAACTTACCAAATATAACCATATTATTATTTTAGTAGTTGGAAATGATGCCAGTGAGGGGAGGTCACTAAATCAAATCAGAACCGATTTTGAATGTCTACTCTTTGCTGCTAGGTATTGCAGTCCAGATACATGTAAAATAATGATATCAGGACTACCTCCTCGTGTGGACACCAGGGTGAAAATAATCAATGATCTCATAATTGACCTATGTGAAGACTTCAACATACAGTACATTCCACAATACGCATCTTTCTTTCTTCAGAATCAGGACGTCAACCTAAGACTCTACGACAGAGACAAATTTCATCTAAGCAGTAAAGGAACCTCTCAACTACTGAGAAATATTAACATGTTTGCCCCCATTTTCAGACACTATAATGAAGAGTACTGTCTCTACTGTGGAGAAACTGGGCACATGACACAAGTATGCTGTCATGGCAAACAGATTGAGTGCTTCAGATGCCATAAATATGGACACAAACAAAGTCTCTGTACAGCATTGTATTATACATACTAGGAAGCTGGAAAAGAGGAGAAATTTGCCTATGCTTCATTTACAACAACAAATCTAAATGTACCAAGTGACACTCTTGTCTCTAACTATTCACTGCACACTATTGTAAATACAAAAGCTAACAGATTTTCAGGGTCTGCATGTGACTTTGAAAATGCTAATATATATGACCATTTAAATACAGAAATAGGATGTCAGAATGATTAGTAGTACGGAGACAATCTCATTGTCTGCCCCACTGCATGATAACATACATATAATCAATATGAAACTAAATTCAAAAGGTTTTAACATAGGTCACCTAAATATACAAGGTATATTGGGAAAAATAGACCAGATTAAGGTAATGTTGTTTTCTAAAGAAAATAATATACATATTTTAGGACTCACTGAAACTAAATTAAATGCTAACCACAATGATAATCTATTTCACTGTCAAGGCTACAATAAACCATTACGCAGTTACGCAGGGACAGAGAGACAGCGGGGGGGGGGGAGGTCTTGTTGTATACATTAGAGAAGATGTAAATGCGGAAAGGCAGCTTGACTTGGAGTCACATGAAATTGAGAGTGTCTGGATGGAAATTTCTCAAAATAATGCAAAATCATTCCTAATTGGTTTCATTTATAGGCCACCTTCCTCCAAAGCAATCTAGAATGATGATTTTTTGAAACAAATGGAAAATTTCTTGCACAGGAGAAAGAAACATTTATACCTGGTGATATAAATAAGGACCTTCTCAACACTCAAATAAGGGACAACTGGATGGAATTTATTGAATCATTAGGCCTAGTCCAGATGGTAAATGAGCCCACAAGGGTAATATAAAAATCAAGCACTCTTATTGATCACATTTATACCAACCTACCAGACAATGTGGCTTGTGTTAATGTACCAAATGTTGGTCTTAGTGACCACTATCCTACTTTTTTGACAAGAAAGGTTAAATGCCTGAGAAATAAGAAAAACACACACAAAACAATCACTTACAGATCATTCAAACATTTTAGTGAAGAACAGTTTCTTGATGACCTATATAAAGTTCCATGGAATATGATCCAAAATTTGGATGACATAGATGAAGCTCTGAGAGTGTGGACTGACTTATTTATAGTTGTAGTCTCTAAGCATGCACCACTGAAAGTACATCGAGTAAAGAATGAAATCCAACCTAAGTGGCTTACTAATGAAATACTAGATGCTATGAATTCATGAGACCAATTCAAGGCTAGGGGAAACCATGCAAAATATGAAGTATGGAGAAGTAAAATATCATGTATGATTAAAATAGCTAAAAAGTCGTATTATCAGTCATTGCTTGAAAACAAAAAGAGCAACACAATCTCCATTTGGAAAGTCTTCAATGAACTCACTGGAGGAACACCCAACAATCAGACAAGTAAAATTCACTTACTTCTGGTAAATGACACTTTAGTCACTGATGTAACTGACATAGCAAATGTTTTCAATGATTTTTTCACCAGTATCTCCACAAAGTTAAAAGAACCAGTGACAGAAAACAACTTTAGTGAACTGAAAAAGTTCTGCAGCAGCAAAATCTCTAAGGAAGTATGTTTCTCTATACCACCAGTATCAAAAAACTTTGTTAAAAAATGTCTCAGTGAACTTGATACCAAGAAAGCTATAGGACTTGATCAGATTGGTTCAAGACTCATTAAATCTTCTGCCTCTGCTAGTTTAGATAGCATAACATTCATAATCAATTTAAATATTGCAACCGCATCTGTCCCCAAAATATGGAAAACTGCAAAAGTAACTCCTATTTACAAATCTGGATCTAAGAATGATGCCGATACCTACCAACCAATCTCAATACTACCAAACTTGTCAAAATTGATTGAAAAACCTGTCCATGACTCATTCATGTCATATTTAACCAAACACTTGCTGTTACACCCTAATCAATCAGGCTTTAGACAGAAACATTCATGTGAGACTGCCTTGATCTCCATAACTGATAAATGGCTTCAAGCACTTGACCAAGGTAAAATAATAAGATCTGTCTTTGTAGATTTCAGGAAAGCGTTTGACATGGTGGATCATGAAATCCTTTTGAAGAAACTAAAAATCTACCAATTCGATGAAAAAACAGTTAGATGGTTTACTTCATACTTAAGTGAGAGAACACAACATGTTTATATAAATAACGTTCTGTCCAAACCTGAAACAATTAGATATGGAGTACCACAAGGCTTAATTCTAGGTCCATTACTATTTATTTTATTTATTAACGACCTACCACTTTTACTAAGAGACTCGATATCATTTACAGATCTCTATGCAGATGACACAACATTATCAGACATCCAAAACACAAAGCATGAACTCGAAAATTTCTTTACAGAATGCATTAAACAAGCTGGAAAACTGGTGCACATGCAATGGCATGGTAGAAAATACTGGTAAAACTAAAATATTACTTATCTCAACAAGGAAAAAAAAGAAAAATCTTGATAGCAATAAACTATGTCTGATATGGAAGGATAAAAATTTGCAAATGGTCTGTCACGACAGTCTACTTGATGTTTTGGTAGATAATAACCTACCATGGACTGATCATATCAAACATATCAGTAAAAAGGTCAATTCAAGTTTATGGCTTCTCAGTAGAATAAGACATTTTCTCCCTGAAAGGCACAGAAAATTATTTTATAACAGTTACATACAACCGTATTTAGACTATTGTAATACAGTATGGGGTAATTCAAATGATAAAAACACATCAAAGTTGTAAAATCTTCAGAAAAGAGCATTTAGGCTAATATCAAACCAGAAAGAAAGCAAGGAAAATTTATCTGTTAAGTTAAAAATATTACCTATTAAAGACCGAATATGTTGAAGAAAAGCCAAATTAATGTACAGGGTATCCAATAATAGTGCTCCTGAATATTTACAATCCCTATTCCAGTATAGGCTACCTGGTAATACATCCCACCTGCGATCAATATCTACAAAACAGTATAAAATTCACAAACCAAATAAGGAATTATTCAAGAAAAGTTTCCAATACTCTGGAACTTTGCTCTGGAATAGTATTCCAGTTGAGATTAGAAATGCCTACTCTATTTCTATCTTCCAAACGCAAAATATCCAGTGGCTTCTGCTGAATTAAATAAATTCCTTGTAAGAGGGCCTCAAGGTAGATTAGTTCTTAGCTAATTGTGTTACCCTCTTTAAATAAAGTCATTATTATTATTATTATTATTATTATTATTATTATTATTATTATTATTTTTATTATTATTATTAATATTTTTATTATTATTATTATTATTATTATACATCTTCCATTACGTTTGTGCCTATAAAGACCAATTAGGAAGAGTAATGATGTGTCATAGGCATTAAGCATCTGAAGCCAAAGAAGAATGCTACCATATATTGTGTGTTGACAAAAGATAAAACTTCCAGAGTATTGTTTCCTTATGGTGAATAGACTGGTGATATGGATTGTGATTGCTTAATCAGATACCGTATGGGACTGGTAATATAGACTGTGATTGCTTAATCAGATACCGTATGGGACTGGTAATATGGACTGTGATTGCTTAATCAGATACAGTATGGGACTGGTAATATGGACTGTGATTGCTTAATCAGATACCATATGGGACTGGTAATATGGACTGTGATTACTTAATCAGATACCGTATGGGACTGGTAATATGGACTGTGATTGCTTAATCAGATACCGTATGGGACTGGTAATATGGACTGTGATTGCTTAATCAGATACCGTATGGGACTGGTAATATGGACTGTGATTGCTTAATCAGATACCGTATGGGACTGGTAATATGGACTGTGATTGCTTAATCAGATACAGTATGGGACTGGTAATATGGACTGTGATTGCTTAATCAGATACAGTATGGGACTGGTAATATGGACTGTGATTGCTTAATCAGATACCGTATGGGACTGATAATATGGACTGTGATTGCTTAATCAGATACCGTATGGGACTGGTAATATGGACTGTGATTGCTTAATCAGGTACAGTATGGGACTGGTAATATGGACTGTGATTGCTTAATCAGATACAGTATGGGACTGGTAATATGGACTGTGATTGCTTAATCAGATACCGTATGGGACTGGTAATATGGACTGTGATTGCTTAATCAGATACAGTATGGAACTGGTAATATGGACTGTGATTGCTTAATCAGATACCGTATGGGAGTGGTAATATGGACTATATATGCTTAATCAGATACAGTATGGGACTGGTAATATGAACTGTGATTGCTTAATCCAACACCCTATGGAACTGGTAATATGGACTATGTATGCTTAATCCAGCACCCTATGTGACAGGTAATATGGACTGTGATTGCTTAATCCAACACCCTATGGGACAGGTAATATGGACTGTGATTGCTTAATCCAACACCCTATGGGACAGGTAATATGGACTGTGATTGCTTAATCCAACACCCAATGGGACAGGTAATATGGACTGTGATTTCTTAATCCAACACCCTATGTGACTGGTAATATAGACTGTGATTGCTTAATCAGACACATTAATGGACAGGTAGTATGGACTGTGATTGCTTAATCCAACACCCTATGTGACAGGTAATATGGACTGTGATTGCTTAATCCAACACCCTATGGGACAGGTAATATGGACTGTGATTGCTTAATCCAACACCCTATGGGACAGGTAATATGGACTGTGATTTCTTAATCCAACACCCTATGTGACTGGTAATATGGACTGTGATTGCTTAATCAGACAAACTATGTGACTTGTAATATGGACTGTGATTGCTTAATCCAACACCCTATGTGGCTGGTAATATGGACTGTGATTGCTTAATCCAACAGCCTTTGGAACTTGTAATATGGACTGTGTTTGCTTAATCAGATACCCTATGGGACAGGTAATATGGACTGTGATTGCTTAATCCAACACCCTATGTGACTGGTAATATGGACTGTGATTGCTTAATCAGACACACTAATGGAATGGTAGTATGGACTGTGATTGCTTAATTTTTAGACCTTAATATCCACAATTATATCACAAGTGCTGGACGTGAGCATATTATAGAAAAGAAATAACATGAAGGGGGAAAAGTCATACCGATTGAGAAATTTCCTGAAATTACCATGATGTCCCGTTCTGTCAATGGAACCTGTCGAATATACTATCTCATTTATAGTATGATCTTTAACAGAACAGCGTCATCAGAGTAATTGGAGGAATGGAATGCTATTATTAAAAAAAAAACACAATATGCTTGCGTCCAGCACCTGTGAATTATAATTGGCAGTGGCTATTCGCAAGGTGGACATGTACCTCATCTGAAAAGATTATTTACATGGCAGCCATGTACCTTAACATGATAAGACTCTTCCCACGGTCGACATGTACCCTGTACCTGGGTACTACTAAAGAAGGCAAATACGGTACAGAGACGCTTTAATGTGTTGATAATTAATAATAATAATAATAATAATAATAATAATAATAATAATAATAAAATAATGATGATGATGATGATAATAATAATAATAATGATACTACTGATAATAATAATAATAATAATAATAATAATAATAATAATAAATAATTAACAGTAATAATAATAATGATACTACTACTGATAATAATAATAATAATAATAATAATAATAATAATAATAATAATAATGATGATGATGATGATGATGATGATGATGATGATGATAATAATGATGATGATGATGATGATGATGATGATGATGATAATAATAATAATAATAATAATAATAATGATAATAATAATAAGAAGAAGAAGGATGATGATGATGATGATGATGATGATGATGATGCTACTACTACTACTACTACTACTACTAATAATAATAATAATAATAATAATATTGATATTCTTATTTTTAAAAATAGCTGTACTTTAAGTACCCTGTGGTAAGGGTAGAGAAAAATATATAATTTTAAATTTGATATTAAGATCATAGACATGACAAAAAAGTACAAGTATTTTAAAGCATTTATTAACTGTCTTCATCAGTGATTATTAGCTTTTATAACTCTTTGGGATCATGCATTTGCATTTATTTAAAACAACCGTGTCAGTGTTATGTGACTTGTTTATATTAGTTATTTTATTCAGTGGGTCAGTGCTAAATAAAGAATTGAAAGAACGAAATAAAGATGTGAGGTAACGCATATTACACATATGCGGGGGTGGGGGGATTATGTTGTGTGCAAAAAGGCTAGGAAAAGCGCACACAAAGTACGGGATCCTACCTTACAATGTTTATTACTAGTAGTAGTAGTAGTAGTAGTAATATCGAAGTAAAAGATTGAAAAGAGTTAACATTACTAATAGTTTTTATTTTTAAAAGTATGAGAACTGTGCTTTGATAGTTGTCCATTAAACCTCCATCGGCATTTAAAAGAAGACCTAAGTCAATGTCAGGTAATTCATTACAGGCGGCCTACATTCATTTCTTACAAGCCTCGCATTACATAAAAACTAACAGTAACAGACAGTAGTCTGAACAGAATGCATCGGCCAGGCAACATTTACAGGTTAGCAAAATTCAACGGCGGATGATTATTCGGGGTTTTCAGTTTAGCAGTTTCCCAGTTAGGCGGAATTTCCTACTTTCATTTCGTCGAGACAGTTGCGGCTGCCATGAGTAGATTATGCCCAAACTGAACGAGCAAAGGTGTACATTTCTTTATATATCAACATATTTACATGCGCATTTATATTTTTTCAGCACAATACACGATGATTCGTGGATTACTCGAACCATAGCACAGTCGACCTATTTATTAATGTTCTCGCCACAGAACGAAATCGGGACTACTCAACTTGGCCCATAACGTACGGGTCTCTCTAAACACAACCAAGACACCCCAGGACAACTCAACCTCTCGGTCCATGAGTTATGTAATGCCCTATATATTTTACAAATCTTTTAATGTTTCTTTATGTTTAGTGAAGCTGTGTACATTTTTAATATCTAGTTAAAATACAAGTCATACACGTCATTCACAGACCTTGGAAATTGTGACTGTCAAGATAGTTTAACACTTTAACTCTAATAGGTAATGGTTGATAGATTAAATCAAATGGGATATTTTAATGTGTTATTTAATTTTACCTGTCTTTCCATCTTGCACAGATAATTTGGATAAAATGGGGAATTGTTCCTCCAGGGGGAATAAGGTCCCCAACATCTCAAAGATTGGGTTCATGGGGTATGGGATCATCATAAATATATTAGTCCTTGACATTGAGCACACCGCCTCCGTCGCTTTGAAACATTTATCTCTCAGTTGCAGTAATATGACTAGTATTGGTGAATGCATTCAGATTCAAGGCAAGTTCCAGTCCCATGTTTTCTGATACAGTTCAGTTGTGCTTCTGTTGTTGTTGTTGTTGTAGGGTTTAACACCATTTTTTTTATAGCACACAATAGACTATACATGGCAGTCAGTATTAATGGTGGAGGAAGAACCTGGGAAAAACCCTGGAAAGAACCACCGACCCATGTGAAGCTACTGGCATGCTTTCTCACATACCCACATTGGCCAAATCTGAGATTCAAACCCACGCAGGCAGAGGTGAGATGGCAGTGATCCATAATGGAGAGCGCTTTAGACCACTCTGCCACTTGGGGCCCCCAGTTGTACTGTAACCTCAGCAAGGTAAGCAAAACTAAAAAGAGACATGAAGAATGAAACAGTTGGGATTGATGCTAAAGCAATAATAAACAGAGAAGATACACTAAAACTGAAATGTAGCATCATCCTTGTAATAAATAATAAAAATGAATGTTTAGACACAAAGATAGGGAAGGGAGGGATGCATCAAATATTCAAAGACAAAATATATTTTCATACCAGTAACTTTACTTTTGGGAATTCGTAAGTGTCCATTTGAAAATCACAATCTGCAAATGAAATGAGAGAAGATAATTGAAATAAACTGTAGTTTGATAACCAGAATATGTGATTTTGAAAGAGAAGAGAATTGTAATAAATTATAGTTTGATAACAGGAATATGTGATTTGAAAAGAGAAAAGAGAATTGTAATAAATTGTACAGCTTGATAACAGGAATACATGATTTGAAAAGAGAGAAGAGAATTGAAATAAACGGTACAGTTTCATAACAGGAATATGTGATTTGAAAAGAGAAAAGAGAATTGTAATAAATTGTACAGCTTGATAACAGGAATACATGATTTGAAAAGAGAGAAGAGAATTGAAATAAACGGTACAGTTTCATAACAGGAATATGTGATTTGAAAAGAGAAAAGAGAATTGTAATAAATTGTACAGCTTGATAACAGGAATACATGATTTGAAAAGAGAGAAGAGAATTGAAATAAACGGTACAGTTTCATAACAGGAATATGTGATTTGAAAAGAGAAAAGAGAATTGTAATAAATTGTACAGCTTGATAACAGGAATACATGATTTGAAAAGAGAGAAGAGAATTGAAATAAACGGTACAGTTTCATAACAGGAATATGTGATTTGAAAAGAGAAAAGAGAATTGTAATAAATTGTACAGCTTGATAACAGGAATAGATGATTTGAAAAGAGAGAAGAGAATTGAAATAAACGGTACAGTTTCATAACAGGAATATGTGATTTGAAAAGAGAAAAGAGAATTGTAATAAATTGTACAGCTTGATAACAGGAATACATGATTTGAAAAGAGAGAAGAGAATTGAAATAAACGGTACAGTTTCATAACAGGAATATGTGATTTGAAAAGAGAAAAGAGAATTGTAATAAATTGTACAGCTTGATAACAGGAATACATGATTTGAAAAGAGAGAAGAGAATTGAAATAAACGGTACAGTTTCATAACAGGAATATGTGATTTGAAAAGAGAAAAGAGAATTGTAATAAATTGTACAGCTTGATAACAGGAATACATGATTTGAAAAGAGAGAAGAGAATTGAAATAAACGGTACAGTTTCATAACAGGAATATGTGATTTGAAAAGAGAAAAGAGAATTGTAATAAATTGTACAGCTTGATAACAGGAATACATGATTTGAAAAGAGAGAAGAGAATTGAAATAAACGGTACAGTTTCATAACAGGAATATGATTTGAAAAGAGAAAAGAGAATTGTAATAAATTGTACAGCTTGATAACAGGAATAGATGATTTGAAAAGAGAGAAGAGAATTGAAATAAACGGTACAGTTTCATAACAGGAATATGTGATTTGAAAAGAGAAAAGAGAATTGTAATAAATTGTACAGCTTGATAACAGGAATACATGATTTGAAAAGAGAGAAGAGAATTGAAATAAACGGTACAGTTTCATAACAGGAATATGTGATTTGAAAAGAGAAAAGAGAATTGTAATAAATTGTACAGCTTGATAACAGGAATACATGATTTGAAAAGAGAGAAGAGAATTGAAATAAACGGTACAGTTTCATAACAGGAATATGTGATTTGAAAAGAGAAAAGAGAATTGTAATAAATTGTACAGCTTGATAACAGGAATACATGATTTGAAAAGAGAGAAGAGAATTGAAATAAACGGTACAGTTTCATAACAGGAATATGTGATTTGAAAAGAGAAAAGAGAATTGTAATAAATTGTACAGCTTGATAACAGGAATATGTGATTTGAAAAGAGAGAAGAGAATTGAAATAAACGGTACAGTTTCATAACAGGAATATGTGATTTGAAAAGAGAGAAGAGAATTGTAATAAATTGTACAGCTTGATAACAGGAATACATGATTTGAAAAGAGAGAAGAGAATTGAAATAAACGGTACAGTTTCATAACAGGAATATGTGATTTGAAAAGAGAAAAGAGAATTGTAATAAATTGTACAGCTTGATAACAGGAATAGATGATTTGAAAAGAGAGAAGAGAATTGAAATAAACGGTACAGTTTCATAACAGGAATATGTGATTTGAAAAGAGAGAAGAGAATTGTAATAAATTGTACAGCTTGATAACAGGAATACATGATTTGAAAAGAGAAAAGAGAATTGTAATAAACGGTACAGTTTGATAACAGGAATATGTGATTTGAAAAGAGAAAAGAGAATTGTAACAAATTGTACAGTTTGATAACAGGAATATGTGATTTGAAAAGAGAAAAGAGAATTGTAATAAACGGTACAGTTTGATAACAGGAATATGTGATTTGAAAAGAGAAAAGAGAATTGTAATAAACGGTACAGTTTGATAACAGGAATATGTGATTTGAAAAGAGAAAAGAGAATTGTAATAAATTGTACAGCTTGATAACAGGAATAGATGATTTGGAAAGAGAGAAGAGAATTGTAATAAATGGTACAGTTTGATAACAGGAATATGTGATTTGGAAAGAGAGAAGAGAATTGTAATAAATTGTACAGTTTCATAACAGGAATACATGATTTGGAAAGAGAGAAGAGAATTGTAATAAACGGTACAGTTTCATAACAGGAATATGTGATTTTGCTTTAAATACCTTGAGTCGTCTGCTTACAAATATTGTTACTATGTTCAGCTTAATACTATCTAAATTAATATGTAAGCTGCTGCATGTACATGTAAGAATGAAATAATATATGTACACTTATAAATTTCCATAGAATTAGCTTCCAGTTATCACCAACGCTATTTTTAAAAGGAACATTATTACATCCAAAATGATTCCATAGATACAAGAGCAGCCACTTAAACTTCCTATGTCCTTGAGACTACCTGTTTATCTTCCTATGTCCTTGAGATTACCTATTTATCTTCTTTTTCCTTGAGATTACCTGTTTATCTTCTCCTTGAGATTACCTGTTTATCTTCTCCTTTAGATTACCTGTTTATCTTCCTTTGTCCTTGAGATTACCTGTTATTTTCCCATGTCCATGAGATTACCTGTTTATCTTCTCCTTTAGATTACCTGTTTATCTTCCTTTGTCCTTGAGATTACCTGTTATTTTCCCATGTCCATGAGATTACATGTTTATCTTCCTTTGTCCTTGAGATTATGTGTTTATCTTCCTTTTTCCTTGAGATTACCTGTTTATCTTCCTTTGTCAATGAGATTACATGTTTATATGTTACATTATTTCTTGTTGTAACATTGTTCTTTTATGTACAATAATAAGCATTTGTATCCAACACAACAAATATAAAATTCCATACATTTCCTGGCTAAGTCTCCATTTATGCTGGTAGTCTTTGATTGAAATGAGTGTTTTTCATTTATATAATCAATACAAATTGTATTCATCTGGAAATTGTCTTTCTTAGCATTGTATCAATTACAGTGTGGTTAACTAATATAGTGTGAAAAGATCACAACAGTCAATATGTCAAGTGAAAATGACATGATCTGTTAGGTTTTGACATAAACAAATTGAGATGGGCATAGCTTGGTATGTCACTGAGCCACTTACAAGTCCAGAAGTATAACATTATTTACCTCCCTTAAAGAGTAACTGCAGAGCTTTTATTCTTGCAATGTAGTAAACAGATCACATGCATTATGTAATTTAAGCAAACTCTTGCTATGCCCACTTATATAGATACTGCTTGTGTTTTTATTCACTTTGTGGAACTTCTGTCAGCTATTAATGATAACTGTGCCTTTATCACTATTTACAATACTGTACATCATTATAAAGTTTCATGTGGAGTTGTTTTCACTGATGTTCAGATGTGACCCATTGTGTTGTGCATATTTACAAGAAAAATATAGTTTTAGCATATATATATATATATATATATATATATATATATGTATATATATAAATAGATTTAGCAATTTTAATTTAACAGTATTTTTGTTCATATCCTTTCAGTACTAACTAAATGTTGATACTTAATTGATTTTATTCAGTTTAATTTTCTTAGTTTATATAAAGTTGTAAAAGTGATAAATTTTAAATCAAACCTTTGCTCTGTAACTTCATGACCTTTGAACCTGCTTATTTCCACTTTTATAGAAATGAATGATGAAGAAAGCCAAAGTTTTGAAGTTAGAAAACAGTACATTCAATAGATTAATGTTCTTTAGATCCACATTGTCGGTTTTAAATAGTAAAAATAATAATAATAATAATAATACTCATAATAATAATAATGAGGACTTTGTATAGCGCCTAATCTTTAGAAGCGCTAAACGTTTTTTACAACATCTATAATAATATGACTACACTACAGAAAAACAAAAAACAAAAACCATGAAATTGGAAAACATAAAACATGCTGAAAACATTTAAGGTAGGAAACATTATTAGGTCTCAAAGTTTGTTCCTGCAGTCGAAAAGGTGAGTTTTAAGAGCACTCTTAAAAGGGACCACTGTGTCTTTGTGTCTTAATTTCAAGGGCATAGTTTACAGTCTTTGAGTATTGTCAGTGAGAGCTCTGAAATATTTGTGAACTGTTTTTAGACATTCATTCTGTTAGGAAGGATTGTAGTCAATCCAGCAAACCATTACCACCAAATATATTACCTCAGAAAGTTAACTCCAATACAGATTTACAGAGTTTAAAGTCATGACATAGCTATGTAATTACCTTCGTGCATAAAACTGGATACATGTAATGTCCTTTTCATATTTTCTTTAAAGTTAGCTTCATATTAATAAGATGCATAGAAACCAGTTAACATTGCCTTCGATCGTTTCAATTGCTGTTACAGTCAGGATTGCAGCTCTATTTACGCTATGCACTAGTGCAAAGCCAATGTTTCAGTTAAAACAAATATTTTTTTTAGTTAGGATATGCATTTTCATAACTTCAGGGGCATTCTACAGTTTCATAGTTTGCATAGGGGTAAATTATTCAAGAAAAAAGAATTTCCCTGGGTTTCCTCACTGGTTAAAATATTTTAAAAGAACACTGAATATCTTTGGCATTGTTAAGAGAACTTTTAATACCCTTTATTTTGGTGTATGATTGATGGGTGTAACTTCCTTTATTTTGGTGTATGATTGATGGGTGTAACTTTCTTTATTTTGGTGTATGATTGATGGGTGTAACTTCCATTATTTTTGGTGTATTATTGATGGGTGTAATATCCTTTATTTTGGTGTATGATTGCTGGGTGTAACTTCCATTTTTTTTGGTGTATTATTGATGGGTGTAATATCCTTTATTTTGGTGTATGATTGATGGGTGTAACTTCCTTTATTTTGGTGTATTATTGATGGGTGTAATTTGGGTTATAGAGTATACAGCTTGGTCTTACTTAAGATGTGCACATTTTTTTAAAAATAACTGCTAGCTCTGCTTGGTCATTTTCACTATCTGGACATCATTAGTTAACAAATTTCAGTAAAAGGAGCCAATTACATTTTTGTATTTGCAAGATGCACAGTGAATAGAATGCAAATGCAAACAACTTCACCTTATACATGTCACTCTCAGAAGTACATACTATCTGTGGAGCAACCCCTTAACAGAATATCATAGTATCTGATTTGGGCATTTTATAGTTGATCAAAAGTCAGACCAACAGTCAGTCGAGTATATACTAGTTTGTCAGATTCTGGAAACCTGCAACTTTTCAAAACTGAATTAAAATGAGATTCTCCCCACATTTAACTCAGCAGGAAATTCAGTTCCACAATTTCTGTACCATCTGTCTTCTTTCCAAACTGAGTTACAATGAGAGCAGGTAAATTGAGTTCCACAATTTCTTTACATCTGTCTTCTTTCCAAACTGAGTTAAAATGATAGCAGGTAACTGAGTTCCACAATTTCTTTACCATCTGTTTTCTTTCCAAAATGAGTTAAAATGTGAGCAGGTAATTGAGTTCCACAACTTTTTTACCAGCTGTCTTCTTTCCAAACTGAGTTAAAATGATAGCAGGTAATTGAGTTCCACAATTTCTTTGCCATCTGTTATCTTTCCAAACTGAGTTAAAATGTGAGTAGGTAATTGAGTTCCACAATTTCTTTACCATCTGTCTTTTTTTCCAAACTGAGTTGAAATGAGAGCACTGGTAATTGAGCTCCACAATTTCTTTACCATCTGTCTTCTTTCAAAACTGAGTTACAATGAGAGCAGATAAATGAGTTCCACAATTTCTTTAACATCTGTCTTCTCTCCAAACTGAGTTAAAATGAGAGCACTGGTAATTGAGTTCCACAATTTCTTTACCATCTGTCTTCTTTCAAAACTGAGTGTAAATGAGAGCAGATAAATGAGTTCCACAATTTCTTTAACATCTGTCTTTTTTCCAAACTGAGTTGAAATGAGAGCACTGGTAATTGAGCTCCACAATTTCTTTACCATCTGTCTTCAGTACTAAAGGAATGTTTAAGTTTGCACGGAGTATGAAGATAAACAGAGAAAATGAAACCTAAATTCATTGACTATAAAAGTAAAACTGAGTCTGTAAATGAGCAGATACAAAATAATGGATGATAACTATAATAGTATGGTTGATGACTATAATAGTATGGATGATGACTATAATAGTATGATTATAGTGACTGTAATATTATGGATGATGACTATTTTAGCATGGATGATAATATTATTATTATGATGACTATAATAGTATGGATGATGACTATAATAGTATGGTTGATGACTATAATAGTATGGATGATGACTATAATAGTATGATTATAGTGACTATAATATTATGGATGATGACTATATTAGCATGGATGATAATATTATTATTATAATGACTATAATAGTATGGATGATGACTATAATAGTATGGATGATGACTATAAAAGTATGGATGATGACTTTACTAGTATGGATGGTGACTTTATTAGTATGATTATAATGAAGATAATAGTATGATTATGATGGCTATAATAGTATGGATGATGACTATAATAGTCTGGATGATGACTATAATATGAATGATGACTATACTAGTATGGATGATGACTATTGTAGTATAATTATAATGAAGATAATAGTATGATTATGATGGCTATAATTGTATGGATGATGACTATAATAGTATGGATGATGACTATAATAGTATGGTTGATGACTATAATAGTATGGATGATGACTATAATAGTATGATTATAGTGACTATAATATTATGGATGATGACTATATTAGCATGGATGATAATATTATTATTATAATGACTATAATAGTATGGATGATGACTATAATAGTATGGATGATGACTATAAAAGTATGGATGATGACTTTACTAGTATGGATGGTGACTTTATTAGTATGATTATAATGAAGATAATAGTATGATTATGATGGCTATAATAGTATGGATGATGACTATAATAGTCTGGATGATGACTATAATATGAATGATGACTATACTAGTATGGATGATGACTATTGTAGTATAATTATAATGAAGATAATAGTATGATTATGATGGCTATAATAGTATGGATGATGACTATAATAATATGAATGATGGCTATAATAGTATGGTTGATGACTATAATAGTATGGATGATGACTATAATAGTATGATTATAGTGACTATAATATTATGGATGATGACTATATTAGCATGGATGATAATATTATTATTATAATGACTATAATAGTATGGATGATGACTATAATAGTATGGATGATGACTATAAAAGTATGGTTGATGACTATAATAGTATGGATGATGACTATATTAGTATGATTATAATGAAGATAATATTATGATTATGATGGCTATAATAGTATGGATGATGACTATAATAGTATGGATGATGACTATATTAGTATGATTATAATGAAGATAATATTATGATTATGATGGCTATAATAGTATGGATGATGACTATAATAGTATGGATGATGACTATATTAGTATGATTATAATGAAGATAATATTATGATTATGATGGCTATAATAGTATGGATGATGACTATAATAGTATGGATGATGACTATAATAGTATGAATGATGGCTATAATAGTATGGATGATGACTATAATAGTATGGATGATGATTATAATAGTATGGATGATGGCTATAATAGTATGGATGATGGCTATAATAGTACGGATGATGGCTATAATAGTATGGATGATGACTATATTAGTATGGATGATGACTATATTAGTATGATTATAATGAAGATAATATTATGATTATGACGGCTATAATAGTATGGATGATGACTATAATTGTATGGATGATAACTATAATAGTATGGATGATGACTATAATAATATGAATGATGGCTATAATAGTATGGATGATGACTATAATAGTATGGATGATGACTATAATAGTAATGTTGAATGGATTAAAAAGTCTTTGGTTAGATCACTGAAGATGTGCATGAAAGGAATGTAAAAGTTGTTACAAGGATTAATCTCATGGGTTATGTAAATTTGAACAAAATGATAAATGACAAAATTATAGTATATAGTTAGGTGTATAGTGTATAGTTTAGTAAAGTCCATGATTGTAAAGTATGAGTGTTTTCATTTGGCTATTTGTTTTACATAACAATTTTCATTTATGTTGCAGATGGCAAGTAAGTCTAGTGATTATGAACAGTGTGTATCTTTGGCCTTAATTCAGCGCCTAAAGACTGCTAAACTATTGCTGGTTGCTGAAAGTCTGATAATGCAAAATGGTCTACAGTGGTCTTCCCCAAATTCAAGTGATGTATATATCATTGGTCCCAATAAAGATGTCCTGGAGTTTGCAATTGAATGTCTTGAGTGCTTGTTAGATAAAAATCGAAATCCTTTATGCTCTCTCGAAAATAGAGAAACAAGGCTTGTTTTCAAAGGCACCCTTGCAAAGAACATCATTAAATCTAAAAAAATACTTAAGGAGAAAACTACATTTGTTTTTATTTATGAAAGTATAACCTTCAATGAAGTAACTGTAAGCTGTGACTATGATGACTATAGCAAGATACGAAAGACTATTGATCAAATTAGAAATTCCACATCATCATCAACTGACAGCTCAAGCTTACTTGATAAAAATGTGGTTGAAGGCAAAAGTCAATACAATGGCTACCCAGGTTCTCCCAGCACAACACCTTTCTTTCATTTTCAGCACTCTAAATTCCAGTACAGTTTCAAGGCAAAGAATATCCAAGTTTATGTATACAACGCATCAATCACCGATATTACAGGCATAGATGCCATAGTAAATGCTGCCGATGAATATTTATGCCATGAGGGTGGTGTTGCATATAAAATATGTGAGGCTGCTGGATCTTTAGTGAAACAACAATGTTCACAACATTATATCAAATATGGCAGGATCCCAGTTGGTCAAAACTGTGTGACAATACCTGGAAACTTAAAGCATCTTAAGATCATTATCCATGCGGTTGGACCATGCTGGGATGATTATTCTGAGAAGAAGCAATGTGCTATGGCCCTGTATGAGACGATTATCAATGTCCTAAGGACAGCTAACACACATTGTGTACAGAAAATTGCTTTGCCACCAATTAGTGCAGGTAATTAGGCTAGACATATTTATAAGTGTAATCATTTCTTATGTGTACCTCCTATTTCATTAAGGTTCATAAATAATGTTGTCAAAAGCATCATGATTTAGAGAGTACCATAGTAAACCTGTAATATATAACTTTGGAGAAGAGAAAAAAGGAATAAAGTCTGAGATGGCTCTTTGTATCTATCGTTGAATTTACCATTCATCTCTAATGTATTACACCATTTTTATATTAGAACCACCTTTCTGGAATTGTGTGTATACTAAAATCTTTGAATTGAAATCAGATTATTTAAGAGAAATAACACCATACAGTTAAAAGAATTTCATAAAAGTAATCAAAACTAAATTTAATTAAAACACTATATTTGTCTTCAGTAGAATTAAACCCATTCTGAATCCGTTATAAAATGCCTTGAGCATAACTAAAACTTAATCTCAGACTCTGCACTCGACAATTTTGCTTAGTATATAACTTTATCCTGTATAAATTTTAAATGTCTATAGCTAAGGATAAAGTTTGCCGTAACAATCTTTGATTGTGCCAGATTGACTTTAATAGCATAGAATACCAGACTGTCTTGAAGTAAGCGAGCAAGACTGAGAAAAAATTCTATGAGATTGTTCCTTATATCATGAGATATCATAGTTACAGATATGATGGTATATAATATGCCAGTAGATCAGGGTGTCAACTATTTGTGTTATATATCTTTAAAAACACAGATAGCTTAGATCTTATGCCAGCAGATCAGGGTGTCGACTATGTGTGATATATATTTAAAAACACAGATAACTTAGATCTTATGCCAGCAGATCAGGGTGTCGACTATGTGTGATATATATTTAAAGGCACAGATAACTTAAATCCAAATCTGACATAATAATAAATCATTCTATGGTGACTGCAGATGGGTTTTGTATTTAGATATATATGAGCATATTTTGACCAATGTCATAAAATTGTAAGAAGTGTTTTTATTATTACTGTAATAAGTCAGAGTTAAATGTATGTAATGTTATGACTCTGAGATCACAAAAAAAGTTACAGAATAAAGCAAACCATCAAGTTTTGTAAAACTTAACCAACAATTTAATTGTCCATTTTGTAAATGAAAAATATGAGAGGAACTTACTATATTATGAAGTAAATCCAAAACATTCCTGAAAGAATTATATTAAAATCGAATCGAATGAAAAATTCTGAATAAATTTCAGAACTGTAAAAATACTGGTCTGCCAAGAATTGTGACAGTGCCAAAAATGGTGTTGTCCAGAATGCCTTTGAATAATCCCTGAAAATGTTTTTCCTCTCAAATAACATTTAAATACAAGAGAGAACACATCTGCAAACTGAATGCTACAACATTAGGACAAGAAATAAGAATGATAAAACTGCCGCATCTGACTTCTTATATACAGGCGAGAAGCCAAAGCATGCATATTATTACATGTACTGCTACCTCAGTGACAAATTTTAAATGTCCAATAATATGAAAAAATTCACATGATTCAAGCCAGCCAATAGGAGTTTTAATAAATTCTTCTAAGATACCACCTAACCAATCTGTCAAGTGAGAAAAGGGCAGAATCTCCTAAACATATTTACTAATAATTTTATTATTTCTAAATGTCTACACATCAGCTTATATTAATAGATCCTATTCAAGTTTACATCTTTTAATATATGAAATCCAGTTAAAGATAATCATATAATTTACAGCCATGAATAACAACTACAAACATTTACAAAGGCATGTACAAGGAGTTAACAAAAATATAGATATACATAACAGTACCAGGATATTTACAACTAAATACCCATTTATTAAATAGATGTATAGGGTTCTTTCTCCACCAATAATACTGGCCGCCATGTTTAGCCAAAAGTGTGCTGAAAAATGGTGTTAAACCCAACAACAATAACAACAACATGACTAAATAACCATTTATTACATAGATTACCAGGATATGCACAACTAATACCCATTTATTACATAGATTACCAGGATATGCACAACTAATACCCATTTATTACATAGATTACCAGGATATGCACAAATAATACCCATTTATTACATAGATTACCAGGATATCCACAACTAATACCCATTTATTACATAGATTACCAGGATATGCACAACTGATACCCATTTATTACATAGATTACCAGGATATGCACAACTAATACCCATTTATTACATAGATTACCAGGATATGCACAACTAATACCCATTTATTACATAGATTACCAGGATATGCACAACTAATACCCATTTATTACATAGATTACCAGGATATGCACAACTGATACCCATTTATTACATATATTACCAGGATATGCACAACTAATACCCATTTATTTCATATATTACCAGGATATGCACCACTAATACCCATTTATTTTATATATTACCAGGCTGACATGTACAAATAAGTACTCATTGATTAAATAGGTGTACATGTATTTGGATATGCTAAGCTAAATTCCCATTTATTTATATTGATATACCAGGATATGCACAACTGATACCCATTTATTACATAGATTACCAGGATATGCACAACTAATACCCATTTATTACATAGATTACCAGGATATGCACAACTAATACCCATTTATTACATAGATTACCAGGATATGCACAACTGATACCCATTTGTTACATAGATTACCAGGATATCCACAACTGATACCCATTTATTTCATATATTACCAGGATATGCACCACTAATACCCATTTATTTTATATATTACCAGGCTGACATGTACAAATAAGTACTCATTGATTAAATAGGTGTACATGTATTTGGATATGCTAAGCTAAATTCCCATTTATTTATATAGATGTACCAGGATATGTACAACTAAATACCCATTTGTTAAACCTTTAGCTTTCTTCATTTGCAGATTGCAGTCATGGATAAGTTTATATCAGAACTGATAAATAAACAAACACATTGCATTATCTGGCTAGTGACACAATCACAAAGACAAAAATTAAAAAAGTTAAGTTTAATTAGCTGTTTATTTTAATTTGCTATTAAACAATTGTTCCCTTATGATAAAATGTGCCTTTTACACCATCAATGTTTTTCTGTTAGAATAACTGCATCTCTATTATTCTTGTTTATATTTTACCTTACAGGTATATTCAAAATATTCTTGTTTATTTTTTACTTTACAGGTATATTCAAAAAAAATTTACCTTACAGGTATATTCAAAATATTCTTATTTTTTTTACCTTACAGCTATATTCAAAATATTCTTGTTTATTTTTTACTTTACAGGTATATTCAAAATATTCTTATTTTTTTACCTTACAGGTATATTCAAAATATTCTTCTTTATATTTTTTACCTGACAGGTATATTCAAAATATTCTTGTTTATATTTTGTACCTTACAGGTATATTCAAAATATTCTTGTTTATATTTTGTACATTACAGGTATATTCAAAATATTCTTGTTTATTTTTTATCTTACAGGTATATTCAAAGTACCCAAGGATTTATGTGCACAGATGTATATAAAAGCCATCATGGATTATAGCAGAGATGTAAAACCAAACGTTGTCACTGAAATTCACTTTGTAGACATCAAGGATGACATTCTTAAGGCAATAAGAGAGGCACATGAAAATTCGAAGAAGTTTCCGGAATTGTTGGATTTCAAAAATGTGATGGGGTATGCACCTCCACATGGAGGAGCAAGGGCAAGAACTCCTTCTTACTCAGACAGACAAGGTCCAGGTGAGTATATGTAGTTTTCTGATGTGATGGAGACATATTGCTATGATCCATGGATCATAGATTTTATTCATATCATTAGATAAGTATATGTGTGCTTTGTAAAGAACAAAGCGATATACCATTAGTAGTTAAATCTAAAGGTACATACTGAATGCATATACAGTAGAACCTGTCTTGAAAGACCACCCCTTCTGCCAAAAAATAATGGTCTCTCAAGACAGGTGGACTCTCAGAACAGGTCATAACTCTATATAATCAATAAATCTGTGCATTGAGATTATGGTCTCCCAAAACAGGTGGTCTCTCCCATAGCAGTGGCCTCTCAAGACATGTTACTCGATACATCACATCATGGGAGTCCCACATTATTTAACATTTTAAAAAAAATTTAAACTTGGATTATGATCATGGATGTACTGTAGACAAAAGTTGTAACTTGTGCTTAGCTAAAATGTAGGACTAGATATGGGATTTTGGATTGAAAGCAATGATAGGAGAAAAATATAGTGGTCAGACAGTTTTGGCTGCATATTTTATTCATTGACATCAGAGGTAAAATATAATATATTAGTGAATGGTTATAACTATAATTACTTCATATCAGTTATTCAGTTTTTATCTTTTTCAAGGGGCCAGGTCATTCATTTGTATGTGTATGGTATAAAATTGTTATAAATAACTTAGATAAGTTTGACACACAGGAGATGTTATTCCATGCATGTGAAATTCCCAATAGAGAGCACAATTCTTTTAGTATGAATAATATTTCTGAAACCCTCCTATCAATGTTTTGAAAACTACTTTCTCCATTCTCAAGAGAAAAAAAATACAAAATTTCCAAGATGGACATATATATTATCATAGTCTTTATTGGCAATGCTGACTAGTTACTGATATCTTTAGTATAATCTGATTTGCCCAATGCTGACTGGTTACTAATATCATTAGTATTATTAGCATAATAATAGCACTCTGATTAGCATAATACTTGCTAAGAAGGTACACATTAGTACCAAGAATGTTAAGTATAATACATTACATCACTTGAGCTGTGTGAAGTAATCTTTTTCTCATATTTTGCATAATTTTACTGAGCCTGTTGATACCTTTTTTCACTTCCATCTTGATTTTGGCAGATATTTACAAGAATTGTTTGGGGTGGTGGGTGGCCAGGTGGTTAAAAGTGCTTGCCTTTACCAATCAATTCCATCTCATTTCTGACCATGTGGGTTCGAGTCTTGGACTTGCTCTGTGTGGGTATGTGAGTTAACTCACCAATAGCTTCCCATGGGTTGAAGGTTCTCCCTAACTTCTTGTGATAGGTTCTTCCTCCATCAGTTATACTGATTAGTGTTATTCCAATTTTCAATTATAATCAATCATCAGTTGCTTGAGCAAACCAATAAGATAATCATTTGTGAACTCCATAATCGATTGTGTGTAAAAGGTGATTACTTTTTAGGTGTATGCAAAGCAAACAGGTTAGTAAAATTCCCAGCCACTAAAGTTGACCTGAAACTTATTAATCCCTTCACAGCTACAAATAAAAAACCTGACAATTCATAATTAGGAACATATATTCTTTCTTATATGGTCAAGTTGTTAAATTGTTGAGTTAATAAATTTAAACACATTTTGTTGATTTGTTTCAGTTAAATTGCAACATCTTTTGTAGTATTTATAAATGATGACAAACAAGAAAATCATGTCTTTCTATTGTTACGGCTATTGGATTTAAAATTATTTTTTTTAATTATTAAGTCCAAATTTGTCATTTAGGGTTTATTATTCATTAAATGGGAAATTTTTCTAGAAAATTCAGTTGACCTGGACTTTTCTGGTAAACAGGCTGACCTTGGCTTGGTTACCTCAATATCTGACCTTGTTTTGGACATTGTCAACAGGTCTTCAATTCCATTGGTTAATTTCGGGGACAACATTTTATTAGTGGCTGATTTTTCCTTCTGGTTCATTCTATCTCTACGTGACTTGAAGAAGGTACCTTTTCCATGACCTTCCAGACTCACATGATTCCTCTTGTTTACGAGGGAATTACAATATATATAGCTGTGTTTTAGAAGCTAACTTTAGTAGATGTTTGGGCTTTATTATTAGTAAGTTGTGTATTTTCATGTTTGAGTGGACTTTGTGTCGATTCGTTGGAAAAGAAGAATTATCTGGAAAAAGGACATATGTTTAATAATTTCATTTGGATGATTTAAAAACAAGAACTGGATCACGTGACATTGTCAGCCATTTTGGATTACATCGTCAAGATTTGAACCTGTAACTATTAGAACCTTTATTTATCAGGACTTGCAATTCCATTTGTGGATTATTTTTGTGAATTTCATATTTGTTGGATTTGATTCTCTAAAACCGTAAGTTCATTTATTTTATGAAAATAATTGTACTTAAATAAATCATTGTTAAAGTTTTACAAGCTTGTTAGTTTTCACTCTTTCTGTGTTGCTGCTTATTCGAGCCTAAGCACGTAACACTATACTTTAAATTACAGACACATCACATATGAATGAAAGAATTTCGGGGGATTGTAGCAGTATTTCAGTTACATATGACTGATCAGCCATAAAAAAGTTGCGTTCATTTAACAAAGTTGTAGAACAAAAGTAACACATAATGTAATATTATTGTCAGGTTAAAGTATATATGTCTTTAAAAGAAATTACTCCTGTTCATTTATAAACATATTGAACTCTTGATCAAAGATATAACTGTTTAACAAAAAATAAAATTTGCTCTTAGTAACCGATTATAATCAATGATCAGTTGGTTAAGGGGAACCAATTATCAATTATGAATTTCTGATCAATTCCCATCGCTAATACTGATGCCATGTGTAGCCTACTATGTGCTGAGAAATGGCATTAAGCCCACAACAACAAGAATTAGTTTGAGCATTTTTAATATTGTAAATTTCAAACCTCAGAAGCATCAGTAATAATAATGTACATATTATTTAATTATAATTGTCATAATGACCTATTTGGAATGCCGCATGAGTCTTCTATTCTATTTGTGGAATCTTCAATCTCTCATGCACTGACAAACTCAGCTGCACAGTAACAACAGGTTTTGTTTTACTGATATAAAGATATAGTTTATGGGGTAAAACACTAATTTTAATAATATAATTCCTCTTTCCACTCCATACTGATGTGCAACTAGTATAAAAGTGAATAGCAAAAGATGTATTTATTTCCTCTCACAAAAAAAACTTGGACTGAGCTGGCATAGGAGATCTTTCAAAATAATAAAGTTTGTATCTTAATATAATAAAGTAACCTTACGTTTTTACTTTTACAGAAATGTTATAAATAGGACAACACTTGCAATTACACATCTTGTGGGTGATTTGAATGGTCTATTAAATCATCAAATTGCATCTAGTGTTTCATTAGCAATGGGATACAAATTGTTCCTTGACCACTGCATACATCTGCCAGTTCATTTTTAATATCTACTCCAGAAACGTTAAAAAGTTAAAAACACAGCTACTCAGATCATTCTCAGAGCTCCACGATCAGAGCACACCTCCCCACTGCTCTGTACCCTATACTGGCTATCCATTTGATCTAGAATCAAACCAATAATTTGTTCTCTGTGCTATGTTTCACTGTCAGACTCCAGTTCAACATACCTATCTGGCCTCACCCAAGTGTACACACCAGCAAGATACTTATGTTTCTCTTCTGACAATCTCATTATTTCCACTATAAAAATGTAGTCATATCAACAATGTTCTTTTGCATACCAGGTCCCAGCAATGTGGAACGTATTGTTCATTGAAATTAGATACAAAGACACAGTGATCCCTTTCAAGAGTGCTCTTAAAACTCACCTTTTCTATTGCAAGAACAAACTTGAATGATCTAATAATGTTTCCTACCTTAAATATTTTCATAATTTTTTATTTGTGTTTTTGTAGTCATATCAGTATAAATGAGGTAAAGCGTTTAGAGCTTCAGAACATTAAGCGCTATACAAAGTCCTTTTTATTGTTATTATTATCTACACACTTCATCTTGATATTGAACTTAAGTATTCCTACAGTATTTTATTTACTATTATAGGTCATCATGGTGGTGCTAGTTACTTGCCTTGTGAAGTTCAGTATAGTGGCAAGGAGACCATGCCATTTGGAGGCCAACAGACCATCTTCAATGTAGAGAAAAGTCTAACAGTGAGGATATACAGTGGTTCTATTGTAAAGGTCTCCGGAGTGGATGCCCTTGTCTGCAGTGTTGGGTCTGACTTTAAAGGAGGCAAACTTGCTGAAGCTTTTGAATTAGCTGGTGGTGCAGTATATACAAAAGCGTTATTGAACTTGTAAGTATATTTAAAACAACTAAATAAGAAATACAATATAAATTGATAGCATGTTAGATCAAAGTGAGAATGGCTAATTACATCATGGAAGTCTGTTAGATGGTTTCAGTCCTATAACAACAATAACCCTTGATGTCAGTGTAATAGAAGGCATGTCTGCATGGCTTACTCACTATTGGAAAATTACAGTTTACTTTAGCATAACATGGCATAATGACCAAAAGAATGGAAGTCTTATTGATTTTAAAGATGTTTTGTGATTTACTTACAGTTGGAATGCCAATACTGGCAGTGTTGATAATACTGAGAGACTGTAAGGTTGTATTTATACTTTGAGTTGGAATGCCGATACTGGCAGTGTTGATAATACTGAAAGACTGTAGGTTGTATTCCTACTTTGAGTTGGAATGCCAATACTGGCAGTGTTGACAATACTGAGAGACTGTAAGGTTGCATTCCTACTTTGAGTTGGAATGCCAATACTGGCAGTGTTGATAATACTGAGAGACTGTAAGGTTGCATTCCTACTTTGAGTTGGAATGCCGATACTGGCAGTGTTGATAATACTGAGAGACTGAAAGGTTTACATTCCTACTAGTTCTAGTGTAATACATGTTCTTTCCTTAAAAAAGAAGAAAAAAATACATTAAATTCCTTTCTCCATCAAAATGAGTTTTTGATAGGAAAGATTACCATTTAAAAATCATGCCTACAGTTTTCTATCCAGATGTTTATGGCAAAACATTCCCCCTTTCCTTCCCCTATTTTAAGACTGAAAATGAAAACATGAGGTATTGCTTTAGTGAAATGGTCACAATATAACACTTTGCCACATAACAATAAAAGCAACAAAATAATAATAATAAAAATATTTTCATTATTATTATTTTTATTATTATTATTTCATTTTCACACTGATATCAGGTTAAAATCTTCTTATGTATGAAAAGTGAACATGATATAAACAATGTTTTTTGAATTAAGGAATAAACTCTAATACGAATGTAAACAGCATTGTTATCATTTCATTAATTAAAAACTTGTTAATATTTTTCCATTCAAGTACCTTAACTTATAGTTATTATATCCCAATACTTACAATCAACTGAGTTATTATATCCCAATACTTACAATAAACTGAGTATATCCCAATATTTACAATCAACTGATTTATTATATCCCAATACTTACAATCAACTGATTTATTATATCCCAATACTTACAATCAACTGAGTTATTATATCCAATACTTACAATCAACTGAGTTATTATATCCCAATACTTACAATCAACTGAGTTATTATATCCCAATACTTACAATCAACTGAGTTATTATATCCCAATACTTACAATGAACTGAGTTATTATATCCCAATACTTAACAATCAACTGAGTTATTATATCCCAATACTTACAATCAACTGAGTTATTATATCCCAATACTTACAATCAACTGAGTTATTATATCCCAATACTTACAATGAACTGAGTTATTATATCCCAATACTTAACAATCAACTGAGTTATTATATCCCAATACATGTACTTACAGGCAACTGACAGTTATTGTATAGAGGATCTTAAATGGATAATGATTGAATATTAAATGTATGAAGTGAGTTGAGGTGTGTTAACATTTAAACCATGCTTGTATATAGGGTGGATTTCATGCTACATATATACTGCCCCCATCCCATCTCCACACACCCACAATCAACTAAGTAATATCCATTGATACACTTGTAGTTATTATTGTTGCTGACTTGGAATTTTAGCCATATTTTATGTTATGATTTGTTATATAAGACATTATTATGTGCTCAGTTTTCTCTTCGTTAACTTTGCATTGTCAGAATTGTGCAATATTTTATGATATTGCACACCTTCATATTGCACTCACATGCATGACACGTGTGCCCAATAGTGTTTTAGGGACTACTTTGAAGAAAACAAATCATGTACACTGATGTGGTCGATGCTATACATTTTGGTTGAATAAATTTGTTTCTGAATGAACTAAAGCAAATTTTTCATTGACTGCCACATACCAGCTGCTTTGTAATATTCCATGTTAAAGTGTTGTATTAACAATAATAACTACAAGTGTATCAATGTTTCAAATTTAAGCTAGTGATAGATGCCAGGTCATAATATTGCTGGCATAAATGTGTCTTCTTTGGTTGGTAATAAAAGTGGCAAAACTATATTTAGTTTTACATCCTGAATTTCGTCCAAATGTACTATGGTATTTCTGTGAATCCAATTACATGAGACCTGTCATGAGTTCTAAAGCTTGATTACACATATTTGTAATTGTATTTTAATTTCAGCTACATTCCAAATGCAATTACCGTATTTTCCAGCCTATAGGTCGATGCGGAGTATAAGTCAAATTGACCAATTTTGTAAATTTTCCATCCTTTCTCCATATATAAGTCGATTCGGAGTATAAGACGAAGCCAGGTCAATAACTTGGCTTTTTATTTTATACTACCGGTAGTAACTTCCGGTTGCATGAATATTGATGGTATCGTCGTATGATATTTGATATTACCGGCAATATCCATTGCAACAAGAGCTATGATCATTCCTTCCAGTTGAAAGTTTAAACCTACGGTAATTTATTTGAGAAACTTTGTCAAATACAATTACGGTACTTTATTCAGAGAACCATGCATTGGTACATACACGTGTCTAATTTATATATACATTTACATGTATAATCTATTGCATGAAAAGAGTATCAACACCGTGTACTCACCAGCGAATCTTGTAACATACATTGAATCCATAATGCAAATATTTCCATCGAAAATATCCACACACGGATGTAAAATATTCAATAATTTTGTCACAGATCATTATGTGACTGAATTCAATGAAAAGAAAATAACAAAAATTATGTAACGGGTGTACGTAATGAATGATAAAATAGTACATGTCCGTAGATTAAATAATGGAAGCTAAAGTGTATTCTTATAATAACTACATGTACATCTCAGGATCTTTCTGTCTCTGAATTCAGTCATTGTAAATTTCAGCACATTTTCCCACCCAAGCTGCTAGTCAAAGTTCTTTGAACTTGCCGCCCAGCTATTGCGTAATGTTCTTTTGATGTACTCTAATAAATACAGCAGGCAGAACTGGCTGTTTTTTAACCACTGAATTATGTCACTGTAAATATTAGCACAGCTAAAATGATAAAGTACCGTAGAAACATATGATTTGGGGGATTCAGTAGAATGCATGATCTACATTATTTTATAAATAATCATAGAACGCTCGAGTTAATATGGATTACATCCCTTTGTAGGATCAATTGGATCAATAAAAAAAGCTATGCCGGTAATTGCTCACGTGTGTCCAACATTATACTGGAAAACCAAATATTAATGGACCTGTTATTTCATATCTTTATTTTTTAGGAACAAACAATATCCTTTGAATTAGTACAGTACACTATAGAGTATAGACCATAAGTGTGCTATGCGGCCCGGTGAAGTTTTTACCGGTAATTGTTTTCTTTTATTTTATGTTTGAGAATTAAGAAAAAACATGCAGAATGCAAAATAAATAATGACAAAACTTACAAATATAAATGCAGTCATATTATTTTATGACAATTTATTGACATAGTAATTTAACATGAATTTGTACTTCTATGTGACCTGTTTTCGATTATGCCGATTATAGAGCAATATCAATAGCATACCGGATACTATAATCCATATATAAGTCGATGCAATTTCAATGACAGAATCCATATATAAGTCGATTCGGAGTATAAGACGAAGACCGAACTTTCAAGTCAAAAAGTCTCGACTTATACGCCAGAAAATACGGTACATCCTCTTTACTTCACTCAAAATGAAATGAACATTATATTCCATAGCATCTTTTGATAATTATTGTTCCCACACTAAGGGGCCCTTAGTGTCCGAGTTAGAATAAGAAAATGAGCATATGATAAAAAGGTTATTGCATTTGAATGAGAAGATATTAACTCCCAAGGTCATGCTGTATAACTTGAAAAACTTGTTCATTTTTTCCCATACAAATGCAGTAACCTATAATAGAAAACACATGTAGGGGTAAACGCCATGTTGAAACAGACAAGGCAATTTTTTCCCAATTTTTTTTGGCGAGTCATATTGAAAATGGCAGCCAAAATGTTCATTGAAAACAAAAACTGCAGAAGGCATGGTTAAAACTATTTTCCCATGATTGCAGCCAATCAGTAAAGAGAATACTTCAAAATAATTTCTAAGACTTAATTTTTGGACCAATCAGAATCACACAAAGTGATATTTAAAGTGTGGTAATATCAAAAATATGAAACTGCACATATGATAGGAGAACTGTACCTGTATCTATCTGTATGATCAATCAAAATATTAGCAGGCAACTGACAGGTGTTATCTCATTAGCTTACAGGTTTCGGTTTAAACATATACCCTTGATATACCCTTGATTGACTTCTTAAGTATCAGATAAAGACATTAAAGAGACCTTGTGATATATGCCATGGTGGCATTAATGACTCTCCTTACATAATCAAATATAGGAAAATTTGCATACAGTAAATAGCTAGTGAACCATATCTGAAACTGAAAATGCAATTAACATGAAAGTACTCCAGAGTTATTCATTCTCATTCAGATGCTTGATTGTATTTTATTTTTATCTGAACCACTAACATCACTATGTTTTTATGGAATGGTTTCCCATCATTCTCAGATGCTCATTTTTTAAAATATCTCATTCAGAATTATTTTGGAACAGCTCTTTGAGTTTCCTTACAAACAAGCATACATAATTATATCATAAGTGAATCATAATTATCTCCATGGTCAGAACATCAAACTCTCCATCCAAGGATTCAAGGTTTGATACCCAATATGTCAAGCTCTGGTTGGCTGACGTCATGTTTTTTGTTATGATATAGAAGTAATGTTTTAAGTGATATAACCAAGAAAATGAATATTAATTATATCATGAACCGTATTGGTATCATTCTTTCAAAAAATTATATGTGAAGTGGCTGCACTGTCTCACTTTTAGGGAGTATTTTAGGCAAATTGGAAAACATTTTAGGCAGTTTATCAAGAAAAGCACACTATTCCTTTGACTGGATTTTATGAGGAGATTGATATATTGTTGATCAAAAGGTTTTCAATCAGTTGCAGCTGGTAATTATTATAAAGTCATTCATAAGTGCTGTGAGGTCATTGTCTAGACTATTATCACTTCTACTTGTATGTTTTCATCATCATCATCAGTCTATTGACCTAGTGTGGTTGTTGAGGCACTGTGCTGCTGAACATCTGACCAGTTCCCTCCACTTGTCTCAATCATGTGCCAATGCCTGTGTCTCCACAAAACGTTTTCTGTTCCATTCCGTGATGTTGTCTGTCCACATTTTTCTGTCTACCTCTCCTTCTGCCACCCTGGATTCTGCCCTGCAGTACCGTTGTGGATTGACTGTTGGCTCTAGTGACATGGACATACCATTTTAACTTTCTCTTTTTGACAGTGGTGAGGAGGTCTTCATTTTGGTCTACTTAGTGCCTGATGGTGTTTCGCACTTCTTCATTTGTGATGTGGTCTATTGCCAAGGATGGTTCTGTAGCATCTCATTTCAAGTGCTTGGATTATTCATTGTAATTCTGCTTTCAGGGTCCAGGCCTCACATGAATACAAACAGACTGAGATGACTAGTGATCTCAATTAGTCTGATTTTAGTTTTCAGACAGATATTCTTGTCCCTCCAGATGGGTCTTAGCTTTGACTTAGCTGCCATTGTTAGTGCTGCTCAGGACATGAAAAAATATTTGCTTTCGATCCCTCTTCACTGATTATAGAACCAAGATATTTGAACTAGTCCACTGTTTCCAGTTCCTGTTCTCTGGCTTTATTCTTGGCTGAGATTTGTTTGCCATTATTTGCCATCAGCTTTGTTTTTTAGCACTTATCTCCATGTCAAATCTGGAAGATGTTTCAGCCAGGTTCTTCACTAGGATGGCAAGCTCATCTTCACTGCCTGCCAGCCCATCACTGTCATCTGCAAAGCAGAGGTTAGTGATGTTATCCCCTCCAATGCTGACTGTCCTACAGTGGTTTTCCAGGACTTTGGTCATGATTGTAACAGAATTGTTACCGAGAGGAGGGTGGATTAAATGAACAATACAAACACAATTTGTGAAAGAAAATATAAATTTATGTAATAAATTATAAATGAAAAAAATACAGATGTAACAACACAATAATTCATGCACTCAACCCACAATTAAACTCACAACCATTCACAAAACATGAACAAATTAAATAACAATACAAAAGGAATCACAAATGTAAAGGGATCTCTTGGATTATACACAGATCCAAGAATCCTTTACGAAAGTTAAATAAATGCAAGTATGATTTACGAAAAAAATAAACACAAACGACAAACTATCTATCGCACGATGGATTGCGATAACTAGCACGATCATATACTTGTATTCAATCAAGTTGCTAGCTTTTATTGATATCTATGTGATCACTTGAAATATTATTGCGATCTGACGTAAGCATGCAAATACAACAATGTATTAAATTATATTACAATTTCAATACACCTATGTGTCTCCCCTGTATAACCGCACGATTCAGCAACAGTTGAATCGTCTCCCAGTTTCCCCGAGAACCGAGGGTTGACCAATACTATTATCGGACGTTTCCCTACACGGATCCACCACAGTTATACGTTCAGACAGCATACAACATCTACCAGAACCAACGGTTCCTCACTCCCCTAGATGTCGACCCGGACGTTTTACAACTCTAAGACAGCTCCGACACTCGGACTTCTAGCTTTCCGGATATTTACATGTTACACAGATGTTGACGAACAGACAGTTCGACACACAGACAGATACTTCAATTCCGTTTGCACAAATTAACGGCACAAGCACATTCAGATATTTATACAGAGATGTTCCAGAACAAACAATAGATGTCCCACAACAAATCAAACGATATCAAAGACGTTTATCAAAAGATGGTATCAGATGTGTTAACAGCTACGGTATCAACGATGTTATTAGCAGCTACGGTATCAGAAACAATGTAACAACTACGTTAGCAGCTACGGTATCAGAGACGGTATCAACGATGTTATTAGATGCGCTATCAGTGATGTACTTCTACGGTATCAACGACGGAATCAACGACGGAATCAGCCCTTTGGCTGGAGATTTGCAAGACGAGGTTATCTATCCTTTGATTAGATATTTGGGTTCCCGTAAAAAATTATGATAAATACTTCGCCTTATATACTCTCAATAGGTGAACATAAATCACATCGAGCTTGCCGTGCACCACGTAAAACGAGTATTTCGGATTTCATGTAAATTACAAATTGGCACATGCAAATCGTTACACGCCACTTAATCACCCCAGGTAATGCGTGTACGACGAAATCAAAAAAATGGTGAGTTTCGTTTGCAATTCAAGTACAACAAAAATCAGTTCAAATTTTCGCCTAATTCTGTGACAATACCTCCCCCCTAAGAATAAAAATGTACACATTTTTAAAACTAACACAGAATAGAAGAAAAATAACTACTGATGATATCTTACAACATTTACACTGGTTATATTACAAACTGGATTTTATTACTGGGCAAATTCATACAAATTTCCCATCATGCCCTACTCAAGTTGTCTGCGCCTATATTTTCAACTCCCCTTATTGCTTCTACACGGAAACGATAAGGTTGTAGTGTTAGCGCCCAACGCATCAACCGAGCGTTAGCGACCTTGGCCTTGTTTAAATACAGTAGGGGTTGGTGATCAGTCTCAAGAACGAAATCTCTCCCAAATAGATATGCGTGATACTTCCCAATTCCCCATACTACGGCCAAACATTCCTTTTCTATAACGGAATAATTTTTCTCCCTGGGTAGCAATTTTCTACTCGAGTAAGCTACGGGTAACTTACTGTCGTCCTGCTCTTGCAGTAAAACTGCCCCCAACCCAGTTTCAGAAGCGTCTGTTCTTAGAATAAAAGGTTTGCTGACATCTGGCAATTTCAATATAGGTGCACTAACCAGTTTCTCTTTCAGAGTACAAAATGCTTTATCTTGTGGCGGTCCCCATTCAACTTTGTTTGGTTGCCCCTTCTTGGTCAAATCAGACAGCGGGCTAGCAATGGCTGCAAAGTTCGGTATAAACTTTCTGTAAAAACCTACTAGACCTAGAAATGATCTTACCTGCGTTTTGTTGGTTGGCTTCGGTGCGTCTCTAATTGCTTCAATTTGCTTGGGATGAGGTTTTAACTGACCCATACCGCTGACCCTATGACCCAAACAATCTAAATCTGTATAACCAATACTGCATTTAGTGGGTCTCACTGTGAGGTTCGCTCTGCGGAGTCTATTGAAGAGCTCGCTCAGTACGGACACATGCTCACTCCAAGTATTCGTGTACACGAATATGTCGTCTACAAAGCTATCAACGTTTGTTAAACCTTTCAGCAACTTTCGCATCAAACGACAACAAGTGGCGCTGGCTCCAACTAACCCGAAAGGCATCACTTTGAATTGATACAATCCTTTCTGGGTCGCAAATGCCGTCAAAGTTCGGGACTCTGGGACAATGGGAACCTGCCAATATCCCTTGGACAGATCCAATTTGGAAATCCATCGGTTTCCCGACAACTTTGCAAATAGACCCTCCATATCTGGCATTGGTTCTGCATCGAACACAGTGATTTTATTCAACTGCCGAAAATCGATACAGAATCGGTTCGTCCCGTCCTTTTTCCTTACTAACACTACTGGAGACGAATATGGTGAGTTGGAGGGTTCAATCACCCCCAGATCCAACATTTTACTCACCTCTTCGTCCACAGCTTCACGTGCGTTGTATGGCACCGGATAGCCCTTGATTCGAATAGGGTCAGACGTATTCAGCTTAATTTTGAGGTCCAACAAAGTTGTACAACCTGGTCTGTCAGTGAATACATAAGAATGTTTAGCCAAGAGCGCATTAATCTGTTGACGCTGGTCTTTCGTCAACTCCGCACTCACATCGACTTTATCTATCCCCTCCCCCGCAACTCCCAAGGGACATTCAAGGGAACTCTCTATATTCGAATCAGCTTCATCATCGTCTACGACTGCCGTACAAACGACATTTAAGACCCCCTTTCCAACATTGTCGCTCTGTCTCTTAATATACAACTTGAGCATATTCGCATGGAATGTTTTTACACTACCGTCCATGTCAATTTTATAGTCCATGTCACCTTTTACTTCTTTAACTTTATATGGACCTTTCCACTGGACTAATAACTTATTCGAACTCGTTGGAAGAAGCAATAGCACCTGATCTCCCACAAGAAATTTCCTATTACGCGCTCTGCGGTTGTAATACTTGGCATATCTGCGCCCCGATTTAATCAATTCGTCACGTGCCATCTGGCATGTACTCTCAAGTTTGTTTCTTAAATCTAACACGTACTGGTAAGTCGTTTTTATTTCCTCGTTCGCGACATCACCAGTCCATAGTTCGCGTAGTATCCGCATCGGGCCTCGAACTGTTCTACCATACAACAGTTCAAAGGGCGAGAACCCTAAACTTTCCTGCGGTACTTCACGGTACGCGAACAGAACAGCGTTTAAATAACGGTCCCAGTCTTGCGGACGTTCCGCGCACATCTTTCGTAGCATGCTTTTGAGGGTACCATTAAACTTCTCTACCAGTCCATTGCACATCGGATGGTATGGGGTAGTGTTCAGCTGTTTGATGGATAACAGCCTACTTATTTCACCCATGAGGTCAGAGGTGAATTGGGCACCACAATCAGTGAGGATTTCCTCCGGCACCCCTACCCTACTGAAGATATCAACTAATGCTTCAGCTACCCTTTCCGTTTCAATAGTTGGTAACGCTACGGCTTTAGGGTATCTGGTTGCGTAGTCAACCAGAGTAAGAATATACCGATTCTTTCTTTCGGTAACTGGGTGTATTGGTCCTACAATATCTACTGCCACTCTTTTAAACGGTGTATCTATTAATGGCATCTGTCCCAAGGGCACCCTCGTGACCCTTCCTTTACAGACGGTTTTCTGACATACGTCGCACGACCTACAGAACCGTGTGACATCGCCATTAACACCTGGCCAGTAGAATTCAGCGACTACCCTGCTAGTGGTCTTAGCCTTACCTAGGTGTCCTGCCATGCTTGACTCATGCGCCACCCTAAGTACTTGAGATCTATATCTCTGGGGTACGACCACTTGCCAATACTTCTTACCCTCCCGAGCGCTAAACTCCCTATGAATTAATGCGTTCTTGCGTACGAATCTAGAGCTACCCCCACGCTTGCAATGTTTAATCGCGCCGGACGTGATTTTCTCAACAATTGTTCTGATGGATTCATCACGTTCTTGCTCTTGTTTGAAATCATCACGGGAAATTCCTGAGATCGATTCAGGGACTATTAATTTATGAAACGCGGATTTCTCTCGCCGTATTTGCGCTCGCGTTTCGACTGCCTGGGCCAAAGGTATTTTAAAATCGGCCATGGTTGGAAGACGGGAACCTTCAACATTACCGATCGTCAGATCGTAAATAGGATTGTCCATACAAAGGGCATCAACAGTTCCCGTTAAGAAAGGTGTTTTTACTGTGATCCTTGCTACGGGAATGCGACCCATCGTCTGATCAAGCAACATACATGGGGATTCCCACCCGAGCATTTGGTTATCCTGCACGAGACTACGTTTGATCACTACGCCCGTACAACCAGTATCACGCAATACCACGACTTCTCGACCGTTGACAAACCCTCTCGCGGTTGGTACGCGCGCTTCAGGAAATAAACACGTGCCAAGCGAATGAATACAAGGTTCTACCTGTACGATGTTATCAGTTAAACCTTTACTTTGTATAGCCACTGCTACCTTATGTATAAGTGCCTTTCTTTTAGGACAGTCTTTTTGAACATGACCCAATGCATTACACAAGAAACACCGCACACGCTGAAAAACTGGATTCCCAACTGACCTTTTTACCTCAGCTGATTTTACAGGCTCCCTAGGCATAGGTCTTACAGACTGGTTTCCAGACTTAAAATCTTTTAAAACCACGTTCTGGGTTCCCCCATGAGCTTCGGCAAATAAATCGGCTTGCTTAGCCATATCTTTTACGTTTGTGAAGACTTTCTCCTTCAGAAATTGATCTAATTCTCGCCCAACTGTATTAAATAATTGATCTCTGAGCAAGAAATCAGTCAACCCTTCAAACGTTTTCACCGCTTTGCCGCATTCAATCCACCGCTCAAAATAGTTCGCAATTCTGACGGTGAACTGACCAAAGGTTTCTCCCTTATCGGGCTTGCTATACCTGAACTTTTTTCGAAAACCTTGTTCAGTGAGCTCGTACCTTTTGAGAAGTGCTTCCTTTAGGACGTCGTACTTAAACACATCGTCCCTAGGAAGTCGCGAGTATAAATCCAGTGCTTTACCTTTTAATAAAGCACTCAGATGCAGCGCCCAGTCATTTTGACTCCACTTCTGGTTTTCGGCATACCGCTCAAACCGATGAAGATAACTATCTATGTTATCTTTTTCATCGTCAAAGGGAGGTAATTTGGGGCCCCTTAATTTGTTAGTGGCAGAATCGTGTTCTCTTCCAGATGTCGCTAATTCTACCTTACGCTCATGATCCCGTTGTTTTGCTCTTTCTTCTAACTCTAACATTTCTACTTTAGCTAGTTTATCTAACTCTATTCGCTTTTGCTCCGCTTCCATTTCCCATTCTATCCTGTCTTTTTCGGCCTGCTTCTCTAATTCTATCTTTTCCTTCTCTAATCCTATCTTTTCCTTCTCAAATTCTATCTTTTCCCTCTCAAAGGCCCATTTCCTATCTTCGGATTCCCTTTCTAATTCCCTTGACCTTGCCCTTTCTTCCCTTTCTCGGGCTTGTTCTTCTTGAATAAATTTCCTTAAACTTTCGCCTTCATAACCGAATTCTTTGCCTAAGGCAACCAAGTCCTTAAGGGATGACATGACAATTGTAATATGAATATAGATATATAACCAAACCAATACTTTAAACACGTTTATACTGGACACACGGACCTAGGTAAACTAAACAAAAATAAACTCCAACTAGAGTATTATCTTAACAGAAGGTCACGCTCAAATATAAACATTAAATGTATACCTTCACAAAAATGATTGACAGTTCACTTAATCCAACGATCCCACTTCTGACACCATTGTAACAGAATTGTTACCGAGAGGAGGGTGGATTAAATGAACAATACAAACACAATTTGTGAAAGAAAATATAAATTTATGTAATAAATTATAAATGAAAAAAATACAGATGTAACAACACAATAATTCATGCACTCAACCCACAATTAAACTCACAACCATTCACAAAACATGAACAAATTAAATAACAATACAAAAGGAATCACAAATGTAAAGGGATCTCTTGGATTATACACAGATCCAAGAATCCTTTACGAAAGTTAAATAAATGCAAGCATGATTTACGAAAAAAATAAACACAAACGACAAACTATCTATCGCACGATGGATTGCGATAACTAGCACGATCATATACTTGTATTCAATCAAGTTGCTAGCTTTTATTGATATCTATGTGATCACTTGAAATATTATTGCGATCTGACATAAGCATGCAAATACAACAATGTATTAAATTATATTACAATTTCAATACACCTATGTGTCTCCCCTGTATAACCGCACGATTCAGCAACAGTTGAATCGTCTCCCAGTTTCCCCGAGAACCGAGGGTTGACCAATACTATTATCGGACGTTTCCCTACACGGATCCACCACAGTTATACGTTCAGACAGCATACAACATCTACCAGAACCAACGGTTCCTCACTCCCCTAGATGTCGACCCGGACGTTTTACAACTCTAAGACAGCTCCGACACTCGGACTTCTAGCTTTCCGGATATTTACATGTTACACAGATGTTGACGAACAGACAGTTCGACACACAGACAGATACTTCAATTCCGTTTGCACAAATTAACGGCACAAGCACATTCAGATATTTATACAGAGATGTTCCAGAACAAACAATAGATGTCCCACAACAAATCAAACGATATCAAAGACGTTTATCAAAAGATGGTATCAGATGTGTTAACAGCTACGGTATCAACGATGTTATTAGCAGCTACGGTATCAGAAACAATGTAACAACTACGTTAGCAGCTACGGTATCAGAGACGGTATCAACGATGTTATTAGATGCGCTATCAGTGATGTACTTCTACGGTATCAACGACGGAATCAACGACGGAATCAACGACGGAATCAGCCCTTTGGCTGGAGATTTGCAAGACGAGGTTATCTATCCTTTGATTAGATATTTGGGTTCCCGTAAAAAATTATGATAAATACTTCGCCTTATATACTCTCAATAGGTGAACATAAATCACATCGAGCTTGCCGTGCACCACGTAAAACGAGTATTTCGGATTTCATGTAAATTACAAATTGGCACATGCAAATCGTTACACGCCACTTAATCACCCCAGGTAATGCGTGTACGACGAAATCAAAAAAATGGTGAGTTTCGTTTGCAATTCAAGTACAACAAAAATCAGTTCAAATTTTCGCCTAATTCTGTGACAATGATGCACTCAAAGTAGATTTTGAAAAGCGCTGGTGACAGAAGACAGCCTTGATGTACTTCAACTGCAATCTTGAACCAGTCCCCACCAAATCTTGTGCAATCGCTGCACTGGTAGCCTTGTCATACAGCTGCTTGATGGTATTGGTCAACTTTTGACCCATGTTGTACTTCTTCATTGTGGCCCACAATGCTTTATGCCACACTCTGTCAAAAACCTTTTTGAAATCTATAAACACATGATAGATGTATTATTGATGATGCGAGTATTTTTCACACAGAACCCTGGGATTGAATATTTGTTCTGTTGTGCTTCTTCCATTCCAGAACTCGGCCTGTTCTTCAGTGATTATTTCTTCTGCTTGTGGGTTCAGTCAGTTCAAGATGTTCTTCAGCATCACCTTACTAGATTGGCTGATCAGACTGATAGTCCTGTAATTTTGGCACAGCTGGAGATTGCCTTTTTGGGGAGTGTTATAATCAGTGACTGGGTCCACTGTGTTGGTCATTAACCAGTCTGCTAGATCTTGTTGCAGATTTTTGTTAGTAGCTCTATTACTGATTCCTCTCCATTCTTGATAAGTTCAGCTGGGATGTTGTCTACTGCAGCTGCATTCCCATTCTCAGCGCTCTTATTGCAGACTCCACCTCTTCTTTGAGAATGGGGAAATGATCATCATTTGTGGAGTTTGTGACTTCAATCACCTCTTGGTCTCCTGTGGATGGATGGTTATAGAGTTCTTTACAATACCCAAGCCATCATTCTGCAATGTCACTTGCCTCTGTAAGGCATTTTCCATTTTTGCCTTGAATGGTACTGACTCTTGGTTGATTCTGTCTGGTGAGGTCTTTCACTATTTGGAATGACATTTTGCTGTTATTCTTTATCAGACTGCTCTCAATATCTGTGCACTTTTGTCGAATCCAATATTCTTTTCCTATCTTCAAATTTTTCTGATATTCTTGTTTATTTCTCAGTACTCCATTGCCCCTGTTGTGTGTCTGGTGTTTTTGAGGTCTCTTTGGACATCACACAGATTCAGAATCTCTTCTGTAACCCAGGCTTTTTTCTTTGGGTAATGGTGGCAAATGATGTCCTTTGCAGCTGTTGTCCTGATGGTGTTGTAAGTTTCTGTCATCACTTTAACATCAACATCCATCACAGGGAGTCACAGTGGAGTAAATGATCCTTCAATTGTGACTTGGAATGACTTGCAGATGTTTGAGTTCTTCATTTATTCAAGGTTAAATTTGAGCCTGGTGTTCTTTGGCTTGTTAATTTTCTTCAGCCTCACTCAGAAGTTCATAATCACGAGGTCATGATCACTCCCAACATCAGCACCTGAGAACGTCCTTGATTTCGCTCTATTGATGCCAGATGTGTTGGATAGTACCAAGTTGTTGTAGCTTGTGAACTCGAGCAGCCATCTCCCTCTTTCATTGGTAAGCATATTGTGAGAAGGTCCACAATGATCACCCCAGTCTTTTAGAGCATCCTAGCCAACTTTGGCATTCCAGTCTCCTTGGATCATGAGGATGTCTTTTTTACTTACCATGTTTAGAATATCTTGGGTTTGTTGGGCAGTGGCAGATGCTTTATCTGCTGGGAAAATGAATGCACCTGCCCTTGCAGGTTGGTTTTGGTTAGCCAAAAGCTAAGAGAGTAAACCCTAAAGAAAATCTGGAGTGGAGACCGTAAGGCAGTTAGACAATGTACTACATTCCCTTCTGGCAACTCATTGGTCTGGAGAGGGATGAGCTTCGCCAGACGACTTTTGCCCAAGACACTGATAATGCTGGAGAACTCAGAAGTTACCATACCAGATCTGTCATCACCCTGGTCAACAAGGACACCACCTGCTGTTATCCATCACCACCTGCTGTTGAGGTGACAATTGTACTACAACATAAAATCAGAGCGAGACACAGCATCGCCATCACCACCTGGAACATTAGAACTCTGGATCAAATTGGAGGACTCCAAGAGCTGACACATGAGCTTGGAACACTACACATGGCACATTCTGAGACTCAGTAAAGTCAAATGGAATGCCCTAGGAGAACACCCAACTGAAGATGGGCATATATTCTACTATAGTGTAGAGTTAGCCAAGTCCATAAATGGAGTAGGCTTCCTTCTAAACAAATCCATAAAGGGATCTGTGCTTGAACATCATAACTATCCAAGCCTATGCTCCAACTACTGATGATGATAATAAAGAAATAGAGGAATTTTTTTACTGGTATGTTTTACTGTAGATTAAACATGAGATAAGTGTAACTTTTATTTACCAAGGTTTCTTTAGAATACCTGGATACACTAATACATCTTTTCCTGCTTTAGTCTATAAACAAAAGATTATGTTTGCTGGTGAAACTAGATAGAATGCCCTTCAAAAAAATTTAGGATACCTTTCATATTGAACGAACTTAAAAGAAAATTTACCTGTTTTTCAGAAAGAAGAGACCTCATTCAGTAGGAGATGTTCTTGTCGTTTCGGAAAAAGGCAATATGAGGTCAAAATCTGTTCTTTTGGCCATTATGGAGTCAAAAAGGATAATGACTGTGGATGGGAACACAGCTCAGAAACTCAAGGACATGTATGTGAAAATTCTTGAAAAAGCCAGTGCTTATAGAATGAAAAGGGTTGCTTTGCCACTTCTTGGCTCAGGTAAATAATATACCATTGACAATTAAACCTGACTTTGAAGTACATGTAATGAAACAAAACATGTCTTTATTAAATGGAAGAAATGGGGTTGAAAAGGTTAAATAAATGTTCTTGTTTATGAGTGTGTATTCTTGATATGGAACTCTATGCTACGACACGTTTTGAGTCTATTATGGTCCTCAAATAATGGAACTCATTACAGCATCAGGATTTTAACATTTTACAGGTGCCAGTACATATTTAAATTTTTAAATCATGTGAAAAAGTTGTTGAAGTTATCCAAAAGGCAATAATACTAATGCCACTATCGATGTGTCCTTCAAAATCCTGAGTCACAGATCATAAAATATTTTTAAAATAATTAATATTTATGTTTAGATGTAAATTTAAAGTATTATTGATCTGTTCAGTAACAGCCAGCACTTATTGATTCTTAATAATGATATTATTAAAATTGTTCATTCCTTGGAAAGAGTATGGCCAAATAATGTTAGACAGAGTGTGTGGATATTTGATTAGGAAATGCATTGTGAAAAAGGGGCTAATTATCACTCTGAAAAGTAATTTTCGATATCTGTTGAGTATTCAGTATTGTAAAACATAAAAAATATATTATAGAAAATTAACATAAACTTTTAATTGTCTTAAAGTTTATAAAATTAATTAAAGTTGCTTTTTACTGGATGGAAATATGGCAGAAGGTGAAATTACTTGCTTGTTGTCACCCATTAGCCTCTCAAATCTAAATTTCATGGTAACATTTCAGACTGTCTTATAACTAAGAATCTTTTAATTTGGGCAAATAGTCTTCTGTAAACACAAAAAAAGAAAAATTAAATTCATTGATTCATTAAACTGGTTTCATTCTTTAGACAAGCCTGCTATGTCAGACATTTTTCTAGCTGACCTTGAGTTTAACAAAATGTATGTATACAAGTTAAAGAAGCTACAAGATTCTAGAATTTCATTCTTTAAATTTGATTTCTTTCTGATAGTAAATGATTACATTTTGTTTCGATACATGTAAATTTGTTTCTAAATATAATATATGTTTTGTCTGTCTACATGACAGAAATATTTAAATTGTCTTGATCTTGATGGTACATATATATAAACAGAATACATTTATTCAACTTTTTTTTCCAGAAATGATTGATGTATTCCATTGTAACTATTGATCTCACACATAGAAATATCAGTAATATACTACAAGGTACATAAAGATTTTCAACTTCAGTTTCAACAATTGACAAAATGTCTGGTGTAAGATACCTTTTTTAACTATAATGGCCCATTTGTCTCTTCATGTTTTTTAGCAATGGGAAAATTATGGGATCACATGATTAAAAAAATTGATTGTAATTATTGCCTCTCTTGTGTTTAAAACCAAAAGGCTGCTGGATTAAAGATTTTAACATGTTCAATTATGGCTATGGTATGAATAGCAAAAGAATATTTAAGGAAGAAATAGATGCAGATATTTATAAAGGTATTTAAAAAAATGTGGAATGAAGTTGTCTCTAGTGGCTCTGGATGTCTTGAATGATATGTTACTGCTAATATTTGCAGTGTTTGTAGAGTTTTAGAAGGTCAGTCTACTACAAACATTTGTATCTGTGTTTGTAGAGTTTTAGAAGCTCAGTCCACTACAAACATTTGTATCTGAACAAATTATTTCCAATATGAATGATTCCAGTTTTCTGCTTTCTGTATAAGACTGTTTCCTGAAATAGATCATTTCACATATAAAAGTATCACTACAGCACAGTTCTATTTTAGACAAATTTAATTTATAAAGAAATGCTTTTGTTTTTCATCAACAAAAGCTTTAGGAATGAAACTAGCAGGTAAACATAATCTCAAAAAGTCTTCAATAACTTTGTAATGCCACACATCCAAGTCCTGTAAAAAAAATTGGTGATAATTTTCTGTGTGAAATTTCTTATATTTTGTATTGCATATAAGACTTTTTCATTAGAACAGTCCATTCAGGGGACTCTTGTTTTGTTTTATGCTAGACTCTGCTAATATCTGCTAGTCAGGAATAATAATTAATTAATATGCTAAAGACTTTGCCTTAGCTATTATTTTAAGCAAATAGCACAAAAATGTGAAAAGAGCAGAAACTTCCCAAATTATTTAATAAAATGGAAGTGTAACAGAATTGTTACCGAGTGGATGGTGGATTAAATGAACAACACAAACACAATGTGAAAGATAATGTAAATTTATGAAATAAATTATTAATGAAAAATAATAATGTATCAACACAATAACTCGTGCGTTCAACCCACAATCACACTTCACAACCATTCACAATTCAAACATAAATATTAATACAAAATAAACACAGATCCAAGGAATCTCCTGGACTAAACACAGATCCATGGAACTTCCTGGACTACACAAATGTTTCACATAAAATGGAACCTTTACAAAAGTTATATTAACGCAGGTATAAATTGCGATAACAAATACAAACATCAAACTATACTATCGCACGTATGGATTGCGACAACTAGCACAAACATCTACATGTATTTAATCAAGTTATTAACTGTTATTGAGATTCATGTAATCCCTTGAAATACTACTGTGATTCAAAGTAACTATGTGTAAATATAACAATGTATTCAATTGTAACTACAATTGCAACACACATGTGTCTCGACCCTGTACAACTGTACGATTCACCAACTGTTGAATCACCGCCCAGCTTCTCCGAATACCTAGGGTTGACCCAATACTTTTATCTGTCACTTGCCCTTCACGTATCCACCACAGTTATACGTACAGACAGCATACAGCATCTATTAGAACCACCGGTCCCAAATACTTAGATGCTACCCCGGACGTTTACACCTCTAGACAGCTCCGACACTCGGACATTTAGACTTCTAGATTTCCGGATATTTACACATCACGACAGACATAGACGGACAGACAATCCGACAGACATACAGTTAGATACCTCAATTTGATCGCACAATTAAAGAGCACAATCACGGCACAGTCAATCACATTCAGCTACAATTCAGAGACATTCAGAGACGTTCAGCTACAATTCAGAGACGTTCAGAGACGTTCAGCTACAATTCAGAGACATTCAGAGACGTTCAGCTACAATTCAGCTACAATAAAGAAACCAAACTAATAATAGTTGTTTCTAAAACAATCTAAAATTTAGATTACGCTATTGCATTTAAAGTCTAATAGTGACTAGTAATTCCAAATATTCAACGGTTTAAATCTGCATTGTAATAAAGGCATCATTATATGAAATGATAAACTGAATAAAATTCACAATAAAATGAAATATAAATTTAACACTCACCCCTTTGGCTGGAGAAAGAATGACGAGCTATCTCTCCTTTGATAAGATACTTTTGGACTCGTAATCTTATCAGAAATATTCTGCCTTATATATCCTCAAATAGGTGAGCAGAATTCACGGCAAAATTCCCATGCACCCCGTGATTCTAATGTTCCAGACCTCAAGTGATTTGTAGTCAGGCACATGCAAATCACTACACGTCACTTACCTTGAAAAACACTTATTCACCCCAGGTAACGCATGTACGATGAAACAAAAAAAATGGTGAGATTAGTTTGTAATTCAAGAAGAAATAAATTCAATTTTCGCCTAATTCTGTGACAGGAAGAACTGGGCCACCAGACATTTAAATTGCATTGAACAGATTTGTTGTATGCACCTAAACTAGTATACATCTAAATGTACACCTCTGCAGAACAAAAACCTTAATTTTAAAATAAGGTGGGGTGGGGAAGGGTTGGAAAGATAACTATATAATTTGTTGTTGTTGTAGGGTTCAACAACATTTTTCATCACATGATAGGCTATACATGGTGGCCAGTATTAATGGTGGAGGAAGAACCCAGGAAAACCCCCAGAAAGAACCGATGACCCATGAGAAGCTACTGGCAAGTTTTCTCACATACCCACATTGGCCAAATCTTAGTCTCGAACCCACACATATAGAGGTGAGATGGAAGTGATCCATAATGTAAAGTGCTTCAAACCACACGGTCACTCAGGCCTCCCCCCCCCCCTATAATTTATAAAGTAGCTGTTATATGATGCAGTTCTCCACAAAAAATAAAAGGGATCACTAATTAGTGTTTGGTCTTTAAAGTATGAAAAACAAGTTAATATTTACATTTAGCCAAAATCTGGATTAAGGGGATGACTATTGTAGACTTGGGCAAAGTACTACTCATTTTTCACAATAGTAATATTCCCATGATGCAGTAGCTGGTATTATTATTGTTTATTTTTAAAATCAGAGAGTGTGTCATTTCCCATGATGCAGTAGCTGGTATTATTATTGTTTATTTTTAAAATCAGAGAGTGTGTCATTTCCCATGATGCAGTAGCTGGTATTATTATTGTTTATTTTTAAAATCAGACAGTGTGTTATTTCCCATGATGCAGTAGCTGGTATTATTACTGTTTATTTTTAAAATCAGAGAGTGTGTCATTCACACTATCTGGCAATTATTTACAGGTGAATGACAATTTTATTAATTATGAATTACTGATACCTATTAGGCATGGCTTTGGATGTGTAATTACTAGTACCTATTAGGCATGGCTTTGGATGTGTAATTACTGGTACCTATTAGGCATGGCTTCGGTTGTGTAATTACTGGTAACTATTAGGCATGGCTTTGGTTGTGTAATTAATGGTACCTATTAGACATGGCTTTGGTTGTGTAATTAACACATGGTATCATCATGGTAGGGTTAAAATCACTCAAGGTGAGAAAACTAATTATGAATTGACCCAGTTTGGTTAAATGGCTGGCTGTGTTTCATTGGTAAACAGAATGGATGATTCACCCAACCCTAGCATTTTATACTATGTTTGTAATGAAAAGAAGCCAACACAGATTTCAGTTATGAAATCTTGCAGGTTATAAACATCCACAGGTAATCTATTTTTTACACAGAATAGAAAAATTGTGAGTAATACATAAGTGCCTGTTATACCTGGATGCATGTTATTTTCACTCTTTTTTTACAGTAATTCCCATTTTTTATTATTACATGGTTCCTGTTATAATTACCTTATTACATGGTTATTGCTATAATTCCCTTATTACATGGTTGTTGCTATAATTCCCTTATTACATGGTTATTGCTATAATTCCATTTTTACATGGTTATTGCTATAATTCCCTTATTACATGGTTATTGCTATAATTCCCTTATTATATGTGTATTGCTATAATTCCCTTATTACATGGTTGTTGCTATAATTTCCTTTTTACATGGCTATTGCTATAATTCTCTTATTACTTGGTTATTGCTATAATTCCCTTATTACATGGTTATTGCTATAATTCCCTTATTACATGGTTATTGCTATAATTCCCTTATTACATGGTTATTGCTATAATTCCCTTATTACATGGTTATTGCTATAATTCCCTTATTACATGGTTATTGCTATAATTCCCTTATTACATGGTTATTGCTATAATTCCCTTATTACATGGTTATTGCTATAATTCCCTTATTACATGGTTATTGCTATAATTTCTTTATTACATGGCTATTGCTATAATTCTCTTATTACTTGGTTATTGCTCTAATTCCCTTATTACATGGTTATTGCTATAATTCCCTTATTACATGGTTATTGCTATAATTCCCTTATTACATGGTTATTGCTATAATTCCCTTATTACATGGTTATTGCTGTAATTCCCTTATTACATGGTTCCTGTTATAATTCTCTTATTACATTTTCTTGTCATAAGGTTTTCCAGTTTTAAGTTATTCATTATTACATGGTTCCTGCTTTTAGTCCTTCATTAAAACATGATTCCTTTATAAGCTTGTGCTTTTATAAGCTTGTGCATTACAAATATAGTTTTGTTTGAATGCAGGTATAATCAATAATCAAATTCGTTAAGTGTTAGTAAAATTACATCTATAATGTACACATTGCAAGGTGGTCTTATAACACAGTATACTCCAGTTGTCCCATGGGCATCATTATAAAGAAGGAGATCACAATTTTAGGACTTTTGTTTTACACCTTAGAAATGTTTGCACAGAATTTGGAGTGTGGTTTTTTTTGTGTTCCAGCTAAGGGTTTGTTTTTTACTTTAGGATTGTTAGTGAATGATGTGAGAAATTTAGAGTGTTGCTGTAACTCCTTGTTCGATGGACTTACCAACTCCCAAGTGGTTAGAGGAATTCATGTGGAAGATATCGAAGTAGTAAATATTCATCCAGAAGTCACGGATGTCATAGTAAGGGTCTTTCATCAGCGATCCACAAGAAGTCAAGCTAAAAGTAGTTTTGAAGGCAGTGTAGTATGTGAATCAAATTCATCAAGCAAAAGGATGCCAAAACCAAAGAAGCCTGGAATACCAATTCGTCCTGTACAATCCCCCAAAATCCCAAATGACTACAAGAAGAGAGGAGGAAAGAAGGAACAAGAAAAATATGCATCAGTAGATGTCCATTCAAGTCCATGGTTTTCTCAGGACAAGGATGACAGTTATTACCACGTCCATGGTATTTATCAGACAGCTTTTCTTATTCTAGACTTTCTAAATTAAGAACATTATAATTGAATGGAAATTATTTTATCAATGTTAGAGAAATTTCTTAGCCATCAATGTACTCAGCCATGCACAGTGTACAATACAAGTTTGTTAATTTATTATCCATACAACGTGTACAGTCTAAGTTTATTAATTTATTATACATGCAAAGTGTACAGTCAAAGTTTGTTAATTTATTATACATTCAAAGTGTACAGTCCAAGTTTGTTAATTTATTATTCATTCAAAGTGTACAGTCCAGGTTTTGTTAATTTATTATACATGCAAAGTGTACAGTCCAGGTTTTGTTAATTTATTATACATGCAAAGTGTACAGTCCACGTTTTTTTAATTTATTATCCATGCAAAGTGTACAGTCCAAGTTTGTTAATGTATTATCCATGCAAAATATACAGTCCAAGTTTGTTAATTTATTGTCCATCCAAAGTTTACAGTCCAAGTTTGTTAATTTATTATCCATGCAAAGTGTACAGTCCAAGTTTATTAATTTATCATACATCCAAAGTGTACAGTCCAAGTTTGTTAATTTATTATCCATGCCTGCTGTATTTTGCATCATGTTCTTAGTTCAATGGCATTATCACAATTCAAGATGGACCAAAGCAGATGGTATTAAATAAATTTAGGAATTAAAGAAATGGCATAAATGTAGCTCCACTATAATACCTGAAATAGTTTCAGTATTGTTTATATTTTCTAATTTCATGGTGTTTTGTTTTTTGTAGTCATAGGCACTATACAAAGTCCTTGTTATTATTATTATTATTATTATTATAATATTAAATCAAAACCTCAGCTGAGCCATACCAAAGACAGAAAAATGATACTAGCAGCTGCCTCACTTGGCACTCAGCATTAAGAGGCTAGTGTTAGGACTGATTGGCTTGGTGTCAAGATAATGTGACTGGTTGGGACATCATGCTACAATTGTCTGCAGCATCATGCCTCAGTGCTTGAAATCACTAAACTGCCACTCTGCTGATGTCATAGTGATATGATTGGAAAATTGTTAAAGCCACATTAAAATTCCAAATCACACGCTACCAGTGGAATATATATATATATATATTATTTTATTTTTTTAGGCAATGGATTGAAATGGAATGACAGGAATGAAGAGAAACAGAAGGAAAGAACACAGTATTCCTCCTCCTTCTCCTCCTCTTCCTTGTTGTCTTCTCAGGATGAGGAAGATGCTGACAACTTTGAGCAAAGCCTAAGTATTTTCAAATTCTTCACTGAAAATAGCTTAAGGAATTGTCTTTTGTCCATGTCCATATGTTCATTAGTAAATGTTTGTTATTATTACTTCTTCTACACTACTTGGAGGATTGCCATGAAGCATTAGACACAATTACATCCCATGGTCTAGTTGCTTCTAAATGAAAATGGTGCTTATTGACAACCAATATGGCCATCACAGCAGCCATCTTGAAAATCTTGTTATAGCTAATTCTCCTGAATGAATGGTGTGTCACAAAAATGACCTTTTATGAAACTGTGACAGTTCTTAATAAAAATAGTGGCACTCAGACATCCAGTATGGCTGTCATGATAGCTATCTTCAAAATCTTGTTGCTACTCTAGCTAACTCAGTGAAAGTCATATTGACATGGTCCTAAATTACAATACTGTCATGGTCCTAAATTACAATATTGGCATGGTCCTAAATTACAATATTGACATTGTCCTAAATTACAATATTAACATGGACCTAAATTACAATCTTGACATGGACCTAAATTATATTATTGACATGGGTCTAAATTACATTATTGACATGGTCCTAAATTACAATATTAACATGGACCTAAATTACAATCTTGACATGGTCCTAAATTACAATATAGACCTGGTCCTAAATTATGATATTGACATGGTACTAAATTACAATATTGACATGGTCCTAAATTACAATATTGACATGGTCCTAAATTACAATATTGAAATGGTCCTAAATTACAATCTTGACATGTACCTAAATTACAATCTTGACATGGATCTAAATTACATTATTGACATGGGTCTAAATTACATTATTGACATGGTCCTAAATTACAGTATGAACATGGACCTAAATTACAATCTTGACATTGACCTAAATTACATTATTGATATGGGTCTTAATTACATTATTTACATGGGCCTAAATTACAAGATTGACATAGGCCTAAATTACATTATTGACATGGGCCTATATTACAATATTGACATGGGCCTAAATTACATTATTGACATGGGCCTATATTACAATATTGACATGGTTCTAAATTACAATATAGACCTGGGACTAAATTACGATATTGACATGGGACTAAATTACAATATTGACATGGTCTTAAATTACAATATAGACATTGGACTAAATTACTATATTGACATGGACCTAAATTACAATATTGACATGGTCCTAAATTACATTATTGACATGGGACTAAATTACAATATTGACATTGTATTCCCTAGCTTGTCATAAGTGACCACTTGGAAATCGAACTCAGAAAAGTTCTAGGAGTATAGTGAGCAACCTTCCCCAACATTCTTCTCCACCTAATTCACAGGTAGCACAAGTGACATACCTGTAGCCTCACACCTGTATCCAAAAATGATGTCTGTTCTCGAGTTCCCACATTTTTAATAGACTTTACTATGGTGCATGAAGACTTTGGGTTTCAACTGAAGAAGTTTTCCACCATTTCCCCTCAGAATTCTGCTTGCTTCCTACATCATAAAGCTCTATCATCAGTCATCATTTGATATACATGTATTGACTTAAAAGGAACAATCATAACTTTCAAATTACTTCTGCGGTCTAGCAGAGATACTGAAGGTTTTGTCTGCCTACATCATCAGTTACAAGCATCAGTCGACACATTTTCTCACAAACATGCCTTCCATTAAGCTTCAGTCCAAATTTGTACAAGTCCAAAACCTCAGGGTTCCAAATAGATACACCTGCAGTTGACTGAGATATTGCAGCTTTGGGGATGACAAAGCCATACCCTCTAGGTATGGATTGGATGTCTTTAAAGACACCCAGCATTTGGCACATTTGCAATGTTTATTATTATATCTTCTCTTGTAATGGTCAGGTCCTCACTCACAGTCTCAGCTATGCCAGAGGTATATCAGGAAAATCAACAAAAAGATCACAGGGACACTGGGGATACAGACCTTTAGGAAGCAGTTCTACCAAAGCTACAACCATTGAAAACCAGTTGAAAACCAGTTTTCATGAACAAAAGTCAGTAAGAGGCACAGTTGTTTGCTGCTGAATGGGACAAGGTTTGCCACGATATTCAGTGGACTTTACAAATGGGACAAGATTTGCCATGTCATTCAATGGGCTTTACAATTGGGACAAGATTTGCCATGACATTCAATGGACTTTACAAATGGGACAAGATTTGTCATGACATTCAGTGGACTTTACAAATGGTTTCTAAGGAACTCTGCTTCACTTTTGTCCCGGGTTCCTTAAACTACAAATGTCCCCACTGACCCATTTATAGCCACCATTTTGTATTAAGAAGTCAACAACCTTCTCTGGAAAAGTGCAGTAGAAATTAATATAACTTCTTCTAGCTATTATTCAATGCTGCTTCTGGTTCAAAAGGCAAAAAGCACTCTTCACCCAATCATTGGCCTGAGCGCACTCAATCATTTCGTTTGTACCCTGTGACTCATGATGGAAACACCAGTTCTAAACGCCATCCAGGAAAGTTTGAAATCAATATGGACTTACTTAAGATGTGTGTCTTCATGTTCCAGGACGTTCCTATGATTCGCCTAATGTTCCGTAGTAACTTAACATCAGTCCCTGGGTCTTCACTCAGTCAAACTACCTGGACAATGTTCTACAAAAATATCATCAGGTGAGCAAAACATGATGTCCCTTATTACTTTACGTACCTGGGCTTCCTATCAACAAGGTCACATTCAAATGTGTACCTTCTCAACATTTTGTTCATCTAGGTATGGAGTTCAACACATGGGTAAACAGAGTTTGACTCTCTCAGAAACGAGCATTGAAAAGCAGTATAGTGGTGGCTTCTGTACATGTGGGACACCTTAGCTGCTCAAGATTTACTTCACCTGCTGGGCCTTCTCAGTGCAGCAGTGGACTTCATAGTCCTAGGCTGGCTTTTTATGCAACAATTACAAATGATTCTGTTATCCAATAGGAGACCAAGACTTTGCCCATTTTACCAACTTCTCACAATTTGCAAATATATGAGGTTTCATCAACATATATTATGCAGCCTCATTTGGCTCACCTCTGCATGCACAACCACCAGAGTTTATGGATTTAAGTACAGATATCTGGAGGCCCACACCTACTACCATCATTCTGGGAAACCTCTAGAGTGGCCTCCACAGAAACGTCATTTACATATAAAAATTCTCTGGAGAAAAGCCATTTTGAAAACTTTTCATTGATGGCAGGAGGATATATATGGAAAGGGAGTTTTCATTCTATCCGACAATTCCATGATTTTGACATGTTTCAAATGGCAAGGTGGGACCATGTCCCCAGACCTCTGCATCCTGCCTGGTTGGGAATTTCTAAAGTTGTGTCTTCAATGACAAATCCACAATCAGATTCTTCATATTCCAAGCCAACTTAGTTTATCAGTGAACTCATTGTCCCAGAACAATCAACTAATACAGATGGAATGGTCTATTCCTCCCTTGGTTTTCAATCACATTTATTAGTGGACTAATTGTCCCAGAACAATCAACTAATACAGATGGAATGGAGCAGCAGCAGGGGCGAATCAGACAACTTTTTAGAGGCGTCAAATTGGCAAACCAAGGCTTCTTCGAAATCATAAAAAAAGTGTCCATTTGGCAAATTAAGACTTCCTTGTAAATGTTTTATAGAGGCTCATGGGCAAAAAAATAAGACGCCACAATTGTTGTCGCACCCCCTGCTGCTGCTATGGTGTTAAGAATTTTTTTTAACAATTTTTTTTTTACCGAATATTTGATCAAGTCCGATACGATATCTTGATCTAGGATCATACAAATTTATCGTTACAAATCCATGCAGGATTGACTGAGCATGACTAAAGAAATTTCTAAAGAGATTATAATCCATATCACCACCGCACCAAGTTTGCCAAATATTTTGTAGTGTATGTGTGTCAACTCTGTTGAATACAGCAAGAATATTGCAGTTATCTCTGATCACTTTTGGTATTTGAGTGTATCGTTGAGTGATATATATATCTGTATTTTTATGCCTACCTCTGGAAAATATCCTAGCAGGATTCTTTTGATTGTCTAACATCACATCATCATATACGACCAAATTGTTAATACTTCCATCTAAGTCTTCTATTGCTGACGCTTCGTCAATATCAGTTATAAACTCTATAATACCCTCGCCGGTGATTTCTGCTGCCTTTTCGTTGTAATCCTTTAACACTTCGTAGCATTGCTGATCATCTACACTCGGGGCTACTAAATACAACTTGTCCCATTTTATCCATCTCGTTATCAAATTAAGTAGCAATTGTGTCTTTCCACTTCTAGATGGTCCGATTATAATCATATGAATAGAATTTGGTAGTGCTGCATGATGCTTAACTGGTTCTCTTGTTTTTGTCGCCGAAAAATCAATTACATTCATGTTATTATATATAAATTATGGATCTATATTGTGTAAAATGTAAGAAGTGTACTGGCACAGATGACTTGATGATTACAACTAAAAATAACAGATCTGCACTTTCTGGTAAGTGTGTACAATGTGGTACCAAAAAATTTACACTTGTTTCTATGAAATCTGCAGATGATTTTTAAAAAAAAACGAGGAGGTGATATTGCAGCCAAGTTAGTAACATTACCAGGAATACCATGGGCAAAATACCCAGGAGAAAAACACCTTCCAGGGTATAATTATTGTGGACCTGGAACCAGACTCGATATCAGACTCGATGATCAAAACCAACCCCGACCCGGTGAAAACCCAATAAAAGCTATTGATAAGGCATGTCATGCTCATGATGTTGCTTATAAAAGCAGCAATCTGCAACACAGACATTTCGCAGATGTGAAATAAATTCATGCGTTGAATTCTATCACTGATAAATATTTCAAAGAAAAATTGGCTTCACTTTTGATAAAATCGGCAATGAAGGGTAAATTAATGTTGGGTGCTGGTAATTAATAACAACATGGAATCTATTTATTATTCTCCAAGAGGATACTGTAGGGGTAAAGCAGCAATTGGTAAACTCGCTAGCGCCAAAAGGGTGAAAAATACTTCAGCGGCTAATTGGTTATCCAAACAGGCAATATGGCAAATTTATCTACCACCACCTAAACAAGTCAACATCACATTATCTCTGGTATGACCAAGGCTGCTATTTTTTCTGTCTACGGTAAATTGTCGAGAGTCCTTATCCGACCAACTCCAACTCATTATACAATTGCAACTCGCGCAGTGATTATTCTGTTGTTGTTTCAGAGTGATTATTAATTCAGCATCATTGTCAAATTCTCTATTATTTTTTTTTCTGATTATGTCAACGCTGACAATATCATTGATTGTTGTGTCATTAGCATCTAAAACATCTCTTCGAAGCTGATTTATTCTTCATACTCTGGACACCGCAAGATAAACTAAATTTGACCACTTGATGTGATTATCTATAATCCAAACAATTGTATCTGATATAGTTAACCCCTGTGAAGAATGTATTGTTGCTGCGTAACCTAGCATCCATGGGGATTTATCAGCGCGCAATGCATCTTCGACGACGTTGATATCAACTAGCACAGTATCATTTAATACAAGAATTTGTTTTTCACTTTGTCCTGGAATATCAACTTCGATATTTTGTTTTCGTGTATCCTTGGGTCTATAACACAGCGGTATTGGAAGTGTTGCAAATTTTTCTTTATGTAATTCAAATAACTTCATCAGGAGTGTGTCTTTAACTATCTTTCTACTTGCCACTATCAAATCATTTGGTCTCCACGCTTCCCAGAAATCATTTAATGGGGTTTCCGAAATTATTTCACGTGTTATTTCACATTGGATTCTATCCGGTTGTAATCTAATTAATTTCTTGAACTTGCGTAATTGTTCATCAATTGCTCTATGATCAGTATTAATTTCTTCATAATAGTCTAAAAAATTCTTTAGCCAATCATGTGGAGACAAACCGACAAATGGTGGTGTTTGACCATGATCGCCACACATTATTACTTTTGTATTTGCTAGCAATAGCCAATCAAGAAATCTTTGTATTACATCTAACGACACTGTACATATTTCATCCCAAATAATGACTTCAGGAATATGTTTTTCACCCATTCGATCAGGAGTCCATTCGTCGCCTTTCCATCGAAAGAAACTGTGATAAGTGCAAGCATTAATTCCTCTTTGTTTCATCTCTCTTGCAAGTCTATGGGTCGGTGTTAGCACAATCATGTTTGATTTGAAAACGCTAGCGTGAAAATCCATAGGATTTTTCCCACGAAATAATTCAATCGCACAAGTCGTCTTTCCTGACCCACCACAGCCGTTTAAATAAACTGTTTTATATCTACATATTGGATCAGATATTAGATAGTTCTGATATCTGATTATTTTTCAAATATTTATCTGCAATCGTAACATCTGCTGATTTGGAATAATCACACGGTATTTCCTTTTTAATTCTCCATGATCCCCAACTCTCATCGGAATCAGTGAATTCAGCCACTGCTTCGCTATGTTTTACGTTTATATAAAATGAATCAGTGGCTACTCTAACCGCGGTGTCAGGAAATCTATTTATCATTGAAAATAAATTAATAGAAACATAAGCTAGCATAGACGCCCTTAAATGTGTATGTAGAAGATTGTGTCCATCTGTGTAACTAATTTGGTTCCATTGGACAAGAAAGTGTCTTTATGATCGACATATATACCCTTAGATGTTACATCTGCGATTATAAAGTCGTATTCAGCATCATCTATAATCAACCGTGAAGAATATCTGTTATTGTCGTATTTTTTTCCACCCTGAGTGAATTTACCAATTATTCTTCGACCAAGATCTTTTGCTTGTTTATTTTTAACTTCAAAGATCTGTTTGGACTGTTTCATGATACGTTTCAGATCAGGAAATTGTTTTCTATATTCACTGATTATACTATCTAGACTATCAGGTTGTGGTAACCAGACCTCAGTCTGCGCTCGATATGATATAATTGCTTCACTGACAATCAGCGATATCAGCATTTTAGAATCAATCATATACCATAATAACTCTATTGGCATCCAATGATTTTCAGAGATGTGTCTACCAAACCAAATATAACAACACGGAAAGTCCTTTAGCCAATTCAAATGATATCACATGGGTAAATCCAGTTAAATCAAAATCAGGTTGTGGTCCATTAATTGCAACAAAGGTCATTTCATGTGTGGGATGTCCAGATCACTTAAAATACTGTGCACATTCTCCATACCCGAGAAAACTCCCGGGATAACACGCAACCATATCAACTGAAATAATACTTTCAGAGGTGTATTGTAACAGAATTGTTACCGAGAGGATGGTGGATTAAATGAACAACACAAACACAATATGTGAAAGAAAATATAAATTTATGAAATAAATTATTAATGAAAAATAATGATGTATCAAAACAATAACTCATGCGTTCAACCCACAATTACACTCACAACCATTCACAATACATGAATAAATTAAATATTAATACACAGATACAAAGGAATCTCTTGGACTATACACAGATCCAAGGAACCTTTACAAAAGTTATATTACCGCAAGTATAAATTACGATAACAAATACAAAGCATCAAACTATCCTATCGCACGTATGGATTGCGACAACTAGCACGAACATATAAATGTATTTAATCAAGTTACTAACTTTTATTGAGATTCATGCAATCCCTTGAAATACTATTGTGATTTGAAGTAACTATGTAAATATAACAATGTATTCAATTGTACTACAATTGCAACACACACGTGTCTCGACCCTGTATAACCGTACGATTCACCAACTGTTGAATCGCCGCCCAGTTTCCCCGAATACCTAGGGTTGACCAATACTTTTATCGGACGTTTGCCCTTCACGGATCCACCACAGTTATACGTACAGACAGCATACAGCATCTACTAGAACCAACGTTCCCAAATACCTAAGATGCCACCCCGGATGTGTACAACTCTAGACAGCTCCGACACTCGGACTTCTAGATTTCCGGATATTTACACGTCACGACAGATGTAGACGGACAGACAATCCGACAAACAGACAGTCAGATACCTAAATTCGATCGCACAATTAAACAGCACGATCATGGCACAATCAATCACATTCAGCTACAATTCAGAGACATTCAGAGACGTTCAGCTACAATTCAGAGATGTTCCGCAACAAATCAGCTACGATATCAAAGACGTTATCAGAGATGTTCCGCAACAAATCAGCTATATCAGAGACGTTATCAGCTACAATAAAGAAACCAGACTAATAATAGTTGCCTCAAAAAATAATCTAAACCTTAGATTACGCTATTGCATTTAAAGTCTAATAGTGACTAGTAATTCCAAATATTCCACGTTTAAATCTGCATTGTAATAAAGGCATCATTACATGAAATGATAAACTGAATAAAATTCACAATAAAACGAAATATAAATTTAACACTCATCCATTTGGCTGAAGATTGAATGACGAGCTATCTTTCCTGTGATAAGATACTTTTGGTCCCGTAATATTGATCAGAAATATTCTGCCTTATATACCCTCATATAGGTGAGCAGAATTCATTTAATGTTCCGGACTTCATGTAATTCAAAGTCAGGCACATGCAAATCGTTACACGCCGCTTACCTTGGAAAAAAACACTTATTCACCCCAGGTAACGCATGTACGACGAAACAAAAAAAAAATGGTGAAATTAGTTTGTAATTCAAGAAGAAAATAAATTCAATTTTCGCCTAATTCTGTGACAATACCTCCCCCCTAAGAATAAAAATGTAAACATTTTTAAAACTAGCACAGAATAGAAGAAAAATAACTACTGATGATATCTTACAAGATTTACACTGGTTATACTACAATCTGGATTTTATTACTGGGCAAATTCATACAAATTTCCCATCATACCCTACTCAAGTAGTCTGCGCCTATATTTTCAACTCCCCTTATTGCTTCTACACGGAAGCGATAAGGTTGTAGTGTTAGCGCCCAACGCATCAACCGAGCATTAGCGACCTTGGCCTTGTTTAAATACAGTAGGGGTTGGTGATCAGTTTCGAGAACGAAATCTCTCCCAAATAGATATGCGTGATACTTCCCAATTCCCCATACTACGGCCAAACATTCCTTTTCTATAACGGAATAATTTTTCTCCCTGGGTAGCAATTTCCTACTCGAGTAAGCTACGGGTAACTTACTGTCGTCTTGTTCTTGCAGTAAAACTGCCCCCAACCCAGTTTCAGAAGCATCTGTTCTTAGAATAAAAGGTTTGCTGACATCTGGCAATTTTAATATAGGTACACTAACCAGTTTCTCTTTCAGAGCACAAAATGCTATATCTTGTGGCGGTCCCCATTCAACTTTGTTTGGTTGCCCCTTCTTGGTCAAATCAGACAGCGGGCTAGCAATGGCTGCAAAGTTCGGTATAAACTTTCTATAAAAAAAACTACTAGACCTAGAAATGATCTTACCTGCGTTTTGTTGGTTGGCTTGGGTGCATCTCTAATTGCTTCAACTTGCTTGGGGTGAGGTTTTAACTGACCCATACCGCTAACCCTATGACCCAAACAATCTAAATCTGTATAACCAATACTGCATTTAGTGGGTCTCACTGTGAGGTTCGCTCTGCGGAGTCTATTGAAGAGCTCGCTCAGGACGGACACGTGCTCACTCCAAGTATTCGTGTACACGAAAATGTCGTCTACAAAGCTATCAACGTTTGCTAAACCTTTAAGCAACTTTCGCATCAAACGACAACAGGTAGCGCTGGCTCCAACTAACCCGAATGGCATCACTTTGAATTGATACAGTCCTTTCTGGGTCGCAAATGCTGTCAATGCTCGGGATTCTGGGACAATGGGAACCTGCCAATATCCTTTGGCCAGATCTAATTTGGAAATCCATCGGTTTCCCGACAACTTCGCAAATAGACCCTCCATATCTGGCATTGGTTCTGCATCGAACACAGTGATTTTATTCAACTGCCGAAAATCAATACAAAATCGGTTCGTCCCGTCATTTTTCCTAACAAGCACTACTAGAGAAGAATATGGTGAGTTGGAGGGTTCAATCACCCCCAGATCCAACATTTTACCCACCTCTTCGTCCACATCTTCACGTGCGTTGTATGGCACCGGATATCCCTTGATTCGAATAGGGTCAGACGTATTCAGTTTAATTTTGAGGTCCAACAAAGTTGTACAACCTGGTCTGTCTGTCAATACATAAGAGTGTTTAGCCAAGAGCGCATTAATCTGTTGACGCTGGTCTTTCGTCAACTCCGCACTCACATCGACTTTATCTATCCCTTCCCCCGCAACTCCCAAGGGACATTCAAGGGAACTCGATATTCGAATCAGCTTCATCATCGTCTACGACTGCCGTACAAACGACATTTAAGACCCCCTTTTCAACATTGTCGCTCTGTCTCTTGATATACAACTTGAGCATGTTAGCATGGAATGTCTTTAAATTACCGTCCATGTCAATTTTATAGTCCATGTCACCTTTTACCTCCTTAACTTCATATGGACCTTTCCACTGGACTAATAACTTATTTGAGCTCGTTGGAAGAAGCAATAGCACCTGATCTCCCACAAAAAATTTCCTATTTCGCGCTCTGCGGTTGTAATACTTGGCATATCTGCGCCCCGATTTAATTAATTCGTCACGTGCCATCTGGCATGTACTCTCAAGTTTATTTCGCAGATCTAACACGTACTGGTAAGTTGTTTTTATTTCCTCGTTCGCGACATCACCAGTCCATAGTTCGCGTAGTATCCGCATCGGGCCTCGAACTGTTCTACCGTACAACAGTTCGAAGGGTGAAAACCCTAAACTTTCCTGCGGTACTTCACGGTACGCGAACAGAACAGCGTTCAAATAACGGTCCCAGTCTTGCGGACGTTCCGCGCACATCTTTCGTAGCATGCTTTTCAGGGTACCATTAAACTTCTCTACCAGTCCATTGCACATCGGATGGTATGGGTTAGTGTTTAGTTGTTTGATGGATAACAGCCTACTTATTTCACCCATGAGGTCAGAGGTGAATTGGGCACCACAATCAGTGAGGATTTCTTCTGGCACCCCTACCCTACTGAAGATATCAACTAATGCTTCAGCTACCCTTTCCGTTTCAATAGTTGGTAACGCTACGGCCTCGGGGTATCTGGTCGCGTAGTCAACCAGAGTAAGAATATACCAATTCTTTCTTTCGGTAACTGGGTGTATTGGTCCTACAATATCTACTGCCACTCTTTTAAACGGTGTATCTATTAATGGCATCTGTCCTAAGGGCACCCTTGTGACCCTTCCCTTACATACGGTTTTCTGACATACGTCGCACGACCTACAGAACCGTGTGACATCGCCATTAACACCAGGCCAGTAGAATTCAGCGACTACTTTGCTAGTGGTCTTAGCCTTACCTAGGTGTCCTGCCATGCTTGACTCATGCGCCACCCTAAGTACTTGAGATCTATATCTCTGGGGTACGACCACTTGCCAATACTTCTTACCCTCCCGAGCACTAAACTCCCTATGAATTAATCCGTTCTTGCGTACGAATCTCGAGCTACCCCCACCCTTGCAGTGTTTAATCGCGCCGGACGTGATTTTCTCAACAATTGTTATGATGGATTCATCATGATCTTGCTCTTGTTTGAAATCATCACGCGAAATTCCCGAGATCGATTCAGGGAGTATTAATTTATTAAACGCGGTTTTCTCTCGCCGTGTTTGCGCTCGCGTTTCGATTGCCTGGGCCAAAGGTATTTTAAAATCGGCCATAGTTGGAAGACGGGAACCTTCAACATTACCGATCGTCAGATCGTAAATAGGGTTTTCCATACAAAGGGCATCAACAGTCCCCGTTAGGAAATGTGTTTTTACTGTGATCCTTGCTACGGGAATGCGACCGATCGTCTGATCAAGTAACATACATGGGGACTCCCACCCGAGCATTTGGTTATCCTGCACGAGACTACGTTTGATCACTACGCCCGTGCAACCAGTGTCACGTAATACTACGACTTCTCGACCGTTGACAAACCCTCTCGCGGTTGGTACACGCGCTTCGGGAAATAGACACGTGCCAAGCGAATAAATACAAGGTTCTACCTGTACGATATTATCAGATATACCTTTACTTTGTATAGCCACTGCTACCTTATGTACAAGTCCCTTTCTTTTAGGACAGTCTTTTTGAACATGCCCCCATGCATTACACAAGTAACATTGCAGACGCTGAATAACTGGATTCCTAACTGACCTATTTGCCTCAGTTGATTTTACAAGCTCCCTAGGCATCGGTCTCACAGACTGGTTTCCAGACTTAAAATCTTTTGAAACCACGTTCTGGGTTCCCCCATGAGCTTCGGCAAAGAAATCGGCTTGCTTATCCATATCTTTTACGTTTGTGAAGACTTTCTCTTTCAGAAATTGATCTAATTCTCGCCCAACTGTATTAAATAATTGATCTCTGAGCAAGAAATCAGTCAACTCTTCAAACGTTTTCACCGCTTTGCCGCATTCAATCCACCGCTCAAAATAGTTCGCAATTCTAACGGTGAACTGACCAAAGGTTTCTCCCTTATCGGCTTGCTATACCTGAACTTTTTACGAAAACCCTGTTCAGTGAGCTCGTACTTTTTGAGAAATGCTTCCTTTAGGACGTCGTACTTAAACACATCGTCTCTAGGAAGTCGTGAGTATACATCCAGTGCTTTACCCTTTAATAGAGTACTAAGATGCAGTGCCCACTTCTGGTTTTCGGCATACCGCTCAAACCGATGAAGATAACTATCCATCTTATCTTTTTCATCGTCAAAGGGAGGTAATTTGGGGCCCCTTAATTTGCTAGAGGCAGAATCTTGCTCTCTTCCAGATGTTGCTAATTCTACCTTACGCTCATAATCCCGTTGCTTTGCTTTTTCTTCTAACTCTATTCGCCTTTCATCCGCTTCCCTTTCCCATCCTATCCTGTCCTTTTCGTCCTGCTTCTCTAATTCTATCTTTTCCCTTTCGGCCTGCTTCTCTAATTCTATCTTATCCTTCTCAAATTCTATCTTTTCCCTTTCAAAGGCCCATTTCCTTTCATCGGCTTCCCTTTCTAATTCCCGTTTCCTTTCTTCGGCCTCCCTTTCTAATTCCCTTGCCCTTACCCTTTCTTCCCTTTCCTGGGCTTGTTCGTCTTGAATAAATTTCCTTAGACTTTCACCTTCATACCCAAATTCTTTGCCTAAGGCAACCAAGTCCTTAAGGGATGACATGACAATTGTAATATGAATATAGATATATATACCACAGGCTGTCCTTATCTTCCTGATGAAGGTAACCAAACCAATGCTTTAAATATGTTTATATTGGACACACGGACCTACATAAACTAAACAAAAATAAACCCCTACTTGAGTATTATCTTGTCAAGAAGGTCACGCTCAAATATAAACATTAAATGTATACTTTCACAAAAATGATTGACAGTTCACTTAATCCAGCGATCCCACTTCTGACACCATTGTAACAGAATTGTTACCGAGAGGATGGTGGATTAAATGAACAACACAAACACAATATGTGAAAGAAAATATAAATTTATGAAATAAATTATTAATGAAAAATAATGATGTATCAAAACAATAACTCATGCGTTCAACCCACAATTACACTCACAACCATTCACAATACATGAATAAATTAAATATTAATACACAGATACAAAGGAATTTTTTGGACTATACATAGATCCAAGGAACCTTTACAAAAGTTATATTACCGCAAGTATAAATTACGATAAATACAAAACATCAAACTATACTATCGCACGTATGGATTGCGACAACTAGCACGAACATATACATGTATTTAATCAAGTTGCTAACTTTTATTGAGATTCATGCAATCCCTTGAAATACTATTGTGATTAGAAGTTACTATGTAAATATAACAATGTATTCAATTGTACTACAATTGCAACACACACGTGTCTCGACCCTGTATAACCGTACGATTCACCAACTGTTGAATCGCCGCCCAGTTTCCCCGAATACCTAGGGTTGACCAATACTTTATCGGCCGTTTGCCCTTCACGGATCCACCACAGTTATACGTACAGACAGCATACAGCATCTACTAGAACCAACGTTCCCAAATACCTAAGATGCCACCCCGGATGTTTACAACTCTAGACAGCTCCGACACTCGGACTTCTAGATTTCCGGATATTTACACGTCACGACAGATGTAGACGGACAGACAATCCGAGAAACAGACAGTCAGATACCTCAATTCGATCGCACAATTAAACAGCACGATCATGGCACAATCAATCACATTCAGCTACAATTCAGAGACATTCAGAGACGTTCAGCTACAATTCAGAGATGTTCCGCAACAAATCACCTACGATATCAAAGACGTTATCAGAGATGTTCCGCAACAAATCAGCTATATCAGAGACGTTATCAGCTACAATAAAGAAACCAGACTAATAATAGTTGCCTCAAAAAATAATCTAAACCTTAGATTACGCTATTGCATTTAAAGTCTACAAGTGACTAGTAATTCCAAATATTCCACGTTTAAATCTGCATTGTAATAAAGGCATCATTACATGAAATGATAAACTAAATAAAATTCACAATAAAACGAAATATAAATTTAACACTCACCCCTTTGGCTGGAGATTGAATGACGAGCTATCTTTCCTGTGATAAGATACTTTTGGTCCCGTAATATTGATCAGAAATATTCTGCCTTATATACCCTCAAAGAGGTGAGCAGAATTCACGGCAACATTACCGTGCACCCCGTGATTCTAATGTTCCGGACTTCATGTAATTTAAAGTCAGGCACATGCAAATCGTTACACGCCGCTTACCTTGGAGAAAACCACTTATTCACCTCAGGTAACCCATGTACGACGAAACAAAACAAATGGTGAAATTAGTTTGTAATTCAAGAAGAAATAAATTCAATTTTCGCCTAATTCTGTGACAGGAAGAACTGGTACTTCAGTACGGTATAATTCTCCATTGGGTCTTACAAATTGATCAAATTTACCCTCTTCATCTTCAGAACTGTGAAGTAACCACACTGACACAGGATCGTTTTTACTTGACTGAGAAATAAAATCAAATAAATTTTCCGTGTAATATTTTACGGTTCTATCCCGCGGGAATATTGTAACCGCAGGTGTCCACGCGTGTTCATTGTGGTCAATAATTTTAATTGGAGCTCCTTTTGATTTATATTTTGATTCATGCAATACCTCTCCTGTTATCGTCATTATGGTTATTGGGAATCTTAATGATGTTTCTAATTTAATTATATCTTGAATTGTTGCTCCGTTTTCCTAACTGTTAATTCCCATTCGGTTTTTTTTTGCGTCTTAGATCAGTCCATTTGTTTCCACGCAACGCATTTGTGAAGTGTTCTGTTATTCGTTCTGCTACACAATTTATCCTTGACGAAGTCAACGGTGACAATTTCATTGGTTTTAATTTTTCAATACTCGGTTTATCATTTAACGAATATATCCCATAAACAACTGCTGTTACAGGATAAGATCTTTCATAGTACGGTTTGTCAATCCCAGTCAGCAATCCTGGTTTGGAATCATGACTCAAAGTGATAGTTCTTTTATCTTTCAAAATTGATTCAAATTTGTCTCGAATAATCCAATTCCCCATTTCTGAGCGGATAATGAATTTCACTCTAAAAAAATACTTTTTCTTGTCAAGATGTGAGATTATCGCGGCTGCTCTTTCGTCGTTCATGGTAGCATCAACACTACCATCAATTCGAAATGTTGACCAACAGTGAGATGCTCCATCGCGCTTGAATTCATTAAAACAATCGTGGATTCTACTGATCATGCTTCTATCACTTATCAGACCCTTTGGTACATCTACAGAGACTCAATCGAGATTGAATTTAACATTTTTTGTAGGCGAAACGTTCGATAATCTCTCGAACTCCTCCATATTATAATTAAAACAAGTATTTAAATAAAGAATGTATTATATAATTAACCAATGCAAGTGGCTTATGATAGGATCAGTAACCACATGTAACAAATCATGCAGGAGGGAATTCTGTGGATATCATTTACAAAGCGTTCATAACGGGAGTTTTGGGCCCTTACCTTGCATACAATGTGGGGTAGGTGTGAGAGGAAAATCGCAATTGTGTCTGAGTTGTGGTGGTAAACGATACAGAGTGCTCAAGCGTTATTATGATAAACGAATCAAAGATTCATAGATTCCAAAGTAATAATTTAACCAAACAAAGAATTAGACAAATAGTATTATATATAAATGGACCAAGAATTTCAGCCACATCCCGTGATTACCAAATATGAAGCATCTCGTGACGGTACTGTCATAAACCGCAGACTGAAGAATCCAGTTGGTGTTGTGAGTAATCATGGATATCTTATGTTTGGCGCTGGGGGAAAAGGTATCATAATCATCGTTTCGTGTATGAGTGTTTTCATGGATTGATCAAGGATGGTCTTGTTATTAATCACATAAATAATATTAAAACTGATAATTCTTTAGCTAATCTACAAGCTATTTCTCAGCTTGTCTATGGGCGCCCCCAAAATAAATAATAGCATGGATGCTAAAGCTCTACGTCACACACTAGGGTAACCCTCACAGGATAATTCAGAACCACTCGAATGAAGTTTTATTGTATATATATATATATATATATATATATATATATATATATATATATATATATATATATTATACAATTGCCATAACACTCGAATGGAGTTGTATATATGTATTTGTATATATGTATATTTGTAAATGTGCTGTCCATTTATTATACAATTGCCATAACACTCGAATGGAGTTGTATTGTATGTAAATGTGCTGTCCATTTATTATACAATTGCCATAACGCACCCTATGAAAGACACAAAAGGCTACCCAGTGTGAATGATAATCGCTCATCGCTATTATTTATTTTTGAAAAATATATCAATATCAATTTTTCAAAAATATATCAATATCAATTTTTCAAATTAGAAATATATATTGTTATATATATAAATAAATTCTGAAAATATCAATGAGATCATAACTGAGATTTCAAATTTGAAAAATCAAAGAATTCAATTACCAGATAAATTAAATTGTAATCAGATTTTTCTGATTTTCAAGATATTGAATACAGTGCTATGAATAATAAATATGTTACCAAAACGATACGCTTTTATAAAGAAAATCCAGAATGCTATTCGCGACTCCCTTGTAATCTGTAACGACATCAGTAAGTTTGTCCCATTATTCACTTTTGTCGAAAAAAATCAGAAAAGAATTGGGGCAGCAATATGAAATCAAACGCACAATTATTTTGAGGGTTAAAACAATAAGAGATATTATCCGCCAAACCGAAAATCCTCCCTTGGTTACCTCAACAGAATAAGTTCTAACCATGGATCGACATATACAATTCTTCAATAATTATTATTTATTAAGGAAATCGGAAGTTTCTATATCATTGATAGAGCTGTTTGTATATTTGTTGTTTGATTTTTGGTCATTTTAGTTGCATTTTCATTGATTTTTGTTGCATTTTTCACTGCATTAGATCGTACATTTAAAAACGCTAGCGTTTTCTATATAATGGTAAATGAAGCACTAACGACTAGATTAGCACGTGAAAGATTAACTGCAATTAAGAAGTTCATTCCAATCCATGATTCTGTTCGAGAAAAATTGCAAGCTAGACAAAGTCTTCAGACTGATTTTATAACAGGGACTGAAGACCTGTTTAAACCAATAACCACAGCAACAAAAGATGTAAAATCAGCCACTGAAAGGGCAATATCAGCCACTGAAAGAGCAATATACGGAGATATTCCCAAGGAAGGGGAAAGAAAAGAAACGCCTTTTCTTCCTGTACTTGAAAAAAATAGCAAAAAGATAAAAAAGACAAAAGAATCTTTAAAAACACTTCCTGGTGATATAATAACTGCTGTAAGACAACAAGAACAACAAGAACGACAACTTTAAGAAGAAGTTGAACGACTAGGTGATATTGATGTTAGTGCACCACCTGAATCGCTTGAACAAAAAGGTGATGCTGCAAGAAAAGACTATCCACCTGAAGGGATATTTACGGATGATGCGTTATTTATACTTAGAGGAATCAAAACAGACACTGAATTATCTAAATTTGCTAGAGAAAATTTTAAAAAGGGGATAAGAGAACAATATATAAATGATTTTGAAGATTCTATAAAAACCATGAACACCTGGGCAAAAAAAGTATTTTTAGCAAACCGTGGTAAAACTAAAATCACAAAAAAATACATGATGATTTTAATAATTTTATGGCTATGGTAAAAGGTGTCACACAACCACCACCAGTATACACAGCAGACCCAATCCCAGGTGAAATAGAAGTAATGGCAGAAGCTGACTCTGAAAAAGGTGCAACTGGTATCAGTAAAAAATCAAGCGGAAAGGGATTTTCTGAAAATCAAAGATTTTCCTATGGAATTTCAGGTAGTGGTGTAATTCATTGTCCTGGTAATATTCTCAGTGATATAGCACGATTACAAGTTCTCATAGGAGGGAAACGAGCCAGAAATAACTCAGCGGAAATAATTAATGAAGCAGCTGATATATGTATGCGGTTATTTCAAGGTGGCATCATGGATATTGGAACATATCGAGATTTCATTGATGAGCTAGTAAAATATCCTATGGATTTTTCCAATCATGATTATCACCGTGACTGAAAATCCAAAGGATTTTTCATCACCACATTAGATAAATAGTAATTCAATAAGATGATCATACACCTCAACCATGATAAACCAACTTGCGTCTATGTAGTAAATTCATGATTGCCTGTTTATAGAGCGTACTATGATGATGGTCTCGACAATACCATTGCAGGGTTATTTGCAAGAATGGCTCCAAAAATGGCACCATTAGCAAAACAATTATCAATGAAAGCCATTGATGTTATTCATGATAAGGGTATTAGTGCTGTTGAAGATGTTGCCGGGAAAGCATTTTCCGCTGCAAAGGATAAACTAATGTCGTTAGTTAGATGAAGAAAGAAACCATCGCCGTTACCATCTACACAAGTGATGCCTACAAATGTTAGTAAAATAATAAATAACGCAGTAGATCAGAAATTAGCATCATTGGTGACTTCATCATTGACAGCAAGTGACCAAGATAATATTTCCGCAAATATGATAGCGGGAAGTAGTTTGAAATCACGACGACAATAAAAATAATGATTTAGATCAAGGAATATACAATAAAACGTTCAAACGGACACTTGATCCAGCATTTGATATGAAAGCCCCAGTACGCAAAGATGATTCTGTACGCGATTATCAATTTTATTCTTATCATGCAGTACAACCAGATCTTCGATCAAGAATCGAACTTCAGGTTCATGATACCAGTAAATACTTTCTACCCACTGAAGCATTTATTGAAGTGGAAGGAGAACTTGTAACAAATGTTGCAGCTAATACACCATTCGCAGATGACCAAAATATCCGAGTTGGCTTTGTCAATAATAGTATCATGGCGCTATTTGAGAGTGCAAAATATATGATTAATGAAAGAGAAATTGAATCGATTGAGCATGAGGTTGATATTGCCACAACAATAGTGGGGTTAGCAAGATATTCTGATGATTATACAAGATCGGCAGGTCCATCTATGATGTTCTCTAAGGATATCACTGATCACGCTGAACACATTCATTATACTAAATTACGGACACCAGTAGCTACTAGAGTTGCTGATCAACCAGATGATACTTTTGAACACTAACCAAGACCAGCTAATCCCTTTGATGTTATAAAAAGTGTTAATGGTAATTACAACCTAGGATTTGCAACACGTGTATCAATGTTGAAAAGACCACGTCGACAATTTTCATGCGCGATTCCACTGCATCATATATTTGGATTCTGTAGAAATGTTAGAAAAGTTATTTATGGAATGAAACACAGTAGTACTCGTGCGAGGGGGTAATGATAATAATGCAATATGGCGCAATGCTGGTGTTCCCGAGGGTAAAGTTATTTTAACAAAACTATCACTGTGGATGCCAGTAATGACTCCATCAATCACAACAGAAGAGCGGCTACTGTCATTTATGGATCATGGAGGAAAATCATTGTTAAGTTGGTTATCAGTGACCACAGATACCATGGATTCTGATATTAATGGTACATTTACATGGCACCTGGCGGCGCAACAAGGTGTTTCAGCTCCACGTCATATATTTGTTGCGCTACAGAATAGAGCGCGATTTAACTCTCAGGAATGCAGCCATATGATATTTGGTAAGATATGTGTTAATGAAGCCTCGCTGAGAATAAACGGACAACAAGAACCATCCAAGGACATACTACTTGATTACAATACCAACCAAATAGCACGAGTGTATCATCGTCTGTTATCATATATGGGACGCGATCAAAATGTCGATACTGGTCTGCAAATATCACAGTTGCATTTTAAAAGTTTATATCTGATTTATTACTTTTCGCTGGAACATCTTGATTTAACAAGACAATGTAATGTGTCGTTGATATACACTTTAGAGCTCAACCGATCCTCCAGGTGGTGGTTATAGAGCGGTTGCTGTCATTCTCAATGACAAAATCAATGCTACTTGAAGGTGTTGGTGGACGAATGAGAGTAATTGATGCGCCAGTGGAAAATCTATGATTTTCAAAAAATATGTAGTGTTTTCCAATGTAACAATTAGATCAATCTGTTATTGTATAATGTCATATAGTCATATTAGTGTTACCCTGACCAATGGTCAGGTAAAGAAATTGCAATCAGAATCGGCTAAAAAAATGTGGAACCATGATAACGCTGAAACACAATCAGATGTCTGGTGGTCAGAATAAATTGCCACTTACGACTCGTCAAATAAAACACTTTAATGATGCTTTTAAAGATTAAAAAGGTGTTCAGATCACACTCTCTGCAGCTGCGATCAAAGACATGATAAAATCAGGTGGTATATATCCGTTGTTACCTGTGTTACCAGCGTTGATTGCGGCAGCAGCCCCAGCAGTAGCTAAAGCGGCAGCGTTAGGAGCCGTTGGTACAGCGGCAGGGATGGCACTAAAGAAAGCTACTGGGAAAGGATACAAAAAAAGGAAAGGGTCTAAGACTAACAGGAACCCCATATTCATGGTACAAAGGAAGCGGCCTGAGAATCCCAGGAACAGTTTATTAACTCCCATGTCAAATTTTGATTTACTCGATGCCGCTAAAAAACTAGTGATTAAAAACTTAAGAGGTGTCTTTGTGAAAGATCAGTTGCCGGCACAACCAAAAAACGTTGAAACCGGTATCATTAATCTTGATAACAGCACCGGACCTGGAACCCACTGGGTTGCATACGTGATTGATCCATGTGTAATCGTTTATTTCGATTCATATGGATTAGCGCCGCCTAAAGAATTCATGCGTTATATACAACAATTAAACACCTTTCATAAAATGAAAACTTGGTACTCAACGCTGCCAACACAACAAATGAATGACCCACCAATATGTGGCATAGAAGTATTGAATGTCCTTGACGCTACTTCATCATCAAGAAAACCACCTCATCAAGTCGTAAATGAATATACTAGTAGTCGTTGGCAAAGTAATTAGAAAATCAAAGATTTTTACAATAACAATGGTTGATATTTGGGGGGAGATCTTTATCAATGTTGAAGAAACCCACCACGGAAATATCTGCAACCGGTGATATAAAAAAAATAATCGAAGATAAAATAGCTGAGATGTAGAATTTAGGAAGTGTTGAACCCAATGAAATAGTTGTATTTCAAGATCGTCAGGGTAAATTGAAAACGAGTAATGTTTCTCTTGATGATATTTTAGTTAAACAACGAGACTCAGTAGAAAATACTATCGCGTTGTTTTCCAATCAGGGTAATCTCAAACCAGGCGCACTTGTTTCAACAGTCACAGATAAAATATTAACACTCAATAACAATTATATATCCTCGGCAAATTCATTGAAATCACGCAATGATAAGTATGATGATCTCATATAAAAACATTTAATAAATTTAATGATTTACAAAAATCCATCATGGACAATATTAATAAACCCGTATTAGAATTTTTGGATAATCCTCCAGTGACCGCACCAAAGCTCACAGAGATAAAAACATCTATGTCAGAGTTTGAAACACTTCAAGTTAAATAAGCAGATCACGTTAAAAAGTATGACAATCATATCAATACATTTAATAAATTTACTAGTTTACAAAAATTCATCATGACCAATATTGATAAACCACTATTAGAATTTTTTGGGCATCCTCCAGTGACCGCACCAAATCTTGAAGAGATAAAAACTTCTATATCAGAGTTTGCAAAACTTCAAGTTAAATACGCAGATCATGTAGAAAAGTATAGCGATCATATAAATACATTTAATAAATTTACTGATTTTCAAAAATCCATCATGAACAATATTAATAAATCCGTATTAGAATTTTTTGATAATCCTCCAGTGACCACACCGAAGCTCACAGAGATAAAAACTTCTATGTTAGAGTTTGCAACACTCAATCCAGATATGAAGATCACGTTGAAAAGTTTACATAATTTCGTAAAAATATCATTGATAAAATGTTTTGTAACCATGTTAGATAAAATTGAAAAAAGTCCCTGATATTAAAAAATCCATCGAAGATATGAAAAACTTCATCGAGGCAATCAAAAATGATGCAACGAGGATGATAGAAATCATTGAAAAAATAAAAATTCCTCATGAACAAACAAATATCACAAATAACGTGTACACGATTCAGTACGGATCATTTGCGTGGACTCCTACAAACAGCATATTAAGTATCACTGCAACCATCAAGGGTATTTATCGATTAACACTAGTATCACCAATTCAATTTAATATTTCATCATCAATTTCATCTGGGGTCAATATGGTATCAGCGATTATCCACAAGGGAACAACTGAACGATTCACGATAACAACGACTGATAGAGGTTTGATTGGGGCTTCATTAACATGGTATATGGAATTCGTAGTGGATTTAAGTACATAAACAATTGCTGGTATTACCATTTAAAAACACTAGTATTTTCAAAATAAAATGTTATCACAGCAATATCGCTATGATCAGGTCAGAGAATTTCAAACTAAACTCAAAACATTCACTGAGGAGTATCAAGTAAAAATAAAAAAAATACCGACGAAGAATCACCGCAGTTGATGTTACCGTGTACTCAGTGAGTGGTGTAATCACCGGAGCTGGTATTATACTCTCCTCGGTGACAATGATTGCTCCGATAGCTGTTCAAATTTGTATAGCAGCGGCAGCAAGAATCGCAGGAATTATTTCAATAATAACAAAAAAATATCATCATGCAGCCAGCACAAAATACAAGATTACATAATTAAATTCCATATTGTGTCAACCGCGTACTCGCAGTTATCTTCAATGATGTCGTCACTTGATGATACATTAATATCAGATAGTGAGTTCTCAATGATGGTACGTGTTTATGATTCCGCGATGTCAAAATTAGAGCGACAACATGAGTATAATAATAATGGCAACACCGCAAGAACTACTTCAACAAATAGCGGAAAATACCACACCGGTGAAAACAAGTATGATATCAATAACCTAAACGAATCCTGAATTCAGTGTGAATTTTCCCTACTCCGATTCCAGTTACGGAGATAGCGTTAGCAAAATTACGAGTGTATCACAGTTGGCCTAATATTAGGTCGGTAGCATTTGGCGGTCAACAACCGAATAATTCCTTGGTGTTTGCAAATAAGAATCGCGAAGACGGAACTCCAGACTGGAACGTTATTTTGCTACCATCTGGGTCATACCAAATCGAACAAATCAATGCTGAATTTCAGCGTAGAATAAAATGCATTATTACAACAGAATCGAAAATCGCTATAACGGTTCACGAACCGACGCTATCATCCGCAATTGAAATAAACTCAGCCGATTATTCCGTAGATATCTATCAGAGCTCAATCAGAACAATACTGGGTTGGCCTGAAATACCACCTGAGGCATCTTATCAAATACCCGAACCAAAAAAATCTTATTATGTCACGGATATACAATCATACTATGAAATCAACCCATCATATCAAAATGATTTATCTTATATAAAAAAATATAAAATTAACCGATAGATTTACATTTCTTGATAATAATACCATGCAATGGTATTTTGTTTTTGAGAAAACTCCTGATTCATCCATTATAATTACATTTGCGTTAGTTAACATAATTTATTATTTTAAAGAGATTGATCAATTACATAAAACACACCTAGAATGACTACGACAGAGTTTTCAGGAGCATCTCTCTGATATAACAAAACCACTTGATGAGATCATAAAACACATTAGGATATTAAATCAGCTTGTATCCGATATGGAATATATCAACAAACGAATAATTCAAGTAATAATTAATGATAAGAACGGAGATAAAGAAAAATTCCTAACTGGTTACAATATTAAGGAAACTGATTTACCCAATTTCAAGTTTCCTGGGTATAACGCAAATGAACTAAAAAAATCTGTTAATGATCTTATTCAAGAAAACTTTTCTATGATACTCGCCAAATGGAAACAACACCCAACAATCCTCAAGTATAATAATGATCCAGATAGGGGTGGTAGGCATATCGCTCCGTTCAACGTAAATATATCCTCAGTGATCGCGTTGAATTTAGTATGTGATGTTATCGAAGGCAGCTATCAAATAAATCTTGAACGATCAAATCAAGCTCAGCAGGGATATATTTTATATTCATTTGCACCAACTGCTCCTCCAGGGTTTCTAATCATTGAGGATCCAACTAATCCAGTCTATATGCGATGTCATAATAATTCGTTAACGAGAATTAATTTCAGACTCACTGACCAGTCCAATAATCTAATTGATTTACGAGGTGAGGTTTTACAAATTAGCCTGTTTGTGAAATCGTAGCAACTTTTATCGTATTGGATTAGACCGTATTTATAATTAATTTGGTTAACCCCATAGCAGCAGCAGCGGGGTAGGGGGGGACAACAATTGTGGCGTCTTATTATTTTGCCCATGAACCTCTATAAAGCATTTACGAGGAAGTCTTAATTTGCCAAATGGATGCTTTTTTTACGATTCCGAAGAAGCCTTGGTTTGCCAATTTGACGCCTTTAAAAAGTTGTCCGATTCGCCCCTGCTGCTGCTAATGGTTTATAAATCTCATGGTTTTCACTCAGATATGTGCTCAGTATGATAGACTTATTTGCAACAAGGTGGACTGCCAAACTTCTAACATTTGTTTCACCACTCTATTTAACTGCCACCATGGAAGGAAAATAACTGTTACCTTTTTTTATGTAAAACTTTTAACCTGGCAAGGCTGGATTGGAAGTAGTTTACTGTACATGTAGTAGTTCTCCTAATGTTTTATGATCAGGTAAGTATGATTGAAGAAATGTGTTATACTAGAAAAAAATTGGTTTTCAGTGATATAACTAGCAAATGGTTGCATTGACCGATTTTGATCACGATTTTCTCACAGTCAACAAATAAAATTAAGGTAGATTCATTTGGCATTTTCTAGAAGAGTGCCCATGAATTAAAAGTGGATTTGCAAGTTATCATAGTGTGAGTTATCATGGTTTGATTTATTGTGGTGTGATTTATCATGGTGTGAATTATCATGGATTGAATTATCATGGTTTGAGATATCATGGTGTGAGCTATCATGGTTTGAGTTATCATGGTGTGAGTTATCATGGATTGAATTATCATGGTTTGAGATATCATGGTGTGAGCTATCATGGTTTGAGTTATCATGGTGTGAGTTATCATGGATTGAATTATCATGGTTTGAGATATCATGGTGTGAGCTATCATGGTTTGAGTTATCATGGTGTGAGTTATCATAGTTTGAATTATCATGGTTTGATATATCATGGTGTGAGTTATATAATGTTGTGAGTTATCATGGTTTGAGTTATGGTGTGAGTTATAATAGTGCGAGTTATCATAGTTTGAGTTATCATGGTTCGAGGTATGGTTTGAATTATCATGGTTTGAATTATCATGGTGTGAGTTATATCATGGTGTGAGTTATCATTGCTCAAATTATGATGGTTTGAGTTACCATGGTGTGAGTTATCATGTTGTGAGTTATTGTGGTGTGAGGTTTCATGGTTTGAGTTATCATGGTGTAAGTTATCATGGTGTGAGTTATGGTGTGAGTTAGCATGATATGAGTTATCATCGTTTGATTGAAACTGAAAAATCAGTAAAGTTAACCCTATCTTGAGAAACAACCTCTTCTGCCAGAATAGTGTGGTCTCTCAAGGGAGGTGGTCTTCTCTGGTCAGAGCACTATTAATTAATTAGTTGTCTATCCAGGCTGGATATCTTTAATGACCATGGTATTATAACACAAGACAAGTTTTAATGTAAAAATTATCTGATCACCAAAATAAGTAATATTATCTTAAACCAATTGTTACAGAAAACTGATACCTTGTAAACCCATAGTGTTGAATCATAATTTTTTTTAAAAATTGGTTATTAATGTTTTTATGAGGTCAACAGACTGCCTACCTTTGGCAAAAGAGGTCACTACTTAGCTATTAAAATTTAGAAATGACAAAACTAATCAATAATTATATATATATCGGATATTACTAGACAACTGAAAATGGGGCTCTGGAATTATCTGGGCTCTGGGGCACACAAATCATTGTTTGAATTCATGCTCAGTCATTTGCAATGTACATGTTCATGTTTAGTTTACCTGCAGAGTTTCTGTTTTTTTCCAAGCCACTTTGAACTGAATTCTTCCCACTACCACCCAGTTACTGCCTTAAAGTATTATATGTCTTCTGAACAGTTCTTGTATAAATACAATTATCTGGTCATATTGTGTATTATTCAGTCAGGCTACTCACTCAGCATGCAATGTTTTATACTAGTTAAGATAATCTACTGTTTTAGTACAAAAATAACCAGGTGAACTGGGTTTTTATACTCTTTGTAATCAGGGATCTTTCTCACTGTTTAGCTTCTGGGATCATGCCAGATCTAGGTTAGGGATTATTCTGGGATTATGCTAGATCTAGGTTAGGGATTATTCTGGGATTATGCCAGATCTAAGTTAGGGATTATTATGGGACCTCAAACCGGGATGATGCTAGATTATCTGATAATAATTAGCATAATGGTTGTTATAAGGGTGAGATCTGCACAGACCTTGGGATCATCCCAGGTCATTTGCATGGGGGCTGCCCAGCTCTTCCATATGTATTATGCTGGGATGACCCCAGGTCATTAGAATGGAACAAGCTCAGCTCTTCCATATGTATTATGCTGGGATAACCCCAGGTCATTAGAATGGAACAAGCTCAGCTCTTCAGTAGGAATTATTTATTTAGGAAGACAACACACCCCAAGAGTAATTATAAGGGACACATCGATAAATTAATAAATCATTTCACCCCTTATAATTTTACTCTAGTGATGTGTTGTCTTCCTTAATAGATAGAACTACTGCTTTTCTTGAAACAATTTGTTGTTTCCCAGTATTTATGTGTCTTCATAAAGTCAATGCAAATGATGTGACAAGTTATATATCACCTATCATGCTGCCAGTAAAACAGACTATAGAGGGAGATACATTCCTGATATTTTATTGCCCTCCTAATTAATCAGGCCAGCAAATATCATCATAACACAAGGACTAACACCCAGACTTACAAATATAAGGTCTGTGACCAACTTTTCTTGCTCCAGGTACTAAATTTGGATTTCTGATCAGTCACCAGAGGATGTTGTTGTTGTAGGGTTTAATGCCATTTTCAGCACAAGATAAGGCTATACATGGTGGCCAGTATTATTGGTGGAGGATGAACCCAGGAAAACCCCAGAAAAGACACCGACCCACGAGAAGCTACCTGTAAGTTTTCTCACATACCCACGTTAGCCAAGCCTGAGACTCAAGCCCACGCAGACAGAGGTGAGATGGCAGTGATCTGTAATGATGAGTGTTTTAGACCACTCGGCCACTCTGAGCCCCTGTCACCAGAGGAACATGTCAGATACAGAACTCTTTGCAAAGAAATGGATAGCCAGATAAATTACATTGCTGGAAAGTTTATTTCATGATTGTTTCCTTGACATTTAATAAACAATTTATAGCATTTGTTTACAAGTAGATCACTTTGTCCTTTATTTTAAATATTGTTGAACCAGTAAGAACCAGCATCTCATGACTGTTGAAACTCAATTTTTAGGAACATAATAAAACAGAGATCAATAGAACCATATATATGTAAATGAATACCAATGAACATAATTGTTTCTGTATATAATAGAATTTGTTTAAACATAATGATTGACATATTACGAGAGCAGTGATTACACTATGCCAATTCATTAGGTTAGACACATTATAGAAAGTCACATAATTTATATCAAACCTGAATTAGGGTTTGTATTTTGTTTACGTTTTCCAAGAAAGTGTTTCAAAAATGTTGTGAGAATTTAAATTTGTATATTATTGAGAGTGGCAGTTGGCAAGATGGCAAACATTAGGTCGGAATGTTTGACCAGTGCCTGATGTACCTGTAAATTATGACGCATCACACCTTTGTGATAGTAATGGTTGCCAGCATCGGCATTTATTAAGATTTGACTGACATGATGAAGATAAATTAATTAGTACCTTAATAATTGAATTGTTATATCCAGTATTGTGTGAGCCCCGAGTGGCCGAGTGGTCTAAGGCACTGTCTGTTATGGATCACTGCCATCTTACCTCTGTCTGCATGGGTTTGAGTCTAAGATTCGACTAATGTAGTTATGTGAGAAAGCTTGCCAATAGCTTGTCGTGAGTCGGGGGTTTTCTGGGTTCTTCCTTCACCATTAATACTGGCCACCATGTATAGCCTATATTGTGCTGAAAATGGTGTTAAACCATGTAAAAATAAAAAAAAACACCATTAATACTGGCCGCCATTAATAGCCTATCATATGCTGAAAAATGGCATTAAACCTTAAACAACAACAACAACCAGTAATGTGTCATAGTTATCAATGAATTCTTATGCAAGTCATGATACATTTATCATAATTCTTGCTATTTAGATGAGAAATTTCACCTATAAAAAAACACAAGGGAACTGTCCTATGACAAAAATTTTTTAGCATTGAAGACAGTGGGCACGTTAAGATTTGGCTGACATATGATTACACAATAATTAGTACCTGAATAATTGAATTGCTATAACTAGTATTGTGTCATACTAATAAATTAATCAGTACCTGACAAATTGAATTGCTATAACCAGTATTGTGACATACTAATAAATTAATTATTATGCAAGACACAATATATTTTTTTATTATTTGCTCTTTAGATGAGAAATATCACCTAAAGCAAACACAAGGGAATCAGCCTGTGGCAGGTGATGGTGTATCCTGGATGGCGACAGAAAATGGTGGAAAGCTAGGAAACGTTCCTATGTATGATGTTAAAGAAGACAAGCTTAAAACATTAAACAAATGTAAAATTGAAAATTCAGTGGATACATGTAGCAGTGACACCTGTGATAAAACAGCAAAAGAAGCATTGGATTGTGGTCACAAGTTTTGTGAGATATGTTTAATTCCAATGCAAAGAAATCATGTGTGCACAATATGTTCACAAAAATCTTCTGAGATTACACTGGGAGCATCTTCAACAAATCCTGGAAAAATAACAGAAATGCCAGACGTTTCATCCAGTAGTGATACCTGCATCATATGCATGGAGAAGCTTGATACACGAAAAAAACTACCCTGTGGTCATGACTCATTCCATAAGAAATGTATTGAAGAGGCATTTGTGTACAAAGAGGTTTGTCCACTTTGTGGGAAGATCCTTGGAACAGTTACTGGAAGTCAGCCGGATGGGAACATGACAATTACTTATTCAAAAAGGTCATTACCAGGATATGCAGAATGCGGATTGATCGAAATTTTTTATGAGTTTTCAGATGGGATACAGAGTGTAAGTATCAATACTTCTGCCTGATTCAGACTCCAGCCTAATTGTCCATGCTATAATTGTAGCTTATAAAGCATTTGTTTGAGTAGATGACACAACAAAACTTTATACACTATATTGTATTGATGTAGTTGGAATAAAACACCCTGTTCCTTGTCCAAAACACCCACCACAGAAGCTGAAATGGCTTGGTCTGGTCATCCCATTTAAAAATAACTTCCTCATTGCTTTTGAGTCACTTATATTCATCAATAGAAGATTGGTCAGTTGACTAAATGCCTCTTCTTTACAATTTTTTTTTAAATTTAAAAAAGTAACAACAATATTAATAATGGTAATATTATTATTAGTTTTGATAAAGGTCTTTTAAGTAAACTATCAATTACTGTGTATTCTACTTATAAGTGACATATTGGTCAATGACTAGGATTTAATGCAAACTTGCCATTTCACTTATAAATAAGGTATATTTCATTTATATGACACATGATTTTGTTAGCTTATTTAAAATACTGGTAAAAGTAATATAAGTGAAATCATTTACTTATTTTACCTGTCAGTGATATAAGTGAAATCATTTACTTATTTTACCTGTCAGTGATATAAGTGATTCCCTGCTTGTGAATTAAAGCTTGAAAGAACAAAGTTATATTTACTGGACATCACATGCCAATTTTGAGTATGTTTCATGGTGGGATTTCTGACTGCCATCATGTGAAATGTAAAAAGAATTTCCAAGAATTATGTCAAGTTGAGAGATAGCAACAAGCCATTGAGTTGCATAGGGTTTGGAACTAAAGTTTGTGCAACTGTAGAGATAAATAAAGTCTATGACTGTGTACATTACTAACGTTTTAGTTCAATATTTTGTTTACTTTTGCTGCATCAAATTTTAATTACGTTTTTCAACTTTACAATATCACTTATTGATATTTTGTTATGCCTTACTGAAAAAAATCAACTGCCTTACTGAGACAGACTCATGATGGTTGGCAGGTCTCAGTTTGAAATCTGCTTTTTCTCACCATGCTTAGCCAGCCATAAGTTAGTTTTCTTTTAGAATCTGATGGTAATTCTATCTGTGCAGGTAAATAAATGTGTCCGCAATCATGATTTGTTAAGCAGGTGAATCTTACGATATTTGTGTATGTTGCACAATGATGGAAAGAACAAAAGCAAGAAAAACAAAACTACTGATTAAGGAAACATGTTGCCATGTTTCAGTCTGCAAACTAGCATAGTTTCAATTAAAAAAATGAGAGGAAATGCATCTAAGTCTAAATTATGTCATCAATCTTCTAGGAGATCTACCAGGCCCCAGATTTTTGCCACAGAAACATGTTCTAAATGTAAATTAGAATTTCAGCATCTAGCAATAAATTATTCTCTATGATTTGATGAAAATATGCTTTGTTTAATGTTGAGTAATGAATAATATTGTGTTAAAAGAAATAACTAAATTTATCATGATGCTTAAAAAATTCCTGTATCAAGGTGTGTCCCCAGTTTGTGACTGTGTTATCTGACTTGTGCAATTTACACACACACACACACACACACACACACACACACACATTGCATTATTTTAGCTTTGGTATCAAAGACTGTCAGAATTTGAAGTTTTATCTCAGTGTTTTTTGGGAGGCTTTTTTTTAACTTCAAAGCATCTTAAATTACACATCATGAATTTATCTTTATTTTGAGAGAGTCACTAAAGTTTATAATACATGTATTTTGAGAAGTTTAGTATGTTTTTCAAAAATTAATAGTACCACATATTTGTTGGACTTACTACATTTTACAATAAACCTTGGACTTCAGACTGGTACTTTGCAGTTAGACTGTTGAACAGAAAATATCATGAACTTACAGTTCACTTGCTATATACTTAACTGATAAAAGAATGCAGTACCTATAAATGACTTGTATGTCACTTAAAAGTCAAATGGGGGAGAAAGCACATGGATCAGTATTCTTTTCACTTATACTGTACTTAATATAATTATGAACACTAATTTTTTATACTTATTACAGTGTATAAATATCTTACTTATAAGTAACCTATAAGTCTTATACAAGTCAAATATATATACTTATATAATATAAATATATAAATATATTTATAGGTCAGAACAATATGTCCTATAGGATATTTCAAACTGCATCATTCTGTTGTGATTATGACATGCTAACCAGTGAGTCACCTTTGCTCACAATTATCACAGCTTATTCATAATCCTTTAATAACAGTAGAACCTGGTTTGAAAGACCACCCTTTCTGTCATAAAATTATGGTGTCTCAAGATGGGTGGTTTCTCATAACAGGTCACATTGCTATATAATCATTAAATTTATGAATGAGAATATGGTCTCCCAAGACAGGTGGTCTCTCACAGCAGTGGTCTTTCAAAACAGGTTTCACTGTACTACATATCTTTTAACTAATATTACTATGCAACTTGTTATTTCAGCAAAATTTACTGGTCGGGAAATTTATTATATTGATATTTTAATCATTTGCTTCACTCTGAAGTTTGAAGTCTTACTCAAAATAGTATAAACTTAATTTCTGTTTTAACATCATTGCATATTTATACATCATTATTAAATAATTGTAATCATGTGTTTCCTATCTTACATTGGCATTTCTTTTTATTGTTAAAGCAAATAAATTAAATGTTTTGCTTTGGCTATTTAAGGAAGATCATCCTCATCCAAAAAAGACTTACAGAGGAACCAGAAGAAAAGCTTACCTTCCAGACAATCATGAGGGCCGAACTGTTTTAAAGATGTTAAAAGATGCCTTTGACAGAAAACTTGTTTTTACCATCGGAGAATCCAGAACAACTGGAAAGACTGACACAGTCACATGGAATGACATACATCACAAAACTAGAATCGATGGTGGACCCTCTAAGTAAGTTTGACCTTTCTTAGTAAGTTTGACCTTCAGGAAGTAGATGTAGATTGTCATACTAATAGACTTTATATCTCGCAAGATAGTTTAGGATGTCATGACCTGTAATTTTTACTGTATTCAGCTGTAAATTTGGTTTAGCATTACTATATCATTAGCCTGGGTCACCTGGCCCTAGCTCGATTTCCTATACAATGGATAGACAAACCAGGGCCCTGTATCAACCGGCCAACTTTGGCTTTCCTTGCTATGTAATGGATAGTTAAACCACTGCCTTGGATCAACTGGCCAACTTTGGCTTTCCTCACTATGTAATGGATAGCTAAACCATTGCCTTGGATCAACTGGCCAACTTTGGCTTTCCTCACTATGTAATGGATAGCAAAACCAGGGTTTTGAATCAAATGGCCAACTTTGGTTTTCCTCACTATGTAATGGATAGCAAAACCAGGGTTTTGAATCAAATGGCCAACTTTGGTTTTCCTCACTATGTAATGGATAGACAAACCAGGGCCTTGGATCAACTAGCCAACTTTGACTTTCCTTACTTTGTAATGGATAGCTAGATAATTACCCTGGATAACCTTGACCCCTTTTGCTTTTGTTGCTATGTAATAGATAGACAAACCTGGACATGGGGAAATAATGAAGTGAAATGAAATTTAGGCATTTTTAATTTGGGGGTGCTAGGTGGCACTGCAGATGTTGACTAAGATTTATGTAAAATTGATAATGAGAACAAAGCTTGCCAATTCACATATCTAAGGTTCAGAAACAAAATTTATGTAAGTTCTTTAGACTATGTAAAAAAAACTTAGGTTTGTACCTGGATATGCCAAGCTTATTTGTGACTTACCTGGATATGTCAAGCTTATTTGTGTCTTACCTGGATATGCCAAGATTATTTGTGTCTTACCTGAATATGCCAAGATTATTTGTGTCTTACCTGGATATGCCAAGCTTATTTGTGTCTTACCTGGATATACCAAGCTTATTTGTGTCTTACCTGGATATGCCAAGATTATTTGTGTCTTACCTGGATATGCCAATCTTATTTGTGTCTTACCTGGATATGCCAATCTTATTTGTGTCTTACCTGGATATGCCAAGATTATTTGTGTTTTACCTGGATATGCCAAGATTATTTGTGTCTTACCTGGATATTCCAAGATTATTTGTGTCTTACCTGGATATGCCAAGCTTATTTGTGTCTTACCTGGATATGCCAAGCTTATTTGTGTCTTACCTGCATTACCAAATGTTATATCACTATATTGTTTTTCAGATGGCAATTACTGCATTCTGTGGAACATAAGTTCTTAGTATTGTTTATTCATTTGATATATTCTGTTACAAAAGAATCAAAAGTGGTAATATATTTACATATTTCATTTAAGCTCAAGGAACATATAGTAGAAACATTTAAAGGAAGTTTTAAATTTTTAAAAGCTGTTTTACAACTGCAAAAATATTTCATTTTCACATATTTCATAAAAGTCTTTCTAAAAGTTAATTTGCTACACAAATAAATAACATAAAGAATTGTTGTTTTAACTTTATTAAAATAAAGCATTTTTTTCAGAGATTAATTGTTTTTCAGAGATTAATTGTTTTTTGTTACCAATACAATTATTTGCTTATTTCCAGCTATGGCTATCCTGATCCAGATTATCTGAGAAGGGTCAGGGAAGAGCTGGAAGCCAAGGGAATAACAGAGGCTGATATTTAGAGCAATAATTTTTGGGCTGAAACTACCAAACATATGACAATGTGAAGATATCAAAGAGCAAGATATTGCATCTGAATGTCAAGACAACTGTTGTGTATTTACTATATATAATATTGTAAGTATTCAATACACATAAAATATGTAACAAATAATCTATACTATTGTATGCAGCAATTAATAAATTAAATTATTTGAAGAGTTTTATGAATTTCATGTATGATGAGTGAAAGTCAGATTTCTTTTTCATTGGCATGTCTATGATTTTCATTAATGTATTTAATTAACTTAATCTCAATAATTTATATATTGTATGATATGATGTTATTGTAAAAGTTGTTGACATGTGAGAAAATGGCTTGTATTCCTTTTGATTTACAGTGTATGTTTAATTGCCAAAAACACTGTTGATTATTTTTTTGGGAATGCATTACCCATAATGTTTTTAAACAATTACATTTGATGACTAATATGCATTATTTGGCTATACACAATAAAAAATGCATGTATTATTTGTCTGTACACAATAGAAAATGTATGTATTATTTGTCTGTACACAATAGAAAATGTATGTAACTATTTGGCTGTACATAATAGAAAATGTTCATATTATTTGACTGTACACAATAGAAAATGTATGTACTATTGGGCTGTACACAATAGAAAATGTACATATTATCTGGCTGTATACAATAGAAAATGTATGTATTATTTGGCTGTACACATTAGAAAATGTATGTAACTATTTGGCTGTACATAATAGAAAATGTTCATATAATTTGGCTGTACACAATATAAAATGTATGTACTATTGGGCTGTACACAATAGAAAATGTACATATTATTTGGCTGTACACAATAGAAAATATACATATTATTTGGCTGTGCACAATAGAAAATGTATGTATTATTTAGCTGTACACAATAGAAAGTGTACATATTATTTAGCTGTAAACGATAGAAAATGTATGTATTATTTAGCTGTATACAATATTGACATCAAAATGAAATATTCAGATAATGATCAATAGTAGCATTGGTATCAGCTAATAATTTGCCATGTTTATTGTTGACAGTACCGTATGTATGCATATACAAGTCAAAACCTACTGCATAATGCACCAGTAGATCTGGGCCTGTACATTGTATTAGGACTAAAAAATAACATGGATCCTGATCTGCTGTTGCATTAAGTTGATTAGACTTGATATGAGTATATATGGTAACAAAAAATAATTTATTACAGTTTCTATTGGTTTTAATGATTGAAGTGTCCAACATAACTATCCGGCCTCACCCATGTGTACACACCAGCAAGATACTTACACTCCTCTTTTGACAATCATATAAACATTGTTCCCACTATGAAAATGAAGTCATATGGACAACGTACTTTTGCATACCAGGGCCCAGCAATGTGGAATGAATTGTCCATTGAAATTAGACACAAAGACGCAGTAATCCCTTTCAAGAGTGCTCTTAAAACTCACCTTTTTCGTCAGCAAGAACAAACTTAAAGACCTAATAATGTCTGATTCTTTAAATATTTTCAGCATTTTTTATGCTTTCCAATTTCATGGCTTTTGTTTTTTATTTTTCTGCTATCATATCATTATTGATGTAAAGTGCTTTGAGCTTCTAAAGAATAGGCGCTGTAAAAATTCATCATTATTTGTATTATTATGTTGAACATATGCTCTGTAGACTGGTTTTCATGCTGATCATTGTAAACATAATGATTGTACTATAATATTTGAGTAACCAGTCTGCTTTAACTATCTTGCACTGTCTGATATGCAGCAAGAGGTTATGGGAAATTGTGGTGGTGGTAGCCAAGTGAATAACCCATCATTCAAGTTTCGTTTCTATAGATCCAATATTTGCCAACCACTAAAAGTTAAAATGAGTCTCAGAATCAGAGGTTGGTGCTCATGTTGTATTAAATATATTAAAGTCACCATTATGTGAAGAAATCACATTGCATAATAATATGTAGGTACATTTCACTTTGTACATGTGTTTGAAAATAGATAATATAAAATAGAACAGTAACAAAACTGATCACCCTTGTTTGAGAAGCTACCACAACAAGTCCAGGATGTGCTACTAACTAATGGCCCTGGGCTTATTTTGAGCTCCTGTGTACATATTAATAAGTTGCTTTTTGAATTTTTAGCCTTTTTTTCTTGTACCATAGAATATTTTGTGAATGTATTTAAGCACATTTAGTGGATTGCTATGAAAACTTTGTACATACATGTATTATGATCATCATATGAAGTTATTGCCCTTATGAAGATGCAGATATTTAAAAACATTCAAAAAAATCTACAAAGTTATTACCCTTTCTTTCACCTGGATGTAATTATGACAGAATATTTGGAATACAAATTGTCTCAAAGATTTCGTTGAATTTTCATGAAATCTTGAACATATTTTGGTCATTATCCAAATTGTGCATATAGACACCTTCCTGTGATGTTTTATAATCATCATTATTGCCATCATCATCATCATCATCATCAACGCTATTATCATCATCATTAATATTATTGCTTTAGAGGTGCTAATAAATTTTGTATCCTTTCATTAGATAAATTACTCATGCTAATATGGAAAGAATTATGAATAATTAAGTGTAATTTCTGTGCATTTGAGAAATTTCATTATACATATTGTAAAAACTAAAAAGTATACAGGCAGAAAGTTTAGTAAAATATTTTAAAGTAGATCAAATCAACAACTTGTTAAACTTAGTTGATACTCGAATTCAAAATAAACTGCATTCAAGAAAATTTAGTAAAGCTTAAATGTCATAATTTATAGAATTCAAAGACTTTTAAATATTCACCTAACTTTGATTGCACTTTTCACACTTGTTTGTATTTTTTTAATGTTTTTCTCAGCAAACTTTGGGTTTTGTACATTTTTGTTTCATTTCAGGTGAATTTTGTTGTCCAAGACATCATTCTACTAAATACATTCAATCTTTGGTTGCCATATTTTTCCTTTCTGCTTTGAAATTTATATTGTTTATATTGTGCATTCTTCTTTATATATATATATATATATATATATATATATATATATATATATATATATATATATATATATATATATATATATATGTATATATATATATATATATAAGATGTTTTTTCACTTTCATCAATATGAAAGCTATAATTTAATTAGTCAAAGAAAAGGTCAACATAACTTGACCTTGTATCTGCATCTGTCAATCTGCTGATTGATGAGTAGATAACTTTAATCATATTACCTGCAAAATTTATTGATCTATTTAAATTTGTGATATATTTTGCCAATTCTGTATCTATGTGTGCATTGTATGTAAATACTCTGCGAGGTGAGAGATTCAGCAACTCAAAATCACACACACACACACACACACACACACACACACACACACACAATGACTGTAATAAATTATATTATCCAGTCTATTTTCCCTCCAACAGAAGCAGCAGTAGATTCTTTTTGCCCCAAATTACAGTCTTCTGTTTATTATCTCACTGGAAATTTAATTACCAGATAAGGGGTCACAAATACAGATGAAACAGTTGTCCATTAAAAACTGATTCTCTGAATGTGTGCATGCATGCGTGTGTGTGTGTGTTTCCACATAATCACATTATACTATTTATTTTATGTGTAACAATTTCCTGTGTAAAGATTTGGCACCAATTTTTTTGAGGCAGCTTGAATGTGCATGGAATGTGTTGACATATTTATATTTGAAATCTTTTGTATGTTCAGTGTTTAAAGAGAAATCATTGGATGGCTCACTTAAATTTAGTCATGATTTTCACTTCTGAAAAGCTTGCAAGTTCTTTTCACATGTCACTTTATTATGACATAGCGTAGCACAGTGCATGAGATAAATTGATGGGATATGCAATTTAATGGAGACAGCTCTATAGATAGAGAAATCCCTGACTTTGTATCCAGGCTGACTTTTAATACTTGCATGCAATGGATTCAGAGACAGTACCCACAGTACAAAGTAAATGAATTACTACAGCGCTATGCAGACATTACAATGAATGACTCCTGAGCTAATAAAATTAGAAATCAGGGTTTCTATAAGAACATCTTGCTGTACACACAACTATAATTTTTAATATTAGAATAATTTTTTTATTTCAAAATCTTCATTTGTCTTGAATTTGTTAAGAGAAGTAATGGGTTAATTAATACTGTATAATAATAAAAAAAATCTGTAATATGTTTTACTTGAAATGCATATTATTTATATTTTAATTCAGTTTGTAAAAGTTTTTTTTTTAAAGACATACTTTTGTTGTATAGTATATGGAGTTAGGCTGTTAGTATTAAAAATGTAATTTGACTATATATATATCCTCACACACAGTTAAACCTCTCAAAACCAAAATCCCTAGGAATACATATTATTTTGTTGAGTTTTCTGCAGAGGAGAAACAAAAAAAAGTCTTACTTTAAGCACTTAATATGATATATGAGAGAGAGAGAGAGAGAGAGAGAGAGAGAGAGAGAGAGAGAGAGAGAGAGAGAGAGAGAGAGAGAGAGAGAGAATCTAATCATGAGAACATGTGTATCTTGGCATAAGAGTGTACAAAAAATGAGGGGGAGCATAAAAATTAATGTGTTTAATGAAGAATTAACTGAACAAGATAAGTTCTTTCCAAAAATCACTTTCTGTCACATAAATAAATACATTTGTTCCACAGTCCTCGTCACAAGAAACAACTGTAAAATGAGATACTTTTATAACTTTTAAATGATACTCAACAATGTTTAAATACTCCATATAATTTCTAATGTTCACACTTTAAAAACCTGGCTTAATAAGGCAATGAGCATTGTGGTTTTCTTTCTTACATCTTTTCTTTAATGTGGCTTTGTTAATGACTCAGTATATTGTGGCATAGCCAAAAAACACTTATCCTTAGCAATTGCACTACCGGTATTTAGCTACAAACAATTCGCCTTGAAAGCTGGCTCCTTCATATGGTGCAAAGACTTCAGATTAGCCTATTGGCAGCCCTAATCTGTGTTAGTGAATGTATCAAGTATTTATTTAACCTTGCATGCTCTGGGGACTTTGTCTCACAGATCATCTTACTACAGTATTGGATTTTTATATCACAGATCAGCCTACTACAGTATTGGATTTTTATATCACAGATCAGCCTACTACAGTATTGGATTTTTATATCACAGATCAGCCTACTACAGTATTGGATTTTTATATCACAGATCAGCCTACTACAGTACATGCTAACCAAAATTGATCTGTTCCAGCATGTGACATTTTATATGCATAAAATTGTAATTTGGGATGGAAATTTCTTTTTTTTTTGGAGTTGCTGGGTTTTGGTTTAATGAGAACAAAACTGATAATATTAAGGAAGAAAATATTTGGAATTAAAAATTAATTGGTTTTGAGGGGATTCCATTTATACTGAGATTGTGGTTTTGAAGAGTTTCACTATATATATATACATACATATGGTCAAGTCTACCTTGTTTTTATGTCACTAGAGTAGATAATCAATTATTTAAAGTCCAAATCTTCCAGATCATTATAAAATGTACCCCATTGGGCTTGAATAATCAAACTACATTTATAATGTTCTCAGACAATATGTATATATGGGCTGAACTGTACAGTACCAAATATGGAGAGTTAGCTTCTTACTGAGTTCACAACTTACATCTCAGCAAAAATGTCTTGTACTGTATGTAATCACTAGCAATGTATGCATTCTAGTTGAGGGAGATATGTGATTTATATGTATCTGAGTTCAGTATGTGTAGTATCTAAGTTCAGTATATGAGGTATTCCAGTTTTAGTATGCGTGGATCTGAGTTCAACATGTGAGGTATTTCAGTTTTAGTATATGAGTTTAATATGTAAGTTATCTACGTTCAATATGTGAGTTCAGTATATGATGTATATGAGTTTAATATGTGAGGTATCTGAGTTCAGTATATCAGGTATCTGATATCAGTATGTGAGGTATCTGAGTTCAATATGTGTGAGGTATCTGAGTTCAATATGTGAGCTATATGAGTTCAATATGTCAGGTATATAAGGTCAGTATGTGAGGTATCTGAGTTAAGTATGTGAGTGAGGTATCTGAGTTTATCATGTGAGGTATATAAGGTCAGTATGTGAGGTATCTCACCTCATCAATACAATTTCTATATAATAGATGCCACTCTCCATTGAAACGTTTTGATGTTATGGACTTTGCTTGTGGAATCGTCCATTCAGATATTTATGGCTACAGTGTGTTATGAAGAAACCATAGAGTATACAGATTTATAGTGAATCCATCTTAGAATAAAATACATGATACATAGAGTATACAGATTTATAGTGAATCCATCTTAGAATAAAATACATGATACATAGAGTATACAGATTTATAGTGAATCCATCTTAGAATAAAATACATGATACATAGAGTATACAGATTTATAGTGAGTCTACCTTAGAATAAAATACATGATACATAGAGTATACAGATTTATAGTGAATCCATCTTAGAATAAAATACATGATACATAGAGTATACAGATTTATAGTGAGTCTACCTTAGAATAAAACACATGATACATAGAGTATACAGATTTATAGTGAATCCATCTTAGAATAAAATACATGATACATAGCGTGTACAGATTTACAGTGAGTCCACCTTAGAATAAAATACATGATACATAGCGTGTACAGATTTACAGTGAGTCCACCATAGAATAAAATACATGATACATAGAGTATACATATTTACAGTGAGTCCACCTTAGAATAAAATACATGATACATAGTATACAGATTTATAGTGAGTCCATCTTAGAATAAAATACATGATACATAGCGTGTACAGATTTACAGTGAGTCCACCTTAGAATAAAATACATGATACATAGCGTGTACAGATTTACAGTGAGTCCACCTTAGAATAAAATACATGATACATAGCGTGTACAGATTTACAGTGAGTCCACCTTAGAATAAAATGCATGATACATAGCGTGTACAGATTTACAGTGAGTCCATCTTAGAATAAAATACATGATACATAGCGTGTACAGATTTACAGTGAGTCCACCTTAGAATAAAATACATGATACATATATATTAACCACAGTGACAATAAATATAATTGGAACAGTAAACATATTTGCCATATAACAGGAACTGTGGTATAATGAAAGGCCTTATAGGAAAAGAGTGCTTTAGCATTGACAGTAATTGGGGGTCATGCATATTGGATTACATAATAGTACAGCTGTAGCATTGGCAGTAATTGGGGGTCATGTATATTGGATTACATAAAAGTACAGCTGTAACATTGGCAGTAATTGGGGTCATGTATTTTAGATTACATAATAGTACAGCTGTAGCACTGGCAGTAATTGGGGGTCATGTATATTGGATTACAGAAAAGTACAGCTGTAACATTGGCAGTAATTGGGGTCATGTATTTTAGATTACATAATAGTACAGCTGTAGCATTGGCAGTAATTGGGGGTCATGTATATTGGATTACAGAATAGTACAGTTGAAGAATTAGCAATAATTGGGAATTAGGTCCACTGGATTATGTAAAACTATATCATTGTCAGTAACGGGGGGGGGGGGGGGGTAAGTCCATTGGTTTACAGAAAATTAACATCTTACAAAAGATTATTTTATGTGAATGAGAATACTGTTTTCCTTCACTAGGATACTGTTAAAGGTGTACAGCATTTCCAACTGTGGTATAATGAAAGGCCTTATAGAAAGGGAGTGCTTTAGCATTGGCAGTAATTGGGCGTCATGTATATTGGATTACAGAAAAGTACAGCTGTAGCATTGGCGGTAATTGGGGGTCATGTATATTGGATTACAGAAAAGTACAGCTGTAGCATTGGCAATAATTGGGGTTTAGATACATTGGATTACATCTAACTACAGCTGTATCACTGGCAATAAATTGGGGTCACTGCATTACAGAATAGTACAGCTGTAGCATTAGCAATAATTGGGAATTAGGTCCAAAATTATCTAGAAAAATGTAGCACTGTCAACCACTGTTACAGAAATTTATGGATGTAACTGAGTAATTAACATAATTGCATATGTAGATAATATGATGTAATAAAGGATGGCATAATGTGCAATTAACATTTTTATTCCTAAGCACTTTATAGATAATAGGTTACAATTATGGGTGGCATAATGTGTAATTAACATTTTAATTGCTAAGTACATTGTATAAAACAGGTTACTATGAAGGGTGACATAATGTGTAAATTAACATTTTAATTGCTAAGCATTTTGTATAAAACAGGTTACTATGAAGAGTGACATAATGTGTAAATTAACATTTTAATTGCTAAGCATTTTGTAGATAATAGGTTACAATGAAGGGTGACATAATGTGTAATTAAAATATTAATTACAAAGAATTATTGTATATAAGCAGATAACATGTTGCAGTGAAGGGTGGTATATCATGTAATTAACATTAATTACTAAGAATTATTGTAGATAAGCAGATAACAGGTTGCAGTGAATTACTGAGCAGAGTTGATCCGAACTATTTGAACAATAAATAATTGGTGATAATCAGGTATGATAGTAAAACAGGTAAAAAGATAACAAAGTTAGGCATTAGATAGATGCATTTATTTATCTTACTTTGGATGAAAAAAAAAATTAGATTAGAAAAGTTTGGATAATTTTATATTTTTGTTTATGAATGTTCATATTTGTTAGCTTTTCATGTATAAATTGGCAATATTTTTTGTTTCTTGCTTCATGCTAGTTAGATGGTACAGTCATGTAATACCTTGTATATACACAATACTCCAAAAAAATCACTCAGATAATTATTTCATCTGATTAAAAATATAACAATTGGTAATAGATGTAGTAATCATGTAGCAATTTACACATTTGTATCTTGCAGTGTTTCCTTTCTTGAAATTGATTCTTCATGTAAATGAACTGGTTCTACACAAAACAATCAATATATCCCTAATTGGCATGTATAGCAGTTAATTATGTGAAGCTTTACCATTTTTCTGTTTTGATAATCCATGGCCTAATTATTTAAAGTATCCACCTCAGATAATGGAGGTTGAGGGTTTGAATCCCAGCTAAGCCATACCAAAGACTTATTAAAATGGTACTTTCTAAGCAGCAGTCTCACTCGGCACTCATCATTAAAATGTTATTGTTACGACTGGTCAGCATAATTTCAGGATAGTGTGACTGGGTGGGACATGATGTCACATGTCTACATAATGTTACACTAGTACTAAACTGCCACACTTTAGACATCATGGCAATATGACTAAAATGGTTGGAGCTACATTAAAATTTCTAAATCACACACACACAGTCGTTTGATATAATTGGTCAGTTTACACTTTTCATTTTATAATTTGGCCACTCATGCAGATATTTTCTGCAAAATGTAGAATTCTCACCAAGTGTGTTTTCATGGCAAATTTTTTTTGATTTTCTAGTAATTTTGAAATGTGGGATTTCTTTACATTTTACAGAGCTTTCGACATGCGTTCAAGCAAGAAAAGATCTAGTTAAATGCAAATAACTTGTAGACCAAGATACAAAATAAATGTATATCACATAATTTACATGTAGAGTCTTTTTAGAAGTAATGACGTTGCCATGCTTTTCTCATATTAAAAAACATGAATGGTACATGCAGCAAAATTTAATGTTTTTGATTTGCAGTTTGTTAAAAGATTTGGGGAAGGAACATTTATAGATTTTTCATGAAATTGTTATTGTCACCCAGCATTTACTTCCCCCTGAACCAGAGTTTTAGATGAAAATAACTGATTTGTAATTTAATTTAATTTAATTTCAATTCATGTGAAGATGAGTGTAAGGCTAAGAAAAAAAGATTTTTCTTATAGCTTGAAACAAGTTAAATGTTTTACTGATAATCTAAAATTTTGCTGTTGTCTAAATATATATTTTTTAATGACAATTCAAACCAAATATTTATAGTTTATACAAAAGAATGATAAATGAAATCAAAATAAGAAATTTAATTATTGATTAGTCCTATGATTTGTATAAATAACAAGAAAGAAAGAAATCATTTCCCATGCTATAATTATTGATTAGTCCTATGATTTGTATAAAGAACAAGAAAGAAATACATCATTTCCCATGCTATATTTGCATAGATCATATTCCTATGAGTATGACCTCTATTTGCATAGATCATATTCCTATGAGTATGACCTCTATTTGCATAGATCATATTCCTATGAGTATGACCTCTATATGCACAGATCATATTCCTATTAGTATGACCTCTATTTGCATAGATCATATTCCTATGAGTATGACCTCTATATGCATAGATCATATTCCTATTAGTATGACCTCTATTTGCATAGATCATATTCCTATGAGTATGACCTCTATTTACATAGATCATATTCCTATGAGCATGACCTCTATATGCATAGATCATATTCCTGTGAGCATGACCTCTATATGCATAGATCATATTCCTATGAGTATGACCTCTATATGCATAGATCATATTCCTATGAGTATGACTTCTATATGCATATATATTATTCCTATGAGTATGCCCTTGAAATGCATAAATCATATTTCCTATCAGTATGACCTCTATTTGCATAGATCATATTTCTATTAGTATGACCTCTATTTGCATAGATCATATTCCTATGAGTATGACCTCTATATGCATATATCATATTTCCTTTTAGTATGACCTCTATTCACATAGATCATATTCCTATGAGTATGACCTCTATATGCATAGATCATATTCCTGTGAGTATGACCTCTATATGCATATATATTATTCCTATGAGTATGACCTCTATATGCATATATCATATTTCCTATTAGTATGACCTCTATTCACATAGATCATATTCCTATGAGTATTACCTCTATATGCATAGATCATATTCCTATGAGTATGACCTCTATATGCAGAGATCATATTCCTATGAATATATATATCCTTACTGGTGTTTACATCAAGGACAGTTCAACACTGACAATGCCTTACTCGTTCTTTCATAAGGAACAATTCAACACTGTCAAGACATAAATTACTTTTTCTTGTTTATTTCAAAAACTCAATTATATTTTATTTCTTTATTTCAAAAACTCAATTATATTTTATTTCTTTATTTCATTAATTCAATTATATTTTATTTCTTTATTTCAAAAACTCAGTTATATTTTATTTCTTTATTTCAAACATAAATCATATACTGGATGAAAATAATGTAAATAAGCTAAAAATTGCTTGCCATGTTATTTGAAAGTTTTCAATTTTAAGTGTCTCCAAGGAAATATCACACTGAGTTGGCTGTATGCTATGTGCATTTATCCACTTCACATTACTGTACTATTTGTGTACTATATATGTTAAATTGTTTTCTTGACATTACTGTACTATTTGTGTGCTATATATGTTAAATTGTTTTCTTGACATTACTGTACTATTTGTGTGCTATATATGTTAAATTGTTTTCTTGAAATCAAGAGGCAAAAGGATTTTTGACAGATAATTGGACACATAAAAATGGCATAATACATGAAAAGATTGTCACCATTGTGAAGATATCATGTGTAAAGGATTAAGACACTGCAATTTGCAGAATCAAGAATGACATGACTTGTAAAATAGCACTTGCTTTTATTGCTTCAGTATGAAATAAATATTTTAAACGGATGGTTATTAGTATAGTTTTATTTCATATTTTTGTATGCCTAATACAAGGTGGGGCATAATATAGTATGATGGGTGTCCATCTGTTACCAGTTTCATTTCAAAACATTGACTCCAGTTATCCACCATATATAGTTACCAAACTGAAAGCTTGAACTTGTGGTAAGTAAAAAAGCCTAATGATTTTTAATTTGGAAATTCAAAATTCAAGACCTCTGTGATTGAAAGAAGAAAGAAATGGTTTATGCACAGTGATATTAGTTCAATGTCCAATACTGTGGATATCTTGTTCTTGGTTTAAATGTAAAAAAAAAACACCTATTGAATTTGGGCTCAAAAGGTCAAGGTTGCAGTCACTGTGACTGGAAGAATAAAAATGGTTCTCACACAATATCATAGACCTTTATTAAATTTGTAACGGCTTGCACTCGGGGTAAAGAAGAGGCATTTCTCCTTAAAATATCAGAGTCTGTGACTTAAAGGAGAAAAATAAACAGTAATGTGGGTCACCCTAGCCTCAGTGGGAACATACATTACAGACCCCCATCCCCCCTGGGCAACTCTAGCCTCAAGGCTTTAAAAGTCACACTGGGTAACTCTATCCTCAAGGAGAATTTAACATGGGGAATATTGGGTCAATAAACTGACATGTGAAAGTGGAATATAGGTTAGATTTTGTATAGACACAATAGGAATAGAAACGATGTGGTGATGTCACAGTACTGAAGATTAGTAACAATATTGCAACAATTGTAGGAATAGGTGTGCACTGGGCTGACCTCAATCGGGACCAAAGAGTGGGACATAGACATAGACTTACATAACACATACAACATAAAATATATAGTCACAACAAACAATTATACAAACGGCAAGAAAGCAAATCTTTTTAGGCATATCAGTGGTACATTTTGGTTCTTCTTATTCATCTTCTATTTTCTCCTGTTCTCCTACCATTTCCTGACTTTCTCAATGATTCCTTTCTTCCTCTTTTTCGTCTCTGGCATCAAGTCATGATACTCCATAGATCTAAATTTTCCCTGTACCCTCCCTTATCCAGATTTTTTTTAGTCTATCAAACTCCTCTTTTTTTTTCTGTTGTCTTGTTTCTTTCTCTCCTTTGCCCAAGTATCTTTACTCTTTTTCACCTCTACTTCCAACACCTATCTCATGATTTATTCTGCCTTCTTTAGCTGATCTAGTCCCCACTTCACAAATGACAAGCACTCTGTCCAATATAATGTGTCTTCTAGAAAGCACCTGACTTTTGTTAAACTATCAAGTGCCTCCTTCAAGCTTCCCACATATTTTGGTGTAGTAGATCTTCTTCATTTCTATACTTCCTCCTCCAGCATACCTGCTAGCAGATCTCTCGTTAAACTGCTTGCAAAGTCTAGACTACCTGGATACTTTCATTTTATCAAGCTTTTCTACCAAAAGGCTACATCATCCAAGGCCAACTGTGTCTCAAATTATCTTCCAAATTGATTGCCATCTTCTTGGACTATTCAATGTTGAATGGTGCAAATGACAGACATTTGACTTTATATATGTCAAGCACAGACTTGAAGGAAAATATCCATTAAAATAACTTCACATATTATCTACTATCCACACAAGGAGAAGAAGAAAACAATTATACTATCCACAAAACCAAAATATACTATGAACACTCTGGAATGAGAAAAAAACAAAACTCAAATATAATATCCACAAAACCAAAGTATACTATCCACACACGGGAGGGAGAAAAAACAAAAATCAAATATACTATCAACACAGACATGTAGAGCATAAACAAAACCACTATATGCTATGAACACAGAGGTGAGGAGAAAGAAGAAAAACTTGTACTATAAACACAGAAGGGAGGGAAAACAAACCACAATGTCTACACACACACACATACACAAACACACAATCACATCAGTAAAGGAGTGTTTTAATCACACTACTCCACTTATACACCAATTGGCAATTTTAATAGTCTCTTTTCTAGAGATTTGGTTACTCCTTACTTTGGATTAAAGTGGTTTTTGCACAGCCTTGCATGTACCACTGTTTTATTCCTGCACAGCAGGCTGTTTAATTACTCCTGATGAAATAAATTTGAGCCACTTGACTAAGAGAAGTCCCTAACTGCATGAATGGAGGGTTTTAAGAAAAGTGGGAATAGACTCATCACACACTCAATTTTCAGTCATTATCTACTGCAGCCTAATGTGTGTATTAGTCGGTACACACCCATCACACACTCATACTTTTATGAGTAAGGGCGTGCACTTCTCACTGACTGATTTTGATGACCAGCCGAGGCAAGGGATGAAGGGTGGAAAGGTCAGCTCCCAGTTCACAGGTCAGTGTTCCAAAACTCCAGGGTATTTTGGTCTAAATTGTAGTCTGTGCTATTTTTATTAGAATTAAGATGAAGAGAGGTACTTAGGGTGATAGCTATGTGAGACAGAATCCGTTCTTGTGTGTTTCAGGTCCTATTGGTGTTGGACGTTGAGACCAACTTATGTGTTGGATTAAATGGGGTCATAAGAACTAAGTGATTTCTATTTTGATTGCAGTCTTGTGCTGCCGGACCTGTTGATCTCCGGTGTTTAGACCACCTTATATGTGCTAATTTAGTGTCATATGTTCCTAATGCTAAGTATTTGATTGCCACTTTACGTGGCTTTGCCTGATGGTCTTTGGTATTCGACCAAATTATATAATCTACTTTTAGGTAATGATGCAATGTTTAGTTTAAAAAAATAAAAATTTAAAAATTTACTACAATTATAGCTGTCACTTTTGGCTAAAGAGAGTTTTCGTTTCCTCAGAGGTGCTATGGTATTATTGCACATGCTGGGCTGTTGGTAGGTTTTAGAAGAAGATGAATGGGTGGTATATAAAAATAGTAGGAATAGATAAGTGTAGAAAGAAGCCTGTCCCTCCCCCCCCCGGTGGTTGGTTCGGACTTGTGCACAGGAGATAACCATGCCCTCACCTCTCACCAATGGGTTTGCACTCTGCTTCCCCCCACCCACATACCCCAGTCCTTCAGTAGTTTTTTTCTTTCTTTTGTTTTCTTCCCTAATTTAATTACGTCCAGCAATACATATTTAACTTTAACTCTTCCTCTGGAATTCATTGTAGTATGTTAAGCATGTAAATAGTAACCAAAGTCTTCAGGTCCTTGTCTAGTTGAACAATGTCTGACCACTGGAACACTTTAATCTGAATCAGGCCTCTTAAAGCATTCAGGTACCAGTGGTTTAAATGTCGGTGACATTATGGATACATTTGTTCTTTGCGCTTCACTTATATTTTAACCATCTCTTAACTCCACAAGCAGCAAACCACGAATGTTCACTTGTAAAGTATCAATATCAGTCAGTGTTGATGCCCACGTTGAGGATCACTTCTGAATGCTACTTAGTTATATTTGCAATCGTCTCCTAGAGTGAAATTGACGGACATAGTGAGTAATTTTTTACCGCTGCCATTCAGGGTAATGATCGAGAATGGAAATTATATCTTCTGTTGTAAATGGTCTAAAGCGGAATATTAGGAAGAACACAGACTTGATCCAGATAAATCTGATACGTTGGTTTACTTTTGTCTCTTTCATCTTGTGAATTTCTCGACACAAACGTTCTGCAGTCACCAATTGAGATTTTGCTCTGGCAACTCCCTGACAAACTTCCTTGTAGATATTTTCTTGCAATTCATTTGGTAATCCTTGAATATTATTTTAATGGGGTTTACATGCTTGTCTAGATGTTGTCCAACGCTTGCCTCCTAGCAAAGCTGAATTATTAAACGACATGGTATGTCAGTTCAATGACTAGGGTCCCACTAAAAGTAGGTTGTGACAATTCAGAGACCAATGAGTATGTTCCTTTCAAGCGGAATCTTTCCGTTCCCACTGGTAAAGTGACACACCGCAACTGAAAGACTTTACTTTATCCCCTTCGCCCAAGTAGAACAATCGGGCTCTGGCTAATTCTTCGGGGGTAGGTCCTGCCAGATATTTTAGCCATTTTCCTTTGAAGGTTTGGAATCGACTTTTAAAGTCACATTATCTAGGCAAACGCACAAGCTCATTTATAATAATAATAATAATAATAATAATAATAATAATAATAATGCTTTATTTATAGAGGGTGACTCATTAGTCAAGGACTATTCTCCCTTGAGGCCCTCTTAACGAAAGTATAACAAATGCACATTGTGTGAAGAAGCAATAATTAGTGCTTATATTAGCATGTTTCATATTAAAATACTAAATTCCATTATCTGTTAGAAACACATGCATGCTCCTGATATCTCTTCTTAAATACTCTAATATTTTCAGCCGATTTTACATGTAGTGGAAGCTTATTCCACAGAACTGTACCAGAGTATTGAAAACTCTTTTTGAATTGCTCTGTTCTTGTTTTGGTACTAGAAGGTTTCCATGTGAGATTGATCTCAACTGGTATTGTGTGGAAAAAGGCCTGAATAAGTCCTGAAGATACTCTGGTGCAGTTCCATGTAGACATTTATATAAAAGAACTGCCTTGTGAAAATCTATCCTGTCATATATTGTGAACCATTTGAGTTCTGTAAATAACGCTTTTGAGGGATGGTCAACAGATGCATCTAAAATTACACGTGCTGCTCGTTTCTGGAGTTTATAAATCCTGTCAAGCTCAGATTTAGCACAGTTTCCCCATACATTAGAACAGTAATCCATTGTTGGAAGAATATACGTCTTGTAGTATAGATTGCGAGTTTCCATAGGTAAATATTTCTTGATTCTACTGAGAAGGGCAATTTTGGATGACAGTGTTTTACAAAGCTTATCAATATGGTCATTCCATAATAAATTATTATCTATGGACACACCTACAAGCCTTTCATGATTGACATTTTCTAATGGATGATTATTTATTGCAAGAGATAGTTTTGGGTTCCCTGACTTGTGTAGCTTTTGTGTCATCCCCAGAATCATACATTTTGTTTTACCCTCATTAATTACCATCCTATTTTGTTGTGACAAGTTTTGGACTCTAATAAGATCTGAGTTTAATCTTGTTTGGATAACTTCAGTATCAGAACTAGATGTATACAAGGTTGCATCATCTGCAAACAATTCTGTATTGGTGGATTCATTATTTAATGGTAGATCATTGACATAGATAAGGAAGAGGAGAGGGCCTAAAACTGAGCCTTGAGGGACTCCTGAATGAATAGTGCGAGTTTGAGAGCTAATATTGCCAATGCTTAATTGTTGAGACCTTTGGTTTAGGTATGATCTAAACCAGTTTAAAGAAGGATTGTCAAACCTGTAACAGTTCAACTTTTGTAGCAGAATTTCATGATCAACAAGATCAAAAGCTTTCTTGAAATCAAGGAAAACAATCCCAGTCATATGCCCATTATCCATTTCCTTCAGCCAAAGATCAATTAATTTGGTAAGTTCTGTTTGGCATGAGTGGTACTTTCTAAATCCTGATTGTGCTTTATGAAATAGAGAGTTTGTTTCAAAAAATTTATAGACCTGAATGGCTACATGCTTTTCAAAAAGTTTTGACAATACAGGAAGAATTGATATTGGTCTGTAATTTCCTGGATCCTCTTTATCTCCTTTCTTAAAGATAGGTGTTACCTTTGCACATTTCAATTTTTCTGGAAAATTACCACTCATTATACTTAAATTTATGATATGCGTTAATGATTTTGTTATTACTGGTGCAGCAATTTTAAGGATTCGTGGATTAATATCATCCAATCTAGGGGATTTATTAATATTCAACTTAATTAGCCTATCAAAAACGTCCGCTTCACTGACATTAGCTATTGAAAAATAATTATCTTCAGGAATTTTAGCTCTTATTAATAACTGTATAGCATCAAGTTCAATTGGGATGTTAGTCTGGTTCTGAATACTGTTACTGGAGATGGTTATGAAGAAATTGTTGAATATATCCACAATGTCTTGTACAGATGTTGCTATATCATCATTTTGCTTAAGTCTAGGGGGAAGACAACTGTTCTTGGGTGGGTTGAGCTCTTTTAGATGCTTCCACAATGTTTTGGTACTCTTACTTTCATTAATAGCCTGTTTATAGTAGTTCTCTTTTGCCTCAGTTATCAGATGCTTAGTTTTATTCCTCCACTTTCTATAGGTTTTCATGTCTTTTTTCTTGTGGAAATTATCTCTTAGGTGCCTAGCCTCATTGATCTCAGGGGTAATCCACTTGGGTGTAATTTGGTGTTTAACCCTTTTTGTTTTGATTGGGGCATGCTTGTCTAAGGCTTCATTGAATATCTGATACCATTTATCTAAAGCAGTGTTGACATCAGCTATATTGCAGACTGATTGAAAGGGTTTGCATACTAAATCATTTAAGAACATTTCCTCATCAAACTGTTTAATGTCCCTGTATTGTATTTCAATGTGTTGCCCATTTTTAGATGATTTTGGAACATGTCTAGTTATACAGACTGGGTAGTGGTCACTCAGTGCATACACTGGCACATTTATTTCACATATGTTTTCAAGTTTATTAGTATAGACATGATCAATGATAGTAGCACTTTTATCTGTTACTCTAGTTGGGGTGTTAATTAATTGAGTAAAGTTGTAAGTTTCAAAGTTACTTATCCATGTTAATGGTGAAGTTTTCATGTAGTCAATGTTAAAATCACCTAATATGATAGTTTCTAAATCTTCCTTTAGTAATGCTTTTTGAATCTGAGTCTCAAATATATCACTCCAATCAGCTGAAATTAAGGTGAAATCCGCCGGAGTTTATTTAGGGTTCCATGACATCCGTAGGGTGGTAGATGCATGATCTCATGCAGAGGTTGACATCCACTAAAAAGTCCACCATAACGAGTAATATCGCTTTTGCATGCATCAGGTAGCACAATAATACTTTCCATGATAGATAGTGTGGTAGTAGTGGTACTAGCAGTTATAGCAACGTTCCCATGATATCCTGCTGAACTGATGAGGTCAAAATGTATGGCATACATGTTATCGCAAGGTACACCATCACACTCCACTTGAAAATCCAGAACTTGAATGATGTCTTTTTAAAAGTATTCATCTTTCGTGTATGGTCTTTGTAGATACAATGGACTATCAGTCTGGGACGTTTTCCTTTTTCAACACGATGACCAATTTTTACGTGACAATACAGCAAAGTGAAGTAGTTGGGAAGCCAAACTCTCTTCTAGTGCACTGCAAGATATATGTTATTTAAATCAGCTTTGCTAGGAGGCAAACACCTATATTCCACTTTCCCTTGTCCAAGATAGGCCCAATATTCCCCATGTTCAATTCCCCTTAAGGCTAGAGTTGCTGTTTCAGAAGTGGGAGGGTTGATTCTGTAATGTAAGGTGAAGGGAGGGGTGAGTGGGTTGGGTTGATTCTGTAATGTATTTTTTTTCATTGAGGATAGTGTGACCCACATTACTACATAAAAAGGTTTGTGCAGATAAATATCTGATTTCGACATTTACCTTCTCTAAAGTTTATCGTTGACTTACACAGTGTGTATGATAGAAGCCTGTTTGATTGGAGGTGCAAAGGTCAAGGTCACTGACTAAAAGAAGAAAATGTTTTTGCAATATTGCTTTCGTCGTTGACCATGTACCAAAATCAGTGCTTGTGGAGGGTTTGAACTTAAGGTATGGAATAAGCCAATAGATTTTGGGGTCACAAGTTTCAAAGTAGAGTTAATTGTAGCTCCAAGAAAAAAAAGGTTTTGCAAATAACTTGTTTTATGTAACTTTATGGGAAAACAATCTTTGTAGTAGGCATGCACATAATGTATGAAAGAAATGTAAATGCACCAAGGTGTAAAGGTCATAGGTCACAGTCATACATAGCCTAAAAATACAATTATGGTTTCCGCATATTAAATGTGGTCGGAAATGCTTAACTTGATTAAAGGTCCGGTCAATGAGATCGTTTAGTCAATAATCTCTGGAGTAAACTCTAGCTTTCGTACAGGATTATTAAACACAGCGCATGCGTACTGTACCATTCACTGTACTCGTTTTAACTGTGTAGTTATTGGAAACTAAATTGGCCGACTTTCTTGCTTTAAATTCACACTACAAGAAACATCTTATTTAAAAGACAAATTTCAATTTGACATTAAGTGGATACAAATGTTAAATGTTTCTCACTCATAAGTTTCGTTCCCGCCTCTTGCGGAAAGCGAGAAATACGTTGTCTCTGGTCGTAATACTTTCGTTGTCGTTTAATAAATTCAAAGCCGACAGATATAATTCGACGCAACCTGGTATTAATTTGTATATGGGGAAGGGGTGCTAGATATGTGATTTTTTTAAAAGACCAAATAAACTTTAGTTTCGTAATATTAATGCGTGAAAATGACAAGTTCTAATTTCCGAAATAGGTCGAGTCAGAAATGGATCAAATACAAACGAAGATACCCAAATTAATTATGCTTAAGCCTTGCAAATCTCCAAGAAAGATTTTTGCAGGCGATTTGTCTGTTTTGGGGTGGGTGGGTATATTTGCTTTTTAGATATAATTATCATTTGACAATTTCTGCCAGACCTGAAGTCCTTTAGTTCAGCAGTCTGCAACTGGTTTCACGCTAAATGGACTTTGAAGTCTGAAATAAAGAAGTCTGAAGTCTGAAATAAAGAATTCAAATCTTATCTTGTCTTAAAACATTTATCCAAACAGATTTTGTATTCAGACGGAGTGATACACTTTGCTCAGTCCTCAAAAATAGAGTTGACATTTGTATAAAATCTTCCACTTAATAAGTTCATGGAAAAATCATGCAGATGTATCGAACTTGACAGTAATTTCTTGTTTTGGTGCATGCACTTCCAATTAGAAACGCCATGTTGTTGAACGAACTTGACTCGAATTAGTATTAATTGTGTCGATTGATAATGACGTCATTTGAGCTACCTTAATCCCACTCTTTCTATTGACGTGTAAATTAGAACTATTGGATACAATCTGATACAAGTTTATATGTGTAAACTCGGAGTGGCTTCCAGACAGAACGTTAGAAAGTATGTCACCTAACATTTTGTGGTTCTGTTTTCAAAGTTTAAGGTATAACCAATTTGTTGAAGTCTTCCACTCATGCTTAATTTAGCAATTTAGCTGTATCAAATGAAAGCCGTTTTGAAAAGAATGGTTAAGAATTTGTATACTACATATTATCATCTAAAATATATCTCATAGGATTTTTAATATCATATACGTGACATAAAATATTGGCAAGTCACCTATCATGTTTAATGCCATGTAAGTGCCACAGAATACTGCAGAGGCGTAGCTAGAGTGTTTGGAGCCCGGGGACAAGATTACACCCCACCCCTACCCCCAACTATAAAACGCATTATTTTCATCAATAAAATCACCATCATCCAATGTAACGCCAACGGCTATTAAAGAGAAGAAAAAAAACTACATATTTGCAGCAAAAATTACACATACAATCTATTTCAAAGCCATTTTGGCGCCCCCACTAGTCTGGTGGCGCCTGGGGACATCTCCCCCCCCCCATATACGCCTCTGGAATATTGGCGAGTAACATAGAATGTTTAATATCATATAAGTGACGCAGAATATTGGTGAGTCACATAGCACGAACCCACAACCTTTCGCATGAGGCGGACGCTCTAAGCACTACTAGGCCACCGGATGGATGGATGGATGGATAGATTAGATTAGATTAGATTAGATTAGATTAGATTAGATTAGACAGACAGACAGACAGATAGATAGATAGATAGATAGATAGATAGATAGATAGATAGATAGATAGATAGATAGATAGATAGATAGATAGATTGTAAACCTCTACCCAAACAAATTGATCTACAAATATTCTGAAATCTTTGACTTAACACAGCTCATGTAAATTTGTCCGTCATTAGAGTAATCTCTAGTTCCGTTGCATTCACTTCCTCATCAAAAGCGCCATGGTGTCTAAAGCACTTGACTCAAATTAGTTGTAAATAGGTAAATTGTAAATAGGTCCATTGATAATGGCATTAACTCAGATTAATCGCAATTAAGTCCATTGATAATGACATGAAATGAGATAGAGCAGTTCCGCTCTTTCTACCGACAGGGCATGGTCAATTGTCCTCCATGGGACATGCAAATAATTTGAACGTTGCAACACGATTTATTGGTTATATTAGACAACTTTACTCAACATTAAATTATAAAGCACAATGTATGGTGATGTGATGGGGTGGGGTGGGGTGGGGTGGGGTGGGGTGGATGTAACAAATGGCCGTAATCAAGAGTGGACAAACTTAATGAGAAAGAAAAATAAAACAGATTTTCTACAGAATCATTTTAATGTAGAACATTGGAACAGCTATACAATGTATTCATTATAAAAGAAAATCTTCGGATGGAACCATCTATGTAAAATTGAACATATATATATATATATATATATATATATATATATATATATATATATATATATATATATATATATATATATATATATATATATATTCTTTATAAGATGTAAGCCTCAACATGATTTGAAGACACGAGACTGCTTTTCTATGCTACCTATGGTGTTACGGCCGTCACTCCCGTTGTGTTTATGTCGAAGTGACCAAATACCACACACAATATCATTAACAACGTGTTTTACATTAAGTATTGTTACATGGGACAGAGTAAAAGTTACAATCTTTTCCTATGCGTATACTGCTCATATATAACGGACAAGTACACACACAGATATATATATATATATATATATATATATATATATATATATATATATATATATATATCTTAACAATGAGCCAGTAGGTTGGTTAATCGCTTGGCGGCCATGTGAATAGCGTAGATAACCAAGTGAATGTGGTGCTCAACTTGTATTATTAAAATCATCGTTCATGTTGAAATCAATAGTGTATATTTTATTGATTTAATCACTCGGAAGAAACTAAAAAGCAAAACAATCGACTTATAAAAATGCAAAGGTGATTGTAAACAATGACATAAGGCATAGAACTACATTTTGCAGCGGACACACTCGGGGATTTGAGTTAATACACGTGGTCAATACACAGTTGACTGTAGTAAATCTTAACTCTGTTCAAAAGGGCAAATATATGTATTTTTATGTGATATTAATAAAATATATTTACAGTATGTACGCTGTATTAACGATGTACCACGAGATATATAAATTTCTAATTGAAAGGAAACGAGGCATGTATATATAATTTATGTAAAAAAAAACCTTCAAAATTGTATATTAAACATTATCTCCTTGTCTTTCGTCTATCTTCAAGAAGAAAAAACACCTCTCAAGTGACTGTTCGACGGTACCATCTTCTCATAGCACACACACACACACACACACACACACACATAACCTCAATACATTTTCCCGTACAATTGTTTATAGGGCGACACGTTTACCCATAGTAACGGTGAAACCTGGCTGTATCTTTCACAGCAAAGTGCAATATGCTTCTAATGTATACAGTTGTGTATACTACAAAACTTTCTGTTCATGTTTCATTGTGAATCTTAATAAGCTATACATGGCGTCCAGTATTATCTGGCGGAGGAAAACCCTTTGGGGAAAAAATACCAACCCATTTGTAGCTACTAGCAAGCTTTCTCACAAATCCGCGTTTGCCAACCCCGAGCTTCGAGCCGATTCTGACAGGCGAGATGTCCTTGATCTGTAGATACGATTGCCTTAGAAGTTAGATCACCAGGCTACTGAATTGTGGCGATGTTACATCCCGGAAAAAGCTATGTAGATATACATTTGAAAAAATCAAAATGCGTGAGACTGGTGCAGTAGGCATATCATCAATTGATGTTATGTTTTACACGCATGGAATTCTGTTGTATTCTTTTTTCATGAACATAAAGTTTTTAAAAGCTAACAATTTTCTGCATGGTCCTATTTTTCGGAACACCTCACTTGTTTCCATTATCGTCTTCTTAGCTCCAGATTCTGAGTTGAGAATTCCGTTTGTTTTTATCCGCCTTCGCTTCCTATCTCCATATTTTAGGTGGACTTTTCTGTTGATTTCCGCAAGTACATCGAAACTCATTAAATCAATGGAAATAAATATTGCACTTTTTCCCATGACAGGGCGCTTTGTGCCGACGTTATGTCTTGAATGATAATGCTGAAGCGAATTTGAATTTAGAAATGGTTCAGAACCATACACTGTGCTTTTTTCGCTTTGTAATCTCTCACAGTCATTGACATTGCTAACACAAGTTGTAATTATACCAGTGCACTTCTCCTTGATAGGAGTCTCGTATTGCTTGATTGAACCGCAAATGTACTCTGAGAAGATGATGCCATTATTTGAGAATTGGTGATCACCACCTTCATATGCTCTGGTCTGATCCTTAGATTTGCGACATGCCTTTTTTCTTGGAGGCGGGATTGGATATGATGATTTTCTTGTTTTATCTCGGGCATTTTCACTAGTAGTAGGTGTTTTATCGTCATCGTTCTTTCTTTTCTTACCTTTGGTGCTGTTTTCGGAAGATTTAGTAATCCTTTTCGTCCGTGGTGGAGGAACTGGAGTACTCTCACGACCTTCAACAGTGGAAAAGCGAATAACTGTTCTCTGAGAATTATCTTCTCCTGAACAGATAGAGGAATAATCACTGTAGAAATTGTTGTTCGTCTCATTCCAGCCAGATATACGTTGTTCAGCGCCCATTTTCATACAGTTGAGAGGTTTTGTACCCATAACAGGTGTCAATTGCTCTTGGACAGATCTCTCGCCGTTTGTATTACGAAAGAGAGGAATAATTTTCGTCAGATATTGATCAAGTATGCTTGATGTAGAACAACCATGTGTATCTCCAGGATTTACGCTTTCAGAAGAATAGAACTTTATTAGAGTTAATCGGCGCCTTTTGGCAAATCTTGGTGTTATCACGTTCATGGTATAATCGAAGAACAAAGGGTCTTCGTCCAAATCGAAATTAAGTCTGCCATACTCAGCATCCGACACGGGCACCAAGTATGCACCCTGACAGTACGAAGAAAGCGACGCTTCATATTTTCTCTTATTAGAAACAGAGGTAAGAAGGTAACGTTTCAGATCCAGGGAAGTCTTGCACACAGTAGGTAAATCCATTATTTTTTTACCCTCAAAATGCCACCTATAAAATAAAAACAAAACCGTTAAGTAAATGAAAGATCCAGAAATTATAGATACAATAAATTTTAATATATATTTCAACGTAATTAAATGTTGTATTGAATCATGCGCAGCAAATATCAATTATGAAATAATAATAATAATAATAATAATAATAATAATAATAATAATATTATTATTATTATTATTAATATTATTATTATTATTATTATTATTATTATTATTATTATTATTATTATTCACCCGATTGGGACTCTTAATTATGTTTTAAATATTTTTATTATAATACGAATTTAAGGTATATATCGAACTGAAATGATATTGAATTAAAAGCAAAGCTATAGGTAAGATCACATATAATGAGTGGTCCTAACGAAACATAACTCTTTTAGGATAAAATTAAGTTATGTGTGTAACGTAAGAAGCAAAAATGACATATGGACCTTAGAATCTTATTTAACATTTTTAAAATCTAAATCTAAATATATATGTATTTTTAATGCCTTGGAACAAAAATATGATCGTGTACAATTGTTAGAGCAACCCCAAAAGTAACTAGAACTCAATTTGTTAATAAAAGTTTCGAGAACATTTTTCTTCTTGAAGATTTGTTAAAATTATTTTAGTTGTTAATAATAATAATAATAATAATAGCAACAACTATAGCAATAATAATAATAATAATAATAATAATAATAATAATAATAATAATATATTACCCACTGATTTGAATACGAGGTGTCCACAACTTGATATCCTGTGATGTGCTTCAATGTATCTGAATGTTTCTGAAATGTTCTCTTCGTTTCATCTGCTTTTGTATGTCAGTCTTTTGACAGCATAAATATATCCCAATTTAAAAAATAAATTCTCTCACGATTACGGCATGCTCAAAGCTCGTGTCTGTTGTAGAGTATATTTTATCATTCTAATTGGGCAACCCTATGTAGAGTGATACCTATCAAGTGAGCTTAACAATGAAAATGGCCATTAACTGACCATGACAAATGCTAAAGCGTTGTCACTAGACCCAAGGCTTAAATTAGCACACAATAAAAGAATTCCAAGTAGAAATAAAGGGACGCTTAAGTACATATCTTGCATCTTATTATTCGTGTCCTTTTGTCACACATGCCGATTTATTGGCATATTTTGTTGAAAGGTATGAAGATAGAAGAAGATTACTTCAACACTTTGACTGATAATTGTATCGTATAAATCTAAATTAACTAAAGGCCAAAAATGTCGATTGCCTCGACTATTATTTTTCTAAGAGAGTACCACTTAGTAGAGATCTAAGATAGAGGACACATTTTTTAATTCGTGGATAGCGAATCAGATTAGTTCTTGAAAGTAAGGCAATTAGTTAGGTAAACCAATAAACACGTAGAAACACAATTATTTTCTAGACTTGTTTCAGTTATTAAACCGGGAACAATGCTATAATTCCCCCCCCCCTCTAATTAATGTCTTAGTTAATTAAAGATGCATTACATATTTACTTTAAAATATAGATAACAAAAAAAGGATCAAGACACAAGCATATATCTTCTCCTTAACAATAATATTTAAAAAAATTCGCTTCAGAGAGGTATGTCGTGATAAGAGTAATATTAGTTGACAAATTGAATTTATTATCGACTATACCATAAATATTGGGAGGAGGGTATGTGTGCATGAGGCTAAAATGAAAACTGACGTGTTCATATGTGGATGACATATGACCAATTTCGGTAAATTGTATATAGAATAAAAGTGTACAAAAACAAAGATTAAAGAATTTAGTACTCAGAAGGGTCAGGAAGATTTACCCACCACCACCAAGAGAACACTATCTACCTTTACCAAATATATACTCACACAACACGCCTGAGAGAGAGAGAGAGAGAGAGAGAGAGAGAGAGAGAGAGAGGGGGGGGGGAAATTATAGCGTATGTTTACGCGATACCGCTCGTCTACGTTTTTCTTTTTAGAAACAGGTGCATTGTTTATGAATTTTTTGCTCATACCGTACACGATATATTTTGCAAAATCGATCGTTTAAAGATAGAAAGGTCACCGCAACAATAGACCTTTCAATTAAACATTTTTTAAAAAAATCCAAATGTAAATATCACTATTATATTTCCTTATTTTCTTTATTTATTTAAGTTAAAAACATGTGCCTATTATTTATGGAAAGTGACAATGAATAAACTATACCCCTTTCCCCACCAAAATTAACAAAAAAATATGACCAAACCAAATAGAAACAAACTACTGTAACTTGTCAAATTTAAATTACATGGTGAACTTAGCACCAGGACCGAATGAAGCGAATCTGGAGTCATTAAACATAACGATATTCATGGTATCGGCAGGTTTTGTTCGCTCCTTTTCGCGTCACCCCCCCCCCCCCCCCCATCCGACGTATTCAGCCGTTTATTGGCAATGGCGAGGTGTGAAGGTAGTAAATAACTCTTGACGTACTTTGACATGAAGGTGTTAATTTTAGGGCCTAATCGGAAAAAAGCCGAAGGCAAAATGCTTTGACTGTTATTTATCTTTCTTCATCAGTGAAAGTGCACAACAAGTGTAATTCTAAGAACCGTGTTATGAAATGTTAGATGTAGATAAGTAATTAGTCGTATAATTCGTTTGTATTTTTTTTTACATTACTCGAAACAATACAATCTGTTTAAATTATGACTTTATTTTAATTTCATTCCTTTATCAAAGTAGTATCTTCCATTTTTCATGATTTAGTTAAGTAAATATTTAGTTAATTAAATGTAACTAATTTAGTTGCTTTGCGATAACAATTTATAACCAAACCTTGATTCAATGGTATTTGACAAGACAATAAAATTTAGCTTTGTATAACTGATTTACACCGATTTTAATGTCTTAAAGAAAAATGTTAACAAGTCGTTTAATTATCGATTTTATTTAAAACAAGGACATTTGTTGCATATATCTATGGAATGAAAATATAGTGACTTATGATTAATTTCGTTAAATTGTTTATGCTTTTACCATATAAATATAAACAACTTTTCCTTTTCCGCTGATCCCCCAACACACACACACACACACACACACACACACACACACACACACACACACACACACACACAACTTGAAACGTATTTTTGTGAGAAACCAGAAGACAAGGAAAGTGAACGAAATCACGACATTTTCACAGAGAGAGAGAGAGAGAGAGAGAGAGAGAGAGAGAGAGAGAGAGAGAGAGAGAGAGAGAGAGAGAGAGTGTGTGTGTGTGTGTGTGTGTGTGTGTGCGCTCAGCCCGCCAGTTATAACCTCGATCAAGATGTATGAGCAATGACATATTCAAAACATATATCTTTGATATGGTTGGACATGGATTGAAGTGACCAACTCAGAATGGAAAATTAGTTAACTTTAACCACGTCTCTTCAACTAAATATCATGTGCATGTTTATAGCCATAGCTTCTATGTAAACAATCATTCAATTTACTGTCTGTATGATTTTGTTTTGAATGTGGAAAGGCAGCTGAAGAGATAAATGTTTCCAGAGCGATAAAAGCGTGTCTTTTAGCAAAACTGCATTTATTCATCAGAATGGAAACATTGGGTGCATTGCATGAAGTATTTGTCGAATAAGTCTGGGTGAGAACGCCATATTGAACAGGGGATGTAGTCACAATTGAAGCTGTTATATATAATTATTGTAATGTATATCTTAAGACAAGGAATTTGGTAATAATGTTAATATGGTTATATATAGGAAAATTACGTGGGTGGGGGTATTTTATCATAGCTGGATATCATCCTCAAACCATCAGATAAAAGAAATGAAATTTTGTGGTGCTCATCAAAAACAGTCATTTATTTCTACCATTGGAAATTTTGTGGTGCACATCAAAGACAGTCATTTATTTCTACCATAGGAAATTCTGTGGTGCACATCAAAGACAGTCATTTATTTCTACCATTGGAAATTTTGTGGTGCACATCAAAGACAGTCATTTATTTCTACCAAAGGAAATTTTGTGGTGCACATCAAAGACAGTCATTTATTCTACCAAAGGAAATTTTGTGGTGCACATCAAAGACAGTCATTTATTTCTACCATAGGAAATTTTGTGGTGCACATCAAAGACAGTCATTTATTTCTACCAAAGTAAATTTTGTGGTGCACATCAAAGACAGTCATTTATTTCTACCAAAGTAAATTTTGTGGTGCACATCAAAGAATTAAGTAGAGCAAGATATAATGCATCCCTGGGTTGTGGGTTAGCAATGCAGGTGTCAGCCTTTTCATTAAAACTAAAAAGTATACAATTAAAGAAAAGATGAACTAAAATTAGTTGAAAATGTCCATTATATTCGTCACTAACCAATCTCCTTCTTCTGGTAGTAGCGGAGATCAAACTAGATCAGAGAAAAGGTGGTGGGTATTGGGAAAAAGTTGATGCTGGGGAGTAAACCGTTGCCCCCATCCCAAAAGGCGTGCCTTATGACTCAATAATTTTTCTTTCAATTTCCAATAAGCTTCAATTGAATGCCTTGAAAGAATTTATTATTATTATTATTATTATTATTATTATTATTATTATTATTATTATTATTATTATTACTATTATTATTATTATTATTAACTTTATTATTGTTATTGTTATTGTTATTATTATTGTTATTATTATTATTATATTTATCTTTATTATTATTGTCATTATTGTTGTTATTATTATTATTATTATTATTATTATTATTATTATTATTATTATTATTATTATTATTATTATTATATTTCGAGTGCAATGGCCTCGTATGTCATTCATAACAAAATTCCGTTATGTTCCTAACAGCAAAAAATATCGCACGATGCCAAATGAAAATAATTGTTTTGGGTTTTAGTCTCAAATATAGTTAATTGCCAAAGTTGACTGTTCGATAATGTTAGTTAGTAACCGTTAGTAATTGTAAATGTCTTCCATGATCAATGGTTTATTTTCAATGGCGATGGTCTTTTCAGAGACAACCTGATCATAAAATACCGTATGAAATATATTCACTGCATTCGTACAGGTATTGTAAAGTATATATTCACTGCATTCGTACAGGTTTTGTAAAGTGTATATTCACTGCATTCGTACAGGTCTTGTAAAGTGTACATTCACTGCATTCGTACAGGTCTTGTAAAGTGTACATTCACTGCATTCGTACAGGTATTGTAAAGTGTACACTCCTGCATTTAAAAAAAATGTTATGGAGAAGAAGAAAAAAAACACAGCACTGATTGTTTCGATTTCTTTTCGACACAGACACAGTACGTTATTTAGTGCTAATTGGAGGAGAGTGATTTGTCCAATGATATATCATGCTAGTTGTAGGATTCACAACATATTATGAACAGTTTCCAATATAACCGTTATAGTCAGGTGTCCTTATATAAAGGATTATGCTAAGGCTGTATGACTGTATGGCAAAAGTGCAATGGCGACGCATTATCTGCATATACCGGACACATGTCAACAGAGGACACAGTTTGTGATCACTCGAGTGTCCATATGTATAGTTTATCTCAGTAGAATCGCATTATTATTTTAAACCGTATTTTAAACTAATTGAATCTATGGCATATAATGTTGATTGTTTATTTTCTCTTAGAAAACTAATCGCACGCGCTGACTTGGGTAACAATTAAACGCTTAATTTTATTTTTTTTCAATTTAGAAGTTTATTCAGCCATTCAACATAAGATGCACAGTGGTAAACATTTTGGATTACTTATTTAAAATGATTCTGAAGCACACGATTGGAGGGGGGGGGGAGGTTGGTATTCATTAAAAATCCTAACTATAAAATAATTTTTTTAAAAAATTCCATCACCTCCGACGGGACTCGAACCCGCAATCCCCGGCTTAGGAGGCCGGTGCCTTATCCATTAGGCCACGGAGGCACTTGATAAAACATTCATAGAATTTTAATATATATATATTATATTTCTAACAGAAGCTGCAGTATATCATTATTGAAAAAAAATACTTTCCATTTAACATTATGTTATCAAAATACATAATATTAATAAAGATTATTTTATGTCAAACTTTATGTTAATTAGTTTGTTTCAGTGTTTCCAAACGGCTTTGTTGACTGGTTTAAAGTCTACTTTAAATCAACAGGAACCAGTCACAGCTACAAGTGAGAAGTAACAATGCCGAGAAGTAGATCAAGAAGTCGCTCCCCCAGAAGAGGTATTGTATTACTTTGGTTAACGTGCAGATTTATATTTCATCCATTATTTCATGTAATATGAATCTGTTTATTTGAGACATCGAACACTTTAAAATGTATCAATTATGGTATTTAAAATTGTAATTGTATACAGCTGAAATCTATTTTCGAGGGTCGGTGGGAATATAAATTTTCAAGAATGGATGATTACTCGTCATGATTGATTACACATGCCATAAGCTGTGTTCACGATTCTTTTACAGTATTTGACAGAATCAGATTCAGTGGTAGATAGTATACTTCAGAGAAATGTAACTTTTTGGGAGGATCGTAACCAAAGGAAAAAAACGAAACAATAGTAGTCTTTCATGTAACTTGTAAGACTACAACGCTGATATTTATGTTGTTGGCGTCAAGGTCTTACAGCCTAATTAGCTAATCAACCTTACAGCCTAACTAACTAATTAACTTTACAGCCTAATTAACAATCATGTGTAGCATGTTTTGATGTCGACTAACATCGTTACGAAAGTCAAATTTTCAAGAATATTTCACACAACTGGCAACTAAAATAATTACACTTTTCTACAAAGTAAAGCCATAATGTTTTAGTCAGACTTTACTTACTCAGATGTCTTTTCTCACATAAATTCAAATTCTCGCAATAGAAATGGACCTGTCTTCAATTTTCATTGGCCTACATTTCAGTTGGCTGAAAAGTGATAAATGCCAGAAACACAAACAATCAGGTTGAGTTGAAATATTTTTGAAAGACATTAATAAAAATCTAAATAACTATTGGAACTGTAAGCAATGTTTAATGTGGTTCAAGAAACATATCCCGAACATGAATCCACTTAAACTTACTTCGGCATACCTTGACTCACTTCACATTTCAACAAATTCAAATTTATGTCAACGGAACATGAAAATGCATCCATTTACTAGAGTCATTTTGATTTCATCAATATAGAAATAGCACAGTAAGTGTATTAATTGTATATCAGTTTGATGAAAGAGTGTTGATATGGGCATCCAATTGTGTTGATTACTCATTCCAATGTCAACCAACAGCAGCACACACTATACATACCTGTTATTTGTGTAGTAAGACATATCACTACAACAAAAATCACTTGTACTTACAAGATAAAAGAAAACTGAAGTAGATTAAACATATTGACAAGGATACACATGAAGAATGTATTATAATTTGAAAGTGTCTTAATAATGATTAAAATCTGGTCTTATTTTTGTGCGAATTATTTACATTTTGCTTTATAGCGAAATTCATCTCATGGTAGGTAGAGCATCTGTCGTGGAAGTGATAGGTCATGGGTTTCGATCGATCACCAGCAGAGTCAGCAGAGTCAGACCAAAGACTTGCAAAAACAGTACTAACTGCTGCCTTGTTTGACGCTCAGCATTAAGCGGTTAGTGTTAGGGCTAGTTGGCTTGGTGGCAGGATAATGTGCTTTTGGCGTAATCATTATGCCTATTTTCACTAAATTACACCTCAACCGTATGTGGATTACGCTTTTTCTCTATATCCACCTTCTCAAAAAACTTGATTATTTGTTTTCTTGTTTTTATTAATATTCAATTAATCCCACAGACTTTATTTTAGAAAAGACAGCTTCTAAAGAACTACAGTATAAGAGTATGCTTGTCTATGGACTTTCTAACAGTATCATGTTCTGTTTATAGAAACTTTCAACCTTGTATTCTATTTTTAGCAGCAGTATGGCTTAGTGAGGAGAGAACAGACTGGATTTTTAATTTAAATCTTTACTTGCAGATTTGTTTGTTCTGATTCATATTTGATGGAGAACCAGTCTAAAGATATTTGACGCTAAACAGTATTTAATTTTATTCAATGCTTATACGAGAGCAAAAATATCTCCTGTCAAATAATTGCACAGATAGATTAGAAAAATGCAAAAAATAAACGAAACAAAAAATAGCCGAATCCTCCAGATATGAAGACATGCTGAATCCTCCAAATATGAAGACATGAGGAGCATCATGTGACATCTACTGGCTATGTGGAAAGAATTTTAATATTTGGCGCTAAAAGTCTTCAGATGGATTCAAGTCAATGTGTGTGTGTAAAGCTAAAAGTGCTACATATGAAAACTTGAAGCAGTAAAGGATGTTAAAAGACTAGAGGGGCTTTGACCACTTGGATTACACTTTTCCCTCATCAGGGGTTGGCATGTATGCATGATGCCCCAATGCTAGACATTACTGTAAACTGTCTCATTGCAGACATCAAAGTGATATGACTGAAAAATTGTTAAAGCTGTGTTAAGAATCATAATCACACAAACACTCACACTAAAGTCATATAGTTAGTCAGACACTAAAGTCATATAGTTAGTCTGACTTAATGTATATTTTTCCATCAATACGCCAAATTTAAAATGCTCCATTTTTATATCAAACATGTAATGGAACATTGATCTGATCTTCACTTGTCAGGTTTTGTTTTCCAAGTATTTCTGTGATTAACTTGTAACTCACATAACAGGATGGAAAAAATGAGATATTTATTGTATGATTTTCTGAATTATCTGGATAATAATTAGCATAAATCTATCAGCTCCATTTGCAAATATCTTTCAGTTGATGACTGGACTATTGTAACTATTCTGTCTGGTTCGTCTCAATATCTACTCCAGAAACTTCAAAAAGCTGCTCAAATCGTCTTTAGAATTCACAGTTTAAAAAGACAAAATTGCAAAATCGTGGGGGAGGAGTCACATGATTGTGATAACATCATGTACTACTAACATGACCCTTTTCTTTAAGAATAAAAAAGTTGTTTACTTCTTCATCCACTAGTCCCATCTTGACTTTCACAACAACCAATCATTTAAAAATAAATATAAAACCTGTTTAGCTTGCTGCCACTAACCCTGAATCAAGGTCAGGATCTAGGTCAACATAAGTTGTTTACCAAAGAATTATTCAGGTCAACTGATTTTCTGAAGAAAAAAAATCATCTCTAGTGAATAAATTGACACTACAACAGCATGTAATGAAAAATAAAAATTATTTCAGTAACTTTTAATAATATAGGTGCAATGAGTCAATAAGCAGTTTAGTAATTCCAATTAATATTTTAAATAAATACTTCTTCTTGGATCTGATTTCAACAACACAGCTGTAGACTCTGATCACAAATGGATACCACAGACTGATGTACACCATGTTTCTCAAATCTCTACACAGACTGATGTACACCATGTTTATCAAATCTCTACACAGACTGGTGTACACCATGTTTATCAAATCTCTACACAGACTGATGTACACCATGTTTATCAAATCTCAATTTCACTTGACTTACAACCACTCCAGTGGCCTAGAGGTTAGAGCATCTGCCTAGCATATGGGAAGTCACCCCAGCCATGCATACTAAAGACATAAAAATGATACTAACAAATGATAACATTGCATATGATATCATTGTGGTGATACGACTTGAAAAGAGGTAAAGCTACATTAAAAATCCAAATTACACACACTTTACTTGTGTCATAATCCAGTGAAGAAACCACTCCGGTGGCCTAGATGCATGAGGTTTTGGGTTCGAACCCTGACTATGTCATACCAAAAATTTATGAAAATTATACTAACAGCGACCTTGCTAAGCGTTCAGTTTTAAGAGATTAGTGTCAGGACTGGTCAACCTGGAGTCAGAATAATGTCACTGTGTGGGACACCATGCTACATGCCTGTGACATGATGCTCCAGTGCTAGATATCACTGTCATATGGCAGTAATCATAGCGATATGACTGAAAAATTGTTAAAGCTATGTTAAAAAGCTAAATCACACACACACACAATGAAAAGCCCAAGTCTAATTGTAAGTAAGAATGGTCTTAAATTCAAATCTTATGTTAACTCATTTTATGAATGACCACAAAGTGAAGTTTTAAGTGCAATGATGGACAAACTATAAACATACAGTATAGTTTAAATAAGCATAACTTATGAAATAAATGCTGTACATTTTTTGGTTTGTTCTTTATGTTGCCTACTTGACAAGTCATTTTAATTCTGTGATAAGTGAAAAGATAGGTGGGGCAAGTGAATTTATATTACTATAAAAATCGTTATCAAATATTATCCAGATATGTCTTTAATAGAATTAATTACAGTATGTAGTTTGTGATTTGTTCATCCATTTTCCAAAATACCTGTTGAAACCAACAAAGGCTCATAAACCTTAAGTAAGGGATACCCATTAATGACATAAAAAACTTGATGTTTAATTGCACGCAAAATTAAAGAATAGCAAGGTAATAATTGTTATAGTTTTAACAGCATGAATAATAATTATATATGTTATCAACTGTTGTTTTTGTTATAGGGTTAAACGTAATTTTTCAGCACATGATAGGCTATACATGGCTGCCAGTATTTTTGGTGTAGGAAGAACACGGGGAAAACCCACGTGTGACGATTTTACCCCAACCCCTTGTTTGTAGGTATAACTTGTGATTCTGACTGGCCTTGTACATGTATAAATTGTACGTCTGCCTGACCCCGCTGTGATGTTTCAAATTGTTCTAAGTTAGCTAATCCCCTTACGTAAGATGGTCTTTGTTAGCTCTCGAGGGGAGAGGAGACTGTGTCCATCGCGGACGGGTGACGTAACCACATCAAAGGACAGGACAGTGCCAAATAAGAAGACTGTAACAATTGATAGAGACACAGACAGACATTCGGATGATTGACAGTCGAACGACTGACCAGAGTCGATCGCCCTCCAATCGAAATGGGATGTGGGTGGGACTTTGTTCGAAAGATTGGAGATAATACCCGATGCTTAGTAGGAATTAGTCAGTTTGCTACAATAAGAAGAGAAGTAGAACTCCGTACGGCCAGACGAAAATTGGTGGCAGAATCAGATTTTGGAAATCAAGGAAATCTTAAGATAGCTTCAAAGGAAGCTTTCGGGTGACGTTGAGAGAATTCCGGGGAAATTTCGGGTGACGTTGAGAAGAATCGGAAGGAGAGAATTCCGAGTGAATTTGAGAGATACCGAGTGAATTTCGGGTGACCTCAAGAGATACCGTAGAAGAGGAAACGGAAGTAGAGATAGAAGAGAAAACGGAAGTAGAGATTGAAGAGAGAAGAGGAAACGGAAGTAGAGATAGAAGAGGAAACGGAAGGAGAGGAATCGGAAGGAGAGAAAGACGAAAGGAGATAGATTTAGATGAGTAACACTCAAGAAGGGAAAATATTTCTCACACTGAAATCAAATGATGATCTAGGGATCATTGGGTCAAGAGTGACATTGATTGCTTAATATCTTTAAAATTTTCATTTATTAAATTGTTATTGTTTAAAATTCATCTTTGTATTTCTTTTAATTTAACTGTCGGCATTGCTGACTGGGGGCTCGTAGCCATAAATAATATATTGTCCAGAAGTAACATTCTGAATGCGGACCAGGGGAACTTCCTCATAATTCTTTAAAGTCTATAGGAAGAACCCCACCCTGACTACACGAGACTCTTCACACCACGGAAAGAACCACTGACCCATGAGAAGCTACTGGCAAGCTTTTTCACATACCCACATTAGTCGATTCTTAGACTCGAACGCATGCAAACAGAGGTGAGGTGGCAGTGATCCATAACGGAGAGCGCTTTAGACCCCTCGGCTACTCAGGGCCCGTATCAACTGCTGTAAGTTTTCATTAATTTATTATAAGGCCATATAAAAAAAATGTTTTGTGATTCTGGTTTTATTGAAACAAATATCAGGGTATATAGGTAAGATTTGTTTGTTACATGTCCAAACTGATTTCGATGAAGCATTAACTAGAAAACATTATTTGCATCATGATTTATATCTGGATCATATTTACAGCCCTGTGTTAATTTTGCTTGGTGTTTTTAAAAACTTAAATTCTGAGGGAGGGCAACATTTTTATATTCCAAAATATGTTTAGTTGGGTAATCAGAACCATACATATTTTTCTGTTTGGCCTAATTTTAAATGTTTAATGGTCAGTGAGCATTTGTAATCTGATGACATTGGTGAGACAACAGTACATAAATTCTGAATTATTGCATATGAAAATAATGTTACATGTATTGTGACTTATGGTTTTAGCGCTGGGACTGACTTTTTTCAAGGAAGGCTCCTGAAATTTTAATTTTTTGGGAGATCTCTGTAATAATAAATATAAAAATAATTTGTTTAATCAGGATTTTTATTTCAGCAAAAGAATGCTGTATATCTGTTACTTTCCAATATGAAGCAGGCCCCACATGGCTATTTTTATTCTCACCATATGTCAAAAGAATTTTTGCAGTGCCCTTATGAGTTAGCCAGTCACAAAACTTGGCTGAGGTGTTTGAAGAAATCAGTCATGTGGACAAGAAAACAAATGGTTTAGGAATTTGCGTTTTCTAAATTCATAGATAGTTATGCATCTCCTTCCTGAATTGTATTTGGAATCGAAAACATTAATTTTTTGTAGACATCATGTTCAACCCATGGGTCATGTTGGACTCAAAATTTAGAGTGAGGTAACTTGCCCATCTTGTAAGAATATGACAACATGATGGGAAGATAGATAGCAGTAAGTTTGATATCACATTCTGTGAAAGTAAGCTTTTTTTCCACAAATGGTGTTCTACTGGCTCTGCAGGTGAAATAATGTTAAAACAACTCCATAGGCTGCATGTGGCATATGGTCAGAATGTTTGAAACCCTGATATAAACCATCTCCAATATTATTGAAATATACAGGTTAGCATCACTGACATGATGTAGGTCAATTATTTACTGAGGTTCAGTCAAAAGGATTGTCAGCCTGTAAGTGGGTACTCTAATGTTCATTATATCACCCGGGTAATTATGAACAGGCGAGTACCTGGGTACCTGGTTGTTTAAAAAAAATCTTGTTGCTGCATAATATAGTTACCTAGTGTTAGCATGACCAAAGGACTGCTTAATTATTATGCATCAAAGTTTAATTTGAAATATCTTGAACCAGTGTATCCCATAGCGGCGCACGACAAAAAGCAAACTTTGGTATCAAAACGGGGGGTCAAATTAAAATGTTGGGGGTCTCTGAAGCGCAAATGAGAGTAAAGGGAAACAGTGTGATTAAATGAGAAGAAAAAAATCCAATACTTACTCCAACGTTACTGATTTTGATCAGTCTTTCCTTTTAAGTTCTTAGATTGTTCTTGTGGCCTTGTGGTTAAAGCATCCACCGCGGATGCGGGAGATCGCACATTTGATCCCCGGCTGAGTCATACCAAAGACTTATAAAAATGCTACTAGCCTTGCTGGGTGCTTACCATTAAGAGGTTAGTGTTATAACAGGTTGGCAAGATGTCAGGATAATGTGACTATGTGGGACATGATGATACATGTCTGTAGCATGATGCCATAGTGCCTGACATCACTTTAAACTGCCACGCTGCAGACATTTTAGCAGCATGACCTAAGTAAGTTCTAGATTTCAGTGTCACGTGAGCGTTGTTAACCAGAGCAAATGCTTGTTACAAAGGTTTGGTAAAAATGTGATTATAAATAATGTCACTAGACTATAATTTCTGTGAACAAGCTCATTTATGCATTGAAGAGAAAAGTTTGTAAGGGTCGTAAGTTGGAATATGTATAGTTTGTTGAAATATAGTCATTATCTTCATAAATTTAAACATTTTTTTATTTTCTTTTGATATTTTTGGTACACTTCCACTTTTCAACATTATTTAGTAAGTGTCTGACATGGAATTTGATTATTTGAAATGCTGAGTTTAATTTTTGTTTTCTTTTCTTCAGACAGAAGACGTTCAAGATCAAGAGACAGAGAGAAGAGACGTAAGATTTAAATAAAACTACAATTAGAAGTGCCCATCTAAAAATGTTATGCATGTTATTCTCGTTATAAAGTTCTCCATGTGAGTATGCTGCATTATATTGGGACAACCTTATAATGAATTACCTGATTTCAGTACTCCCTGACTATAATGATGTCCATAGTAACCATGGAGTATACTGTATTATATTGGGACCACCTTATAATGAATTACCTGATTCAGTACTCCCCGACTATAATGATGTCCATGGTAACCATGGAGTATACTGCATTATATTGGGACCACCTTATAATGAATTAGCTGATTTCAGTACTCCCTAACTATAATGATGTCCATAGTAACCATGGAGTATACTGTATTATATTGGGACAACCTTATAATGAATTACCTGATTCAGTACTCCCTGACTATAATGATGTCCATGGTAACCATGGAGTATACTGCATTATATTGGGACCACCTTATAATGATTTACCTGATTCAGTACTCCCTGACTATAATGATGTCCATGGTAATCATGGAGTATACTGCATTATATTAGGACCACCTTATAATGAATTACCTGATTTCAGTACTCCCTGACTATAATGATGTCCATAGTAACCATGGACTATACTGCATTATATTGGGACCACCTTATAATGATTTACCTGATTTCAGTACTCCCTGACTATAATGATGTCCATGGTAACCATGGAGTATACTGCATTATATTGGGACCACCTTATAATGAATTACCTGATTTCAGTACTCCCTGACTATAATGATGTCCATGGTAACCATGGAGTATACTGCATTATATTGGGACCACCTTATAATGAATTACCTGATTTCAATACTCTCTGACAATAATGATGTCCATGGTAACCATGGAGTATACTGTATTATATTGGGACCACCTTATAATGAATTACCTGATTTCAGTACTGCCTGACTATAATGATGTCCATGGTAACCATGGAGTATACTGCATTATATTAGGACCACCTTATAATGAATTACCTGATTTCAGTACTCTCTGACAATAATGATGTCCATGGTAACCATGGAGTATACTGTATTATATTGGGACAACCTTATAATGAATTACCTGATTCAGTACTCCCTGACTATAATGATGTCCATGGTAATCATGGAGTATACTGCATTATATTAGGACCACCTTATAATGAATTACCTGATTTCAGTACTCCCTGACTATAATGATGTCCATAGTAACCATGGACTATACTGCATTATATTGGGACCACCTTATAATGAATTACCTGATTTCAGTACTCCCTGACTATAATGATGTCCATGGTAACCATGGAGTATACTGCATTATATTAGGACCACCTTATAATGAATTACATGATTTCAGTACTTCCTGACTATAATGATGTCCATGGTAATCATGGAGTATACTGCATTATATTGGGACCACCTTACAATGAATTACCTAATTTCAGTACTCCCTGACAATAATGATGTCCATGGTAACCATGGAGTATATTGCATTATATTGGGACCACCTTATAATGAATTACCTGATTTCAGTACTCCCTGACTATAATGATGTCCATAGTAACCATGGAGTATACTGTCTTATAGTGAGACAACCTTAAAATGACATACATATTTTATTACCACTTAATGAAAGGAATGTACAACCATCCTTGCCTTTTAAGTCAATAACCCCTGGAGATTTTTGTCATTTTGGCCTGAAATGGGAGTAGGAAATGCATTATGTTTGAATATATCAAAATATATCTGCTTCAAAGAGATTTTTTTCTAGCCAGATGCCTCTTTGTGTTAGAAATGTCATTTTTCATTGCCTGTTTTGCTCGCGCATGTTTAGAAGGGTACAATTTGGACCGCTTTTTCTTTTTCTTTTTTAGCTTAATAGAAACTTTAACAAAATTTGACAATTTGACAGAAAGTATTAGAGCATGAACTTTGCAAGAACTACTGTGGAAAATTGTATCACGGTCAAGTCCAGTGATGTTCAGGGGTGTTAAAATAACTTGTCTGCATAACCAGATTCTGAAAAATCATGGTTTAGTTGACAAGTATACTGCAGAACAATAATTATGTATATAAAGCAACAAAAATTAGGTGTTTTGTTTCCATAAAGAAATGACATTTCTAATGCATAATTTTTAAAAAAAATATAAATTTAATCATATCAGGTTGCAGAGAAAAAAAGATAGGAGGTCTTTAAAATGAGATTAAGTAACAAGTCACATTTTTATGACACTTGAGTTACTGGTCTTTTAAATGATATTCAGTAACAAGTCACATTTTTGTGACACTTGAGTTACTGGTCTTTAAAATGAGATTAAGTAACAAGTCACATTTTTATGACACTTGAGTTACTGGTCTTTAAAATGAGATTAAGTAACAAGTCACAATTTTATGACACTTGAGTTACTAATCTTTTAAATGAGATTAAGTAACAAGTCATATTTTTATGACACTTTGAGTTGAAGTTGAATTATAGTGCTGTATCACCCACTAGGGGCATGTAGCACTGTTTTAAGTTTCCAGCAAAGCTAAATATTTAATTACTTCTGAACGGAGGAATGGTACCACTTCCTGTGAATATACAAATCCTTATGGTATGCAATTGTTTTCCCATGCTGACCAAAATCTAGGTCAGTTTAATTACATGTGCATGTAGAACTGTACTCTTTAAAAAAAAATCCACTTTTGTTGATCATCAGAGGTTTTTACACTGGTATGCTGGTTTTTACTGATATTTGCCTCTGTTCCAGAAAAAAGATGAGGCTGCCAATATTCCTGTACCGACAAATTGTAATGTGATTAAAGGCTTAACATCAAATTATGTAAGAAGCCAACTTATTCTATTCATACAGTTGTAGTCCCATATCCCTCTCGACCTTGAGCAGTGACCATTGATAACACCAGAAGGAATGACAGCATATCACTTTGAGAGATAAAAGGCTTTGATATTTGATTCAAGAGAAAATTATGCAATCGAAAGCAATCTGCTTTTTGTTTCATAGATGGAACTCTTTATCAGTCTGTTTCTGCTTTGTTCCATTTGCTATAATCTTGGCAATGTGAAGTACAACTTATTTTTATAAAAAATATTAGTAATAATGATTTTAAAATTAACATTTGTGCTTTTATTTACTCTTCGAAGCAAATTAATAATTGTGTCTTTTGTTGGGGTGGGGTTGTTACCAGCTAGGTTTGGTATTTTGCCGGTTTCCTTTTATAGATGATTGTAAGTCACATGATCGAGCCATGCTGAATTTGAAAGCTTACATTTGTTCCAAGAATGAAAACATTTTCACTATTTACTTTAAAATTGAACTCTGAAACAAAGTTGTTAATTGTGTATGGATTAATTTTCTTTATATATATATAGTTTAAAATGAATTAGGTATTTTTAGCTACATATAAGGATGCTGACCTGATAATTTACTGAAGTTACAGATAGGTAAATTCAATGATGCTGTGTGGAATGAGTCATATTGTTGTGGTGTTCATATGAGACACTGTCCGTTATGAATGATGTGTGGAATGAGCCATATTGTTGTGGTGTTCATATGAGACACTGTCCGTTATGAATGCTGTGTGGAATGAGCCATATTGTTGTGGTGTTGATATGTGACACTGTCTGTTATGAATGCTGTGTGGAATGAGCCATATTGTTGTGTTGATATGAGACACTGTCCGTTATGAATGCTGTGTGGAATGAGCCATATTGTTGTGGTGTTGATATGTGACACTGTCTGTTATGAATGCTGTGTGGAATGAGCCATATTGTTGTGGTGTTGATATGAGACACTGTCCGTTATGAATGCTGTGTGGAATGAGCCATATTGTTGTGGTGTTGATATGTGACACTGTCTGTTATGAATGCTGTGTGGAATGAGCCATATTGTTGTGGTGTTGATATGAGACACTGTCCGTTATGAATGCTGTGTGAAATGAGCCATATTGTTGTAGTGTTGATATGTGACACTGTCCGTTATGAATGCTGTGTGGAATGAGCCATATTGTTGTGGTGTTGATATGAGACACTGTCCGTTATGAACGTTGTGTGGAATGAGCCATATTGTTGTGGTGTTGATATGAGACACTGTCCGTTATGAATGCTGTGTGGAATGAGCCATATTGTTGTGGTGTTGATATGTGACACTGTCCGTTATGAATGCTGTGTTGAATGAGTCATATTGTTGTGGTGTTGATATGTGACACTGTCCGTTATGAATGCTGTGTGGAATGAGTCATATTGTTGTGGTGTTGATATGAGACACTGTCCGTTATGAATGCAGCTCCCATCTAGGTCAGAAATGCGTTCAATTTCCTTACTCTAAAGTACTCTTTGCAGTATAATTTTCTCCACTTTTTGCAATAAATAAATAAATTCTTTATGGATGATATTGCTTGATTAGCATTTGTACTGTTATTAGGAGAAACACTGGATTAGTTGTTTTAAAATTTCTGACATGGGGATTAAAAGTTGGATTTTGTTGAATTAAGCGGGTCCAAATGTTACTTTGGACTGAAACTTGTGCCCAACTTAACATGGGTCGAGATAAGTGGGGGAAAATTAGCATAACACAAGGATCTTTTCGGGACTTGACCAAAATGCTCAATATAAATGGGTTCTTTAGGTAACCGAGGTCGAGATAAGTGGGTTTAACTGTATTGAGTATAACTTCTGTTTTTTTATAATAGAGAAATCTTCTTGTTGAACTTTGACTTCTGAACAGAATTAAACAAGAAAATTGACCCTTTAAAATAGCAGGCACAACTTACAATTAGAAAATCTTTTAAAAGATCTTTTCTAATTGATTGCTAACAGATTCTGACCAAATTTGACAGGGTCTTCAAGCTCACACAATATTATGCTGTGATAAGATCAAATATTGACACCGCACCTTCAAATTAAAAGCATTTAACTGACTTCTTCTCACAAATGGACAAACCAGAAATTTCCAAATTGGACAGAAATCACTCTGGCGAAAAGCTTTTAATTTGTAACATATTCCTGTTGAACTTACAGTATTGACTTTTGTACAGTGCATGCCATGTCAGTCAGCAGTTACTATTTAAAATTAAACAGTCCATTAAAATTAAAAGTTCTGACACAATAGAGATTTGATGGATACTGATACAGTCATGTTATATTGATCTCCAAGTCATGTTATATTGATCTCCAAGTCATGTTATGTGGACGTCAAAGTCGTATTATGTGGACCTCAAAGTCGTATTATGTTGACTTCTAGATTCAACAATCAGATTACATCTTGCACGTTTATAAAAGTGAAAACCTAATTTTGGGACATATCATTTCTAATGATAACTCACTCTAAGCTGAGATACAATGATTTATGTAATAGGATACAAACTGTAAACTGACTGGTTATGCTTGCAAATTGCATAAAAATTGTTATTAAGGATAGACTGTCTCTCATGCATGCATTTACATCCAGGGTTAAGAGTTCATGAAGCTAATTATTTAAATATTACATTTGTAAATGTAATTCATGAGGAAGGCAAGAATTAGATATTTAATTATTATCAGGTCACAAAAGAAGCCACTCCAGAAGCAGATCCCCACACAGACACAGATCCAGGTCACCAGTTCGGAACCGCGACAGAGACAGGCGACGGTCTAGATCCCCACGTTATAGAGACAAGTCAAGGTCAGTTTCAGAATAGAATTAATTTCGTTATGGACTTTTTAAAAAATTTGATACAAAATCGTCAAAGGTCATGTCCCTCCATTAGCACATCTTGTTTTTATCACAACTTGTTTATTTATTGCATCTTGTTTTTATCACGTTTTTTTATCATGTTTTTTTCTCTTTTCACAACTTGTTTTTATCACATTATTTTGTGGCAAATCTTGTTTTATCACATCTTGGTTTTATCACATCTTGTTTTTGGCTCTGAACTCTCATTTTTCAGTATTTTTTCATATTATTAAAATCCAAATAGCTGTAGATACAGATTTTAACTGTAGATACAAATATTGTGTAGTGAATACTTTATATGCATTTCTGAATGAGAATAATGGCACGAAAACAAAATTATTTAAATTAAAAACAATATTTTTATGTACTGCAGTCATTTCCAACATACCGCTCCGGTGGCCTAGTGGTTAGAGCGTCCGCCCCAGAAGCGGGAGGTCGTAGGTTCGATCCCCGGCCGAGTCATACCAAAGACTTACAAAAATGGTACTAACAGCTGCCTCGCTTGACGCTCAGCATTAAGAGGTTAGTGTTAGGACTGGTCGGCCTGGTGTCAGGATAATGTGACTGGGTGAGACATCATGCTACATGTCTGCGGCATGATGTCTCAGTGCTAGACATCACTATAAACTGCCTCACTGCAGACATCGTAGCGATATGACTGAAAAATTGTTAAAGCTACGTTAAAAATCCTAATCAAACAAACAAAAAATCATTTCCAACATTACTCATAGATTTATCCAAATGTTTGTATGTGGCATTTATTCAATGACTTTTACTCTGAATGAATACATTTTTAGTAAAAATATTAAACTTACAGGCAACTATATATGATCTATATTTCACACTTCACAGGCTTGCATTATATTAAAGTTTTTAGTTTACATATATTTCTCAAGCTGTTGTTTTTGATTGTACATCTCTCTTATTCACAACACACTCTTACCAGAAAGGAACTAGTCATAAAATAGGGTCATGCCTGAAAGGATGAATCCAGCTGAGTATTATTCCATCACGACATAAGTAGGTCATTGTGACCTTTATTTCATTATTCACTACTTTTGTCTGGTTTATTTCTCAAGCTCTTCTTATGTAGAATAACCATATTGGCCGGTTGTGTGAAGTACCATACCGTATACCAAAAGAATGTTATTGTGAGCTTTGTTTCAGATTTTACTGCTTCTGTTATGTTTTCCCTTACTACAAAGGAATTTTGTTGTTACCTACATTTCAGATTTTACCAGCTTAAGTTGGATTTTCAGGTTTAGCTCAAAACCACAGGTTTTCTGCTCACTGTATTCATTCCGGCATATCAATATTCATGACCTTTGGTCAAGGGGTCATGTTAATCAGTACTATACCATCATCAGAGAAGTTGGTCACAGTGACCCATATTTTATGCTTCATTGAAATGGTGATCATCTGCATTTCTGTTAGTATTAGTCTGCTGCAACAAAAGACTGTCATTGTGACTTAATTTAACATTTTACTGCTTTTATTCTTTGCATTTATAGCATGACTACAGGGGGACCCTGCTATAAAACGGTAGTTGACAGCCATAGAATCCGACCGTGTTATGAACCGAACCGTGTTATAAGCAACCATGTACAATACCAACACATTTTTGGATTAATTGGGGGGGGGGGGGGAGTACATAAAGACTGGTGCGAAAATGCATGGCACAATTACCATTTTTGATCAATATATATTAAATGAGAAAAACATTTGCTGTGGTAACAGAAATTGCAGATATAATATATTACTTTATTCAGAGAACCATGCATTGGTACATACAAGTATCTAATTTATATATACATGTATAATCTATTGCATGAAAAGAGTATCAACACCGTGTAATCACCAGCTAATCTTGCAACATACATTGAATCCATAATACAAATGTTTCCATCGAAAATATCCACACACGGATGTAAAATATTCAATAATTTTGTCACAGATCATTATGTGACTGACTTCAATAAAAAGAAAATAACAAAAATTACGTAACGGGTGTACGTAATGAATAATGAAATAGTACATGTCCGTAGATTAAATAATGGAAGCTAAAGTGTATTCTTATAATAACTACATGTACATCTCAGGATCTTTCTGTCTCTGAATTCAGTCATTGTAAATTTCAGCACATTTTCCTACCCAAGCTGCTAGTTAAAGTCCTTTGAACTTGCCGCCCAGCTATTGCGTCATGTTCTTTTGATATACTCCAATAAATACAGCTGGCAGAACTGGCTGTATTTTAACCACTGAATTATGTCACTGTAAATATCAGCACAGCTAAAATGATAAAGTAATCAACACTAACTTTGTCTCCCAGCTTTTTGCATGCATACGGAGGACTCCTGCATGGAGTGATTTATGTGTCCCAGATCAAATATTTGCATTCAAATACGCGTAATTAAGCGTTTCCGAGACCTCTGTGTCATATACATTTTATACCATTACATTTCTCATCTGTCAATAGTTATTATTTTTTTGAAAAACTTGAGTTTTAGCTGCTTTCTGCTAATGTCACATTTGCTCTTGGCAAAGTCAATTATAGTTCTCAGTTGCAGAATTCGAATTTACTAGTCAACAGATTGCATAAAACAACATCGCCAAGCCACGCACACATGTTGGCGGCTTTTGTTTCTTTGATGATGTATAAATCGTTTTCCCCTGATTTGAACATGTTTAGCTCGGCAGTTCACTTTGATGATAGACAATGTACTTAAATTAATTGATTTATACATTCTGGTGAAAATCTTTTATCAACCCCTGCATTGGCTGTTGCTTAGTTGTGTATGAAATTAAGAGAACATATATCGGAGATTATTAGAGCAATGATTGTATTCGGAATGCATTCAAGACAAACACAAAGTAGACACGATGGCTTCATTGCTCAGGGATCAGTAATAATAATATTGACACTTATGAGCTGTAATTTTTCAACAAGAAACAAAGATCAAAGTTCTCAGTAGGCCCATCAATTGGTTAGTATTTCCGATGTTTATTCTGGCACAAAACTAGAAGAAATTTGTTAATTTTTTAAATTTTAGGAGCCATACAACGATTATTTTATATTCGATTTTGTGTGTGATTTCCTCCCCAAAATGATAATACATTTTCTACATGTTTTTTTACGCACTTTTTAGACGAGTATGAGAATGATAATTAAACTCTTGACGTATTTTATTTTTCATACTTAAAAGATTTTTTTTTTGTCTTTGAGAAAAATACCTATAATAAATTACCTGAAATTTCGGGAGCCATGCCACGACCGTGTTATATCCGAATTCGTGTTATAACGGGGTGTGTTATAGCGGGGTCTCACTGTACTTTGTGGAGTTTTATCTACTGTATAATACTATTATACCTTGAATCTTGAAACCTGGTTCCAATGTGCATTTTGATTAATAATTATTTCCAATCTTAAAAGCAGGTTAATGTGACCCATATTTCGCATATCACTGAATTCAGTTCCATGAACATCTTTACCAATATTGCTCTACATCATAAAGTATATAATTTTATATATGTTAATGTAATATGATTGAAACTGAATGGATTTTGGATCAAGTGAAAACAATGAACAGAATGTATGCAAATAAATCGGTTTATGAAATGAAAATAAAAATGTATGACTACAAACAAACACTTTGACCCTAATAAGAATTACCTTTGCACGCTGACAGCTCATTGATTGCGCAGAAGATCAACATATTGTCGATCACAGAAAGGGATAGTGGCAGCACATCTTTTTAAGTTGCTGATGCTTTCAGTAATCTGATGCATTGCTTCCCAGAAGAGATGTATGTTCATTTGCATGACATAGCAACATTACAAATCAGGTCTATTCAAACAGTTAAGTGTCCCTTTCTGGATAAATCAGATAGATTTTAAAGTGAGTTTTGTCTTGTCAGTATTTATGTGTGAATTAGGACATATAATCTTGCATCTTGTTTTGTCAATAGGATTATGATTTTAAGGAGGAGGAGATTTTAACTCATTTGACAATGTTTTTCACTGGAGATGTCCAGGAAAAGGAGAGCTTATGTTGTAAATGGGATCATGATTTTAAGAGGACTTTTTAACTCCAACTTTAGCACCAAATTAATCATTATTAGGATTATCTCACATGTATTGACTTGTCCAGTTTTTTCTAGGTGCCAAAGAGAGATAATGTTAATTCCAATCAACAGGAAGTGATATCTACTATTGACAGTGAACAGAGCAACCCGTTGGACACATAAAGTTGCATTTAAGAAAGGATGGATTAGGCTAGAAAGCCAGGGCTCTTGAATATTATGCAACTGAAAAACATTTCAGACTTTTTTAAGAAACAACCCCAAACCCGATCTGATCTATAAAAAACACTTAAAATCAGGAAATGCTTAGCATCGTGTGAGTGAATAGTGTTTATTAAATTTGGATTAGTATTGTTGATGAACAAACTTGTTTGTTTTGGAAATCATTGGATTTTAAAAAATTTATATACATGTATGTAAGTTTGTTGATTTGTTTCTGTTATTCTGTGTTCTGGGATTGCTAAATGTATGCTGCACATAATGTGACATCACTAATCAGCATATGTAACTGATGTTTTGAACTGAAAATCAGATATTTTATTGATTACAAATTTACTTGACATTGCTCATTGCACCAGTTACAGGTCTTCATTTATTTAATTACAAATTAGAGCTGGTGTGATCTTCTAATTTTAAAGGAATGAAGCTTTTAATGTCGGGATGCATTGGCCTGAAGAGCAGTCTAATGTGATTCAGTTTTTGCTGGTGGTTACAACATTTTTAATCACGTTAAACTTGATGTAACTGTAGATAAAAATTATAACAGGCTTGTATAGTCGTTAAAATGAGATTTTTAAAAAAAATGGTATGTGGAATATGAAATTAAAGAAATGTATATTTTTATTTACTTTTTAAAATATTATCGGACATAAATAAACATTATGCAGTGGAAAAAAACACCATAATTATAAAAAAAAATAGGAGTATTATTATGTATTTGATTGACTTTTTGTTTACACATCAACTCCATTACACAAGTACACTTAATATTTTTTATTATTTTTGTTATACCATCCATCGATATATAATGCGGTTGGCAGTGATGAACCTTGATTACTGTGTTATAATGGGGGAGAGCTGTACATGTCATTTTACTCAACACAGTTTGGAGTGAAGAGAGTGATTTTAAAACTTTTCTAGTGTGTGTACCCTTAGATAAATATATGATAAGAAATGAGGTTTGGAACTTTTATAACATGAGAAATTGCATTTTCAAACCAATTCCTTGATTTCATAATACCTTTGTTTTTGCTTAAACAGTGACACAATTCTAGGTGTCGTTTTAATGTGGTGATGTTTAGCTTCAGCAAGGCATCACACATCTTTATGAGATTGACCTGTGGCAAGTTAAAAGTCAGAAAAAGTCCCCAAATTTTGATTTCTCATCCAGTTAAAGTCTTATATTCAACACAGGTCACTGATGTTTTTAAGACTGTTTTAATGCCAAGGAAAAGACACCAAAAAATATTTTTAGAGTATATAATTACATTTTACACAATAAAAAAAATACCAACTTATTTTGAAAGATGAATTCCAAGCATCTTCAACATTTTCACACATTTTTATACTTCATAATCCATTGAAATCAAACTTCCATTTTTAGAGAACTGTTCAAGGGTGCCTATCATTGGAAAGATTGCTGACAGGCCTAAAGAAATGGATGGCTATTATAACATTAAAACGCAAACATAAGTCTTGGCATCATCTGTTTCATAAATATATTAGATTTTCATCAAGTGTGCTAAGTTTGGGTTCAATCAGCAGAGGCACTTAAAATATTTATTTCAGTTGTAGGATAGCTTCATTTTTCTTGTGAAAAGTCAGTTACATTCTTTTATTTGATGCTCTTTTTGCTTTGGTGTGATACTGTCACAATAAAACTGCACATTGCTGAAAATAATAATAATAATGATGACTTTGTATAGCGCCTAATCTTTCGAAGCTCTAAGTGCTTTACACCATCAATAATGATATGACTACACTACAGAACAGCAAATGACAAAAACAATAAAATTGGAAAAACATGCTGAAAACATATAAGATATAAAACATGATTAGGTTGCTAAGTTTGTCCCTGCAGTCGAAACAGGTGAGTCTTAAGAGCACTCTTAAAAGGGACCACTGTGTCTTTGTGTCTAATTTCAATGGGCAATTCGTTCCACGTCGCCAGGCCCTGGTGTGCAAACGAACATTGTCCATATGACTTTGTTTTCACCTTGGGAACAATGAGTAAACGATTATCAGTAGAAGAGCGTAATGATCTAGCTGGTGTATACACATGGTTGAGGCTGGATAGGTATGTTGGACTGGAGTCTGTCATTGAAACATAGCACAGAGAACAAATTTTGTGTTTGATTCTGTATCAAATCGATAGCCAGTGTAGGGTACAGAGCAGTGGTGAGGTGTGCTCTGATCGAGGTACTCTAAAGATGATCTGTGCAGCTGTGTTTTGAACTTTTTGAAGTTTCTGGAATAAATAATGTGACGAACCAGACAGAATTGAGTTACAATAGTCCAGTCTTGAAAGTACTAATGAACACAAGTGTTTTAGTGGCATCAACTGAAAGATATTTACGAATGGAACTGATGCGTCTCGATTCAAGATATGCCGCCCTGCATATGTTCATGACATGTTGGTGCAATGTGAGAGTACTTTCTAGAGTAACGCCTAGGTTTCGTACTGTCTGTGAGAATTTAATGTTGTTGCTGCTGATATTTATTGTCTGAGGTAAAGGATGTGAATGAGAAAGTCTTTGTGTTGTGATCAGAATAGCCTCAGTTTTATCATCATTCATCTGTAGCTTGTTACATGTCATCCATGATTTGACATCAGAAATGCACCTCTCTACTCCATGGATGGTAGCATCAACTTCAGTTGGGTTGCTAGACTTGTATATTTGGGTGTCATCAGCATACAATTGGTGCGACATTGGGTGATGAACTATGACACTTGAGAGTGGCTGAGTGTACAGAATGAAGAGAACAGGTCCAAGAACAGATCCCTGTGGAACACCACAACATACGTCAACTGGGCTGGAGTGTATTCTATTTGTAGATATAATTTGTGTCCTGTTGACTAAGTAGGACTTGACACTGTAAGGCTATATTCTGAATGCCAAATATATGCTGGAGACGGTGAAGTAATATATCATGGTCTGTTGTGTCAAATGCTGCAGATAAATCCAGGAGATTGAGGACTGTAATCTTTCCACTATCCATAGCAGAGAAAATGTCACTGAATACTTTCAAAAGAGTAGTTTCCGTACTGTGGCAAGGGCGATATGCAGACTGTACATTGCTAAAAAGACTGTTTGAATGCAAATGAGATACAAGTTGAGTTAGAACAACCTTTTCTAAGATTTTTGATATGAATGAGAGATTAGAAACTGGGCAGTAGTTCTTTAAATCGTTATGGTCCAGTGTTGGTTTCTTCAGCAGTGGCTTTACGATGGCAGTTTTGAAAAATGATGGGAATTCCCCTGATAAGAGAGAGATATTAATAACATCAGTTAGTGAAGACAATATTGGGTATAAGCACTGAAGCAGCAGTGATGTCGGAATTGGATCAAGTTCACAGACTTTGGTGCACTTTTCATCATGATTGTCCGTACTAAATCAATAGAAGCAGGTTCACATGCTCCTAACGGTTGTCGCTGAAATTCTGCATCATAACTGTATGGTGATGAATCAGTTGAAATTGTGCTGTCAAGCGAATCTCTAATGGTTTGTACTTTGTCATCAAAGAAATTTGCAAATTGGTCTGGTAGGTCTAGTGGAGAGAAGTTTGTTGGAAGTGGTGTACATTTATTCCTTGACATTAGTTTGTTAGTTATCTCGAAGAACTCTTTGCAGCTGGAACTCTCCATGATCTTAATACTGTAATGGGATGATTTGGCTAAATGGACTATGTTTGTGCCGTTCTTCATAGTGGCTTCGTAGATTTGTTTATGAATAGTGAGTCTGGTGGAAAGCCAAAGCCTCTCTGCTTTTCGGTGATGTCTTTTAGCAGTGCGAAGCTGGTCCCTAACGCTGCTGTACCATGGAGAATACTTTTTTATTGATACTGCATTTGGTGGCTGGGGCATGTTTTTCAAGCAATAAACGCAGGCTGTTATCAAGTTGTTCCACTGTTGGATGTAAGAAAGTTGTTAGGTTTTCTTGGATGTCATGCATGAATTTGGTTCTATTTATCATACGGAAGTTCTCTTAGTAGCAAATAAAGGTGGAGGGTTAGGGACTGATACGTTGAATTGGCATACAATGCAGAGGTGATCCGATGCACGTTCGTGGGATACAATTGTGGATTGCAGAATATTATCATCAGGTCTATAAAGAAACCAGTCTAAAATGTGACCAAGTTTATGGGTAGGTTGGTTAACTGACTGTTTAAGATTGAAAACATGAATGGTATCTAGGAGTTTTGACGTGTATGGTTTACCAGGACAGTCAAAGTGAAAGTTGAAATCTTTAAGAATAATTAGGTTGCCACCTATCGAATTTCCATACTCTAGAAGATTTGGAAGCTGTTCCAAAAAGAGAGATTCAGTCAGCTTGTTTTTTCTACTAGGAGGAGAATGGTAGAGACAGTAAAAATGGACTGACCTTTGTTCCAGTGTGGGTGCTTTTTGGACTAGTTCAAATGATGTGTGGCAGAAATTGAAGGTTGTGTTGTACTTAAGGAATTCGATCATGGAATTCTTTGTAATTACAGCAATTCTACCTCGGCGAGAGTTGCGGGGAAACGACTTGATGGAGTAATCGCTGGGTGTTAAATCTGCACACTTAGATTCATCACCTGCCGAATGTAACCAAGTTTCTGTCAGGAAGAAGACGTCAATATTCTGGTTGTTGATAAAATTAACAATTTCTGTGCGTTTTTCCGGTGATCCTACTGATTGAGCGTTGAATAATGCAATACGTAGTGGTATCCCTGGGAGAGTTGACACAACGGTTGACGATTTAAGAGGAATTTGAACCAGGTTATTAAAATTAACGACAGAATTTTTAAGTTGTTTATCTGTTACAGGCGAAAGGGAGATAACTGGAATTCTTCTTCCTGTTCTACGCCATGTAGCTTTGAAAGAGCGTTTCTTTTTTTGCTTCCGTTTACATTTAAGAAATGATGAATGTATTCCCAGTTCGTTTATTCTTGAGCACAATGTAGTATCTAGAACCAAGATGTGGTCATTTGATCCGATTAACGAGGGTCCATCGTATTGTAAGCGGTCACATGACTGCGGTTTATTAAAAAACAAATGTCATAACATTGGGACAAAACAGGTGAGAAAAATTCTAATTGTTCTCGTTTCCAAAACAAGGAGATGAATTAACACATACGAACGAAACAGCCAATGCATGATGAAACACAATAATGTAGACAATGATAGAGAACAAGCACGAATATCATAAATATAGCATAAAATCGGAAGATTGTATCTCAAGCAGTTAAGCAATGGTGGCCATCTTTCCGGAAGTCCAATTATGTGTAATGGGTAATCATAGGACTTTTTGAATAGATGAAAAACCATAGAAGTTATATTTTCTCTGTCTATTCTTATTAAAGGTCTAACTCGTACAGATGTATTATGTATTGAGGTTTAAAAAGGAAAACTTCAATGCTTTAAATTGCACAGATTACCCAAAAAATTCATTTGAATTTGAATACCATTAGGAAATGAAGGACATGGCATCAAACTGCAATTTCTTGATTATGTATAAAAATGTTGTCGTTTATTATATTGAATAAGGGGCCATGTATCAGAAAGGTTTTAAGCCAGCGTCTTGACTCAAAATTATGTTTTCATGAACGTGTTACCTTTGCAAGAACAAGTTGGCCAAAGTAATCGATAATGAACAAATGCTAGATGGTAAGCAGTGATGACACTGTACTTGTAGGACAGTGTTCCTTAGCAAATTACTTTTGCCTGGTCATGACAAGAGAAAGTGTGTGTTCCCTGAGCCCTGACATAAAGGTACGGTACATAAATAAACTCCGGTCTACAGCAATGAACTGAATCCATGCTATTATATATTGCAGATCCAGAGATAGATCCAGAAATAAATCCAGAGAAAAGGTAAACAACTATGGCAGAGGAAGTAACGATTCTGAAGAATCAGATACAGAGGTCATCTTCTCCAAACAGGAACCAAAGACTCTTGATGGTATTTAATTTTTTCCTATACAGTGCCCCCGATATTCTTCTTGAGTGTAAGAATTATATCCCTTTGCTCAGTGGTGACTGCACTACATTACATCAGAAAATTAGAAATATGCAGAATGTGGAAGAATTTAGTTCTAGTACATATGTATATTTTTAATTATTGTGTTGTCATAGGTACCATTAAATAGCTTGTATTGGTTCCCATGCCAATGGTCATTTGAATCAAATTTGGATCAGAGTCAGTAGCCATCATCAGCATTCGCTTGTTAACACTTAAGAGTCTTCAGGTCTGCTCTGATATGGATCAGAGTCAGTAGCCATCATCAGCATTTGCTTGTTAACACTCAAGAGTCTTCAGGTCTACTCTGATATGGATCAGAGTCTGCAGCCATCATCAGCATTTGCTTGTTAACACTCAAGAGTCTTCAGGTCTACTCTGATATGGATCAGAGTCTGCAGCCATCATCAGCATTTGCTTGTTAACAGCTTCAGGTCTACTCTGATATGGATCAGAGTCAGTAGCCATCATCAGCATTTGCTTGTTAACATTTAAGAGGCTTCAGGTCTACTCTGATATGGATCAGAGTCTGCAGCCATCATCAGCATTTGCTTGTTAACATTTAAGAGGCTTCAGGTCTACTCTGATATGGATCAGAGTCAGTAGCCATCATCAGCATTTGCTTGTTAACACTCAAGAGTCTTCAGGTCTACTCTGATATGGAGTAGTCTGCAGCCATCATCAGCATTTGCTTGTTAACACTCAAGAGTCTTCAGGTCTACTCTGATATGGATCAGAGTCAGTAGCCATCATCAGCATTTGTTTGTTAACACTCAAGAGTCTTCAGGTCTACTCTGATATGGATCAGAGTCTGCAGCCATCATCAGCATTTGCTTGTTAACACTTAAGAGGCTTCAGGTCTACTCTGATATGGATCAGAGTCTGCAGCCATCATCAGCATTTGCTTGTTAACACTTAAGAGTCTTCAGGTCTACTCTGATATGGATCAGAGTCTGCAGCCATCATCAGCATTTGCTTGTTAACACTTAAGAGTCTTCAGGTCTACTCCAGGGCTCGAAATTAGCGGTAGTCCGCTAGCCCGAGGCTAGTAGATTTCCCGTCGGGCTAGTAACTTTCATAATGTTAATAGTCCGACGGGCTAGTAAGTTTTTGGTTATCAACAGTCAGAGTTTGTTTACTCAATACCCTAATAAAGACGTGACTTCGGCCGATATTCATTAGAATCAACGCAGTGACCATTGTAAACACAGTCATAAAATATTAGCATGTGAAGATGAAGTCGATTTCAGCCTCAGAAATGTGTTTCTATTACAAGAAGCCATCTGATTATGTGCGTTTCACTTAACAGCGCCAATTCAGGTCCCGTCATTAACAAAGGAAGTTTGGAAATTGATCCGTATTAATCTGAAAGCGAATTAAATGGTATCACGCTTTATTCACGCGACCACAGTAACACATTACGAAACGTTACACCACACGGAAGAACATAGCATCAACTTTTCAAAGAAATTAGTTTACATGTTTGTTTCTTTAATGTATTTTTTTTGCTTGCTCCGAGTCACAAACGGGTAACTCATATTTTACGTTTGCATCGAAATAATTAGAAGAATTAGATCAATTTATTATGATAACATTACTGACACATCATTTTCCAAGCAACTACTTTTTCAATGATAATAAGAATAGCTTTTATATTTTTCTCCAAAAAACGATTGAACAAATAATTGAATACACTTGGAGATATCCAAGCATTCGATGGGAATTAAAATCTCACATGGGCATCTAAGATTGAAAATATTCACGCATATTATTAATTTCAACAATACACTGAGGTTCGATTAATTAGGAACAATTACCCAACATATGTTACTAATGATGAGACCGTAATTGGAGCTGTTAAATACCACAAGTGTTCGATGCGCTCTTGATGTGAAGGAGGAAAAAATCTATATAAAAAAAATCATTCAGAGTGACAAAAATACCTTAGAAAAATATCTCAGGAATATTTTTTGTATTTTTGTCGCTATGTATGGTTTTGATTATTGTTTTCTTTTTCATTCTCATCAAGCCCGCGTCGGAGTTAAAAATACAACGCGCCGAGTCAGCTGGCTTCGTTTGATGGGAGCACACATTCTCCAAGCTGAAACTAACATTATCTTTTGATGTTAATATTTTATAACAGTGTTTACTTTAGCCACTGCTTTGATCGTGCAGAACATCCGCTGAAGTCAAGTCTTTATTAGGAAGAAGCCATTTGATGGAAGAGGGGGGTGGGGGGTGGCAAAGGCACGTGTTTTTAAACGGGTTTCTTGCTCTGACTCTTTTATATAAAGGACACTGTGTCATTCCTTTTCTGACTTCAAATAATTCGCGTCAGTTATACTGTAAAATCTCATATTTCAAAACGAGGCACAATTCCCGTCTTATAAGACAGGCAAAATGTGGCGTTTTATAGAAGTTGTTCAGCCCCCGGAAAAAAGCAAAATTCATTATGTTATCTTGCAGTTACAAAGATATCTATGATTTGACTTGGCTCACAGTTGTACAATCATATGCTGCTGACTGCAAGAATATTCTGGCATTGATTGACCTCATCCTGACAATCCCAGCCCACTCTGAGGATGCTTAAAGGGGTTTCTCAGAGATAAAAATGGTGAAGAGTGACTGGAGATCTTGTTTGCGACCTTGGGTTCTCTCCGACCATCATGTTTCATACAAATGACATTCCAACATATGATCCATTATCAGCAATACATTTGTGGAATGTTTCAGGGAGACCGGTAAGGAGACCAGAACAAACCCCATATGGACCCAGAGTGCAGGTGGAGGACGAGAAAGGACACCTGGATCCCTTTCTGGAATTGGATCCAGATTATCTTGATAAACAAGAAATGTGAATTTAATGATGATTTAAAGTAGAATTTATACTTCTGTACTTCCAAATTTTATATGATAATGCTATATGAAATAAAATTGTTGTTAATCTCAATACGAGTGTGTGACATTGTTTTGGGGACCGGGCTAGTAAATGTTTGGCAGAGCTAGTAAATTTCTCAGTACACTAGACCGTCTGGCTACCAGGAAATTTGTGTTAAATTCAAGGCCTGTACTCTGATATGGAGTAGTCTGCAGCCATCATCAGCATTTGCTTGTTAACACTCAAGAGTCTTCAGGTCTACTCTGATATGGATCAGAGTCAGTAGCCATCATCAGCATTTGCTTGTTAACACTCAGGAGTCTTCAGGTCTACTCTGATATGGATCAGAGTCTGCAGCCATCATCAGCATTTGCTTGTTAACACTCAAGAGTCTTCAGGTCTACTCTGATATGGATCAGAGTCAGTAGCCATCATCAGCATTTGCTTGTTAACACTCAAGAGTCTTCAGGTCTACTCTGATATGGATCAGAGTCAGTAGCCATCATCAGCATTTGCTTGTTAACACTCAAGAGTCTTCAGGTCTACTCTGATATGGAGTAGTCTGCAGCCATCATCAGCATTTGCTTGTTAACACTCAAGAGTCTTCAGGTCTACTCTAATATGGATCAGAGTCATTAGCTATCATCAGCATTTGCTTGTTAACAGCTTCAGGTCTACTCTGATATGGATCAGAGCCAGTAGCCATCATCAGCATTTGCTTGTTAACACTCAAGAGTCTTCAGGTCTACTCTGATATGGAGTAGTCTGCAGCCATCATCAGCATTTGCTTGTTAACACTCAAGAGTCTTCAGGTCTACTCTGATATGGATCAGAGTCAGTAGCCATCATCAGCATCTGCTTGTTAACACTCAAGAGTCTTCAGGTCTACTCTGATATGGATCAGAGTCTGCAGCCATCATCAGCATTTGCTTGTTAACATTTAAGAGGCTTCAGGTCTACTCTGATATGGATCAGAGTCAGTAGCCATCATCAGCATTTGCTTGTTAACACTCAAGAGTCTTCAGGTCTACTCTGATATGGAGTAGTCTGCAGCCATCATCAGCATTTGCTTGTTAACACTCAAGAGTCTTCAGGTCTACTCTAATATGGATCAGAGTCTGCAGCCATCATCAGCATTTGCTTGTTAACAGCTTCAGGTCTACTCTGATATGGATCAGAGTCAGTAGCCATCATCAGCATTTGCTTGTTAACATTTAAGAGTCTTCAGGTCTACTCTGATATGGATCAGAGTCTGCAGCCATCATCAGCATTTGCTTGTTAACATTTAAGAGGCTTCAGGACTACTCTGATATGGATCAGAGTCAGTAGCCATCATCAGCATTTGCTTGTTAACAGCTTCAGGTCTACTCTGATATGGATCAGAGTCTGTAGCCATCATCAGCATTTGCTTGTTAACATTTAAGAGTCTTCAGGTCTACTCTGATATGGATCAGAGTCTGCAGCCACCATCAGCATTTGCTTGTTAACAGCTTCAGGTCTACTCTGATATGGATCAGAGTCTGTAGCCATCATCAGCATTTGCTTGTTAACATTTAAGAGTCTTCAGGTCTACTCTGATATGGATCAGAGTCTGCAGCCATCATCAGCATTTGCTTGTTAACAGCTTCAGGTCTACTCTGATATGGATCAGAGTCAGTAGCCATCATCAGCATTTGCTTGTTAACATTTAAGAGGCTTCAGGTCTACTCTGATATGGATCAGAGCCAGTAGCCATCATCAGCATTTGCTTGTTAACACTCAAGAGTCTTCAGGTCTACTCTGATATGGAGTAGTCTGCAGCCATCATCAGCATTTGCTTGTTAACACTCAAGAGTCTTCAGGTCTACTCTGATATGGATCAGAGTCAGTAGCCATCATCAGCATTTGCTTGTTAACACTCAAGAGTCTTCAGGTCTACTCTGATATGGATCAGAGTCTGCAGCCATCATCAGCATTTGCTTGTTAACATTTAAGAGGCTTCAGGTCTACTCTGATATGGATCAGAGTCAGTAGCCATCATCAGCATTTGCTTGTTAACACTCAAGAGTCTTCAGGTCTACTCTAATATGGATCAGAGTCGTTAGCCATCATCAGCATTTGCTTGTTAACAGCTTCAGGTCTACTCTGATATGGATCAGAGTCTGCAGCCATCATCAGCATTTGCTTGTTAACATTTAAGAGGCTTCAGGACTACTCTGATATGGATCAGAGTCAGTAGCCATCATCAGCATTTGCTTGTTAACAGCTTCAGGTCTACTCTGATATGGATCAGAGTCTGTAGCCATCATCAGCATTTGCTTGTTAACATTTAAGAGTCTTCAGGTCTACTCTGATATGGATCAGAGTCTGCAGCCACCATCAGCATTTGCTTGTTAACAGCTTCAGGTCTACTCTGATATGGATCAGAGTCTGCAGCCATCATCAGCATTTGCTTGTTAACATTTAAGAGTCTTCAGGTCTACTCTGATATGGATCAGAGTCTGCAGCCATCATCAGCATTTGCTTGTTAACAGCTTCAGGTCTACTCTGATATGGATCAGAGTCAGTAGCCATCATCAGCATTTGCTTGTTAACATTTAAGAGGCTTCAGGTCTACTCTGATATGGATCAGAGCCAGTAGCCATCATCAGCATTTGCTTGTTAACACTCAAGAGTCTTCAGGTCTACTCTGATATGGAGTAGTCTGCAGCCATCATCAGCATTTGCTTGTTAACACTCAAGAGTCTTCAGGTCTACTCTGATATGGATCAGAGTCAGTAGCCATCATCAGCATTTGCTTGTTAACACTCAAGAGTCTTCAGGTCTACTCTGATATGGATCAGAGTCTGCAGCCATCATCAGCATTTGCTTGTTAACATTTAAGAGGCTTCAGGTCTACTCTGATATGGATCAGAGTCTGCAGCCATCATCAGCATTTGCTTGTTAACACTCAAGAGGCTTCAGGTCTAATCTGAGATTTGGATCAGAGTTAGTGTGCAAGCTTATATTGTCAGAATTGAATTTAGTTAATTCGTACCTAATACAGTAGAACCTGTATTGAAAGACCACCCATTCTGCCAAAAGTAATGGTCTCTCAAGACTTCAGTGCATTGCATGTTAAAAACTTAATAGCAGAGTAGAATCATGCTGCCTGAAATTAGAACTCTTGGCGTTAAATAGTTTTGAAAAGAAAATTATCATAGATGAGCGACTGAAAAGCATCCATGAAATTATGAATGGGATCAAAACCACAACTTTCTTTTTTTGTAACAGCAGAGATGGCCTTCTTATATGTGAAGGTATGCATCAAGTATTGTTAACTTGAATCAGCCATTGAATGCAGACTTTTGTTGGTATAAAATTCAACTTCTGTTTCACTGGGTTGTGCTATGCTGATAGAGGATAACCCATGCTAAATATAGCCACATGCATATTATTTGTGAGGTTTATCCATAGCAGGGGCTGATAGAGGATAACCCATGCTAAATATAGCCACATGCATGTTATTTGTGAGGTTTATCCATAGCAGGAGCTGATAGAGGATAACCCATGCTAATTATAGCCACATGCATACTGTTTGTGAGGTTTATCCATAGTAAGGGCTGATAGAGGATAACCCATGCTAACTATAGTCACATGCATACTATTTGTGAGGTTTATCCATAGCAGGAGCTGATAGATGATAATCCATCCTAATTATAACCACATGCAGACTGTATGTGAGGTTCATACAAAATAATAATCTAAGACTAGCTGTCACTTTCAGGATGATAAACTCTAAATTATGGACATGTATTTGCAAAACTGCTGATAGCTGTTATAACGGGTCTGAAAATGTTACACAAACTGTAACCTGGCATGTTTACATAAACTAATCTTATAAAACCAATCAATCCAAAATGACTCCATTGTAATTATGTACATCTGAGATACGCATGGTTATGAATTCAACAAAATCCAGACATTGTAATTAAGGGTGCTTCATGCAAGATTTAGTCAGCAGAATAATGATTTAAACAATGACAACATGTATAATTTCACAGTAATAATCACAGTAATTTTACAGTAATATGTCAGTAATTTTACAGCAATAATCACAGTAATTTCACAGTAATTTTACAGTAATATCACATCAGTTTCACAGTAATACGTCAGTAATTTCACAGTAATTTTACAGTAATAATCACAGTAATTTTACAGTAATACCACATGCATCATACTATTTTCAGTGATGAAAATGACATTAAGTTAAATAATATTAAATAACATTGGCCATATTGGGGCTAAATTCAATGAATTCTGATTAAAATGGGTTTTCTATCACCAGAAGCTGATTGTTAGTGTTAGAATGAATATCCTTAAGTGGTTATATGCAAGATGTAGAGATAAAGCAAATTTTAGTATAATGTGCAAAGAGTTCCATTAAGGCATAGGAAAATGTTGATAATTAAGTTCAGCCTCACTGGGGGCCCAGAATGGCCAAGTGGTCAAAAGCGCTCTCCGTTACGGATCACTCTCATCTCACTTCTGTCTGCGTGGTTTGTGTCTCAGATTCAGCATATGTGGATTTGTGAGAAAGCTTGCCGGTAGTTTCTTATGTGTTGGTGGTTCTTTCCAGGGTTTTCCATGTTCTTCCTCCACCATTAATACTGGCTGCCATGTATAGCCTATCTTATGCTGAAAAATGGTGTGAAACCCTACAACAACATCAGCCTCACTGATTTAAACTTGTACTGTTCTCTTGAATGAATTGATTTGCTGTTGTTGTTTTTATGCTATCAAGATTCTCCAGTCTAACTATTATGTTTGAGTATGTGTTCCCACAAAGAGGCACACACACTATTGTGCATGCTGCAGCTATTTATGAACACATGTCATTTCAGAGGCCCAGTTGGCAGAGATGACAGAAGAAGACCAGGAAATGATGAAGGTCATGGGTTTCACAGGTTTTGAGACTACCAAGGTAATTGCATTTCTTACACTTTCATACTAATAAAGTCATTATAGTTTTACACATTTTGATATTACTTTGGTTATTACAGTTCTTAAATTTTTAATACTGTCATGGTCATTGCATTTCCGACACTTTGATCGTACCAAATGTCATTGCTATAGAACCTGTCTTGAAAGACCATCCCTTCTGCCAAAGAGCAATAGTCTCTCAAGACAGGTGGTTTCATTACAGGTCATAACACTATATGATCAATGCATGGAGATCCTGGTCTCTCAGAACAAATGGTCTCTCATATCAGTGGTCTGTCATGGCAGGTTTTACTGTATAGTTTTTTTACATTTTGATATTACCTGGGTCATTACAGTTCTTAGTTACAAGGTTGCTACAGTTATGCTCTTTTTTTTTCTTCTCCAAAACTTTATATTGTCAGAAACATTCTGTATTTTGCTGTTCTGAACACTGCATGAAACGTGTCACAAAATAGTATAGTGTATTAGGAACTACTTTGTAAATAGATTTGTTTGTGATGAACTAAAAACTATGAAGATGTTTCGTCTGTTTGAAAGTAGAGATGATGTAGTGAATAATGTGGATAAAAGTAGAGATGATGTAGTGAATAATGTGGATAAAAGTAGAGATGATAACATGAATAATGTGGATAAAAGTAGAGATAATATAGTGAATAATGTGGATAAAAGTAGAGATGATAACATGAATAATGTGAATAAAAGTAGAGATGATATAGTGAATAATGTGGATAAAAGTAGAGATGATAAAGTGAATAATGTGGATAAAAATAGAGATGATATAGTGAATAATGTAGATGAATTTATGGAGTCATAAATGAAACTTTCATAGATTCAAATGAAAGAAGCTGCAATGACCACAACAAATAATATACTTACAAAAATATACCTACATTTTTGACTTGATTACACACCACAAAATTGTACCTAAATATCGACAACAATTTCCAGTGCCAAAAACATTCTTCTTACTGCACTCAAAATGAAATGAATGTGATATTCCATAGTGTGTTTTTGATAATTTTATTTTAAAGAGTTCATATTTTTCTAACATTACAATTCCAAACATTCAATGAGAGAATAGAAACACACCTGTAGCTGAGTCAAGACGGCAGAATTGACCAAAAAAGTACCCAGAATCCATCTGTTCCAGACTGGATAAGTTATGGCAATGTGCATTCATTTACATAATGACTCTAAATTGCAATTTTAAGTAGACAGTTCTTTTTTAAACTGATGTTGAATACATAACGAAGTTCAAAGGTCTCTTGGCGGTGTCATATGCGTATTAATATTGTTATTGTGTTTTGATGAATCTATGGTTGTGTACTTATTTTTGGAATACAACATAAATTCAATTATTTTGTTTCTTGTTGCCTATTTTTTTATAAGTAAGCAACAGGTAGAATAAGAAACTGACGATATAATAAAATGTTAATGCATTTTATGGGGTGATATGAAGTCTTTGTTTTAATTATTTATATTATTCACCAAATTGTTGTGCAGTATTAATTTAAAAAGAACTCATTCATGTTTTCCCCATACAAATGGAGTAACCAATAAGTATTACAGCTATTTCCCTTTGATACTACCAAGGTCATTACTGTTCTTGCAGTGTGATAGTACCAAGGTCATTACAGTTCTTGCAGTGTGATAGTACCAAGGTCATTACAGTTCTTGCAGTGTGATAGTACCAAGGTCATTACAGTTCTTGCAGTGTGATGGTACCAAGGTCATTAGAGTTCTTGCAGTGTGATAGTACCAAGGTCATTACAGTTCTTGCAGTGTGATAGTACCAAGGTCATTACAGTTCTTGCAGTGTGATTCTAACAAGGTCATTACTGTTCTTGCTGTGTGATACTACCAGGGTCATTACTGTTCTTGCAGTGTGATTCTACCAAGGTCATTACAGGTCTCACACAACAATAAAATTCACTTTTCCTTTTGCATTTAAGTTTTTTTTAAAGCTCTATTGGTCCTTGACCAAAAGTGCTTAAATATTTTTTAAAAACAACTTCTAATAAGCTATTGTGGTATTGCCACCAACAACTTCAAAGACATCTTCATCATGAGGTATAGTTGATTCTGAATCAAAATAGCACTCTTTAGACCTCAAATATTATGGAGTGGGACTTACCACTGTAATTGTATGCATGTTTATTCTATTAGTATATACTGCATATTATGTTTTGCATTATTCTTTTGGCATTTTCTACATTGTTGGATGTACATTCTGTTTTGGTATTTTCTACATGTGTTGGATGTACATTCTATTGGGCTTTTTTTTTTACAGTGTTGCATATACATTCTATTTTTCATTTTCTATGTGTGTTGGATGTACATTCTGTTTGGGCTTTTTCGACATGTGTTGGATGTATGTTCTATTTTTCATTTTCTATGTGTGTTGGATGTACATTCTATTTTGATTTTTTGACACGTGTTGAATATACATTCTATTTTTCATTTTCTCTGTGTGTTGTATGTACATTCTATTGGGCTTTTACTGCATGTGTTGGATGTACATCCTATTTGTCATTTTTATGTGTGACAGATGTACATCCTGTTTGGCATTTTTTATGTATGACAGATGTACATTCTATTTGGAATTTTTTGTGTGACAGATGTACATTCTAGATTGCATCCTTTAATTTAGTAATGTTTTCTATCTTTGACAAAAACTTCAGTTAAACACGGGCAATAAGGACCAAAAATACAGACTCTCACTCATTCTCTCTGAAGTGCAAGAAGAAAAATGTGATGGAATGCATATGCATCTCTCTATGTATCTGTCTGCCTTAAAAATCTGGAGAAAGCATATTAGCTTTAATGATGCAATTTCCCTATTGCTGGTAATCTGAAATAACATACAGTGATACTTTTAATATTTATGATGCAATTTCCCTATTGCTGCTAATCTAAAATAGCATACAGTGATACTTTTAATATTTATAAAACTTAAGTTATTATTCCACACAGATTGCAAATTTTATCCTATCTATAACTGAATAAATTTTCAGGTCAGCATCATTAAATATAGCAAAAAGTACATAATACATTTTAAATACTTCATGTTTAAATAAATAAGGTACTTTTAAGTACATTTAATGATTCTGACCGGAAAGGTTACTAAATTGCAGACAGGGTAAAATTTGTGATGCTGTATGGAATGGAGTGAAAAAGATGAAGCTGAGGTGTTTAACTGGGCCCTGTCTTATACTCTGCATCTTTGTATAGGCAGGCAAATACAGTACCTATTTGGATGTAAAAAGAATAGAAAACTATGTCTGGTAAACAAGTTGAACACTTCAAGATCCCTTCACTTGACAGTTTTGATACCAACAACAAGGAAAATAAACCAATGGCTAACCATTTTAACAGCTTTTTGGTCATTCCATGAATGATTTCTCTATCCTCCCGATTGAAGTGTTTCCAAATAAAGAAAATCTCAGGAAATGGGAGGCCTAATGGCTTGGTAAATTAAAAATGAGGAGTCTCTTCCGACTCAATACATGACTAAATGGATAGAAATTTTGCCATTTGTCATCACCTATAACTGACAGGCAACAAAAACAGCCAAATTAATCATAAAAGGATATCCAAAACTCCAAAAGGAATTTCACAAGATTTTCTGCACAAACTGGTAACAGCAAATCAGAGAAACAAGAACTTGAGTGATATGTCCATTATAAACAAAATATAGAGCAGGAATAATTCTCCCTTGGCCAGTGCATGTAGAATTTCTTGAAACTCCAACCTTCCTTTTTGACCTTAAACCCTAACCCTAACCCAAAATCCTCAAACCTAACTCGAACCCGAAACTTTAACCACTAAACCCTAACCTTAGCCTTATCTCAAACCTGCAACCCTAACCCAAATCCAAATCTCTAAAGTTGCCATATCTTATCTGAGAGGGCCCAGGTTTGAATCCTGACACAGAACAAATTATTGATTTGCTTGTTCAGCGCTAGGGTCTTTTTGTAGTATTTAAGGACCCTAGATTTGTCACTCATAGGATGTCAGGATAATGTGGCTGGTGGGACATGATGCTACATGTCTGCGGCATGATGCCCAAGTGCTAGACATCACTATAAACTGCGATACTGCAGGCATCATAGCGATATGACTGAAAAATTGTTAAATGTACTTAAAAATCCAAATTGCTGATTTGTATCCTTCAATTTCATCAAGTAGAGTGCCATTTATACTAAATTGTGTCTATATATAGGGCTAGAAGTGTTACACATATTTGTTTGGCTTGTTAATATAATGTTGCTTATCTGTACTTATTTTTGAATGTTACTATTAAATTTCTCCCACATTGATTACAGAATTTAATCTAATTTTGATATTTTCAGTAAAATATTCATTAGATCATATTACTTCATCCTTTTGACATCATGTTTTCCTACCAGGCTGAAAGGCCAAGTGAACTTTATGGTCTGGCCCTGGCATGCATCAGCCATCATTTTTTTTAAACATCATATTGAAATTCAATGAGTTTTTCTTAAATTGGTATGATGGTTATTCAGTCGGACACTGAAAATGCTGATCTGCCATTAAATTAAAAGAGCAAAACAATAAATAACTTTAATAATTTTTTTTTAAAAAAAACATGCATAAAAGAATTTGATCAAATTTAAATTAAGTACATAAGCATGTAGATGCTGAATTATATTCAAATTATGCCAATCCATCATCATATAATGTCTGTTCAAAAAATAAAAAACAGGAAGAATTTGTATGACTTCTCTTCAACTGTTCTACAGAATTTGACCATATTTGCATATTTAACTGAAATCATCTTGGTATTAAAGAATTTCAGTCTAAACAAAATTATGTCAATGCATTGTTTTCCATTTTAAGTCATTAACCTTGTTTAATTAGCAATCAGTGATCTAATTCTCAAAATGATTTAACACCAACCATTTAATAAAATTTGACTATTTCACGGAATGCACCTTGACATGATGTGCTTCTTAGTTTATGCTGATTGGTCGGTAAATATGGTTTCTGTTACTAACAAATGGGGACAAACCTTGAACCAGCTTTTTGAATGCTTTCATGACAGAATTTTATCAAACTTTAGAGAAAACATTTAGCATGAAGGTCTTTCAAATATGTACAGGCTTTGCTATTGAAAACACCCTGGCCTTAAGAGCTTTCAGTTTTGTAGATATTACCCTGTACATGTATGCCAATCCATTATTAAATATGGCCAAATTATTTTAAAAAATAGAAGAATTTTTTGTATGACTTTTGAAAAGTCACTATACAGAAAAAATTTGAGTGAAAGCATCATGATATGCTTTTCAAATGAGTAACAAAAGATAACAATCAACTATCAAATGTGGCCAACCTTGATGAAAAAAAGACCTATCAAAGACATTGTCTAAGAAAACACTCAGCAGAATTTAACCAAATTTGACGTAAAGGCCTTCAAAAATTGTACAGAAATGATCATTATCAGCCACAATTGTTGATGATGATTAAAATTAAAGACTTTTGTGAAGCAGCAATATTTTGTAACATTATAGCTGACATAATCAGGAGACATTTATACAGATTGCATCCCACTGACTCAGATTTCTTGGCCAGCTATTATTTCATTTGGCTAGACAGGTATCACTTAGGTGAGCGATTTCAGCCCCACTTGGGCATCTTGGTAGATGAAGTTGTAGCTAAAGAACTACACAAACATGATGCAAGTTTTCTTGTCTTTCAGGGGAAGCAGGTTGTTGGAAATGATATTTATGAAGCCAGCATTGTAAGCAAGAGGAGATACAGGTAAGACATAACAAGGGATTATTCTAACTTTTGGAAATGTTTGAACAACAATAAGAGAAACTGAGAATATAGGTTTACAGTAGATTGTGAATTCACATGATAATAAGAAAACAATACATAAATTGTCTGCATTAAGTATGATTAATGTGTTCTCACCTGTGAATGGCAAGATATACAATCATATATCACTTTTCCATGCAGCAGTTCATTCAGCATCAATGACGTCAGGTGTTCTGTATTAGGAATATTCATCTTCATTGACTGTTTCATCAGAAAATTTATTGTAGCTATACTAAATAGAGCCATTACACAATGACGATGAAGACTTTTTATTTCTGCCCGTTAAATGAATTGTCACACACCAGTTGCTTTGAAATTTCATGTGTTAACTTTGTTGATCCAGTATTTAGGCTAGCAATAAACAACATACATGATACAGGTCATAACATAGCCAGTGGAGCTTGCAGTTGACCAGGCATAGACACATCTTCTTAAGCTGGTAACAAGAACATCAAAAAATATTCTTAACTTTTTACATCTTGAATAATCTGAATTACATGAGCTATGTCATGAGTTCCAAGGCTTGATTACACATTTCAAAATTGTACTGTAATTTCAACAACATTCCAAATGCAATAACATCCTCCTTTCTGCACTCCAAATGAAATGAACATTATATTCCAGTCTCTTTTTGATAATTACAATTGAATGGTTTCATATTTTTCCCACAGTATGATTCCAAACATTCAATGACAGAACAGAAACACATGCAGATGATTCAAGACACCTTGATTGCTGCACAGATCTGAATGTGGAATTGACACAGATAAATCCAGTCCATAATCACAACATTTAGTAGAATCTACAAAAATACCAAAATCCGTTCATTCCAGACCAAATGGAAAAGTTGTTGCAGTGCGCATTCATTCACAATATGACTCTAAAATTCCAGTTGTCCAAATGACAATTCCTTTTTAAAGTGATATCAAGCATGCAACTAAGTTCAAATTTCACTGGGAAGAGATATGAGCACATTAATATTGTTGTGTATTGATGAATCTGTGGTTGTGTATTTAATTTGGAATACAGCATAAATTAAATTACATTGTTCGTTGTAGTGTACTTTTTTATATAATTAAGCCTTAGGTGGAATACGAAAATGAGCATATAATAAAAAGGCTACTGCATTTGTATGGGAAAATAGGAACTTATTTTGTCAGATGGATTCTGCACTCCACAAGGTCGTGCAGTATCCATCTGAAAAAAATCATGTTCATATTTTTCAATACAAATGCCGTAATCGATATTTCTCCATTATCCTCCATTACCAAAATCTTGGTAAGTAGATGGCAATCAGGGCAAGAAAAAGACCTATTGCATAAAGGCTCAAAAGGTCAGAGGTCAGAGTAAGAGGTACTGAAAGAAGAAAACTTTCATCAGAATAACTTGTATACAAGTTACCTTCACATAACATTGTAAATGGTTTGTATCTGAGACAAGAAAGATTTATTGATTTGAGGGTGAATAAATTAAAGGTCAAGGTCATAATGACTCTAAGAAGGAAGATGGTTCCACAAAATAGTTAATCTTCATTATCACCTACATTGAACTTTGTGATTAGTTTGTATTTGAGCCAGAGGTTAGGGTCATGGATGCATACTTGCCAACCATTACACTTTTGGTTGCAATCATTACGCTTTCTTTCACTAAATTATGCCTTAAGTGTAAACATATGTGGATTACACTTTTTGGTATATCCACGTTCCCAAAAAAAATCAATTATTTGTTTTCTCATTTTTATTAACATTCCATTAATCCTACAGACCATATTTTATTAAAGTCTGCGTCGACATAACTGCAATATAAGAGTACGCTTGTCTGTGGATGTGCATGCACTTTCCTAACAGTATACTATATGTTCTTTTTACCAAGAAACAGCCTGGTTCTACTTTCAAACTTTTGATATTTTATTCTACTTATAGCAGCTGTATGGCTTAGTGAGAGGAGAGAACAGACTGGTTTTCTAATTTTAATCTTTACACACAGATTCGTTGGTCTAATTCATATTTAGAGCAAAACCAGTATAAATGTATTTGGTGCTTTAAAAAAAGATTTTTTTTTAGTTCATGTGTCTATGAGAGCAAAAATATCTCCTTTCAAATAATTTCAACGATGGGTTAGAAAAGGGCACAAAATAAACGAAACAAAAATAACAGAATCCTCCAAATATGAAAACATAAGGACAGCATCATGTGACATCTATTACAGGCCATGTGAAAAGAATTTTAATATTTGGCGCTAAAAGTCTTCAGATGGATGTGTGTGTAAAGCTAAAAGTGCTACATATGAAATCTTGAAGCAGTAAAGAATGTTAAAAGATGAGAGTGGCAAATAAATCCTTTTGTTGCTTGAAATTTTAGCATGTTATATGTGGATTACGCTTTTTCCTCATCAGGGTATGTATGTGGAGGCTAGAAGCTGTTTTCTCAAAACTACTTAATGTGAGGAAGATGTATATTGATTTGAGGACTAAAATGTCAGATGGATTCCAAAAAGGAGAATAATTTTCTCAAAATGAACTTGAAAAGTAGGGACCTTTCGAGTTGGGCATCAGTAGGTCAAAGGTAAAGGTCACCAAGACTGAAAGGAGATAAATGATTTCTGCAAAAAGCCTTAATTTTGTGTCCTTTTGTAGATTACTATTATTCCATACAAGATAGACAGCCATTGACTTGAAATTCAGATGATCAGAGATCTAGATAACACGTCACTTTTTTTTACCACATCATTAGTAGCTTGTAATTTGGAAACATTTGTTTTGGCTTGCATACGAGTCAAGGAAGAAACCTATTGATTTTGGATTCATTGGTCCGAGGTCAAGGTCACAGTGACTGGCATGGGTACTGTGTCTTTTAGTACCAGAGTATCCAAATAGTGAGAGATGATTTTATATAAAAGCAGTATCACCATGACAACAGGGTTAGTCTGTAATGTGTCACTACAGTTCTCTTGCTTAAATTTTGAACTGGTTTCTTTTATGTGGACACAGGTACTCTCAACATTATAATAAAATTGGATGTAGAATATTATTTCTGAACTAAAAGACAAATTGCAATACAGAAGAAACCAGTTGATGATATGTTCTATATGAGTCATTTTGAGATTTATTGATTTGTGAGTTGTGTTTGGTAAACTTCTGCGAAAAACACCATTGCATTGTTATCTAGGTCAAGGTATGAATCTTTTGTTTCACTTGTGCTTAAAAGGCCCCAAGTGGTCTAAAGTACTCTCCATTACGGGTCACTGCCATCTCACCTATGTCTGCGTGGGTTCTAGTCTTAAATTTGACCAATGTGGGTATTGAGAAAGCTTGCCAGTAGCTTCTCATGGGTTGGTGGTTCTTTCAGGGTTCTTCCTCCATTGTAAGTACTGGCCACCGTGTATAGCCTATTGTGTGCTGAAAAATTGTGTTAAACCCTACAACAACTACAACTACAACCACTTATGCTTAACCTCTGATTCCATATAAGCTGGTATTGCATTTGACATGTAATCCAAGGATCACATTATCAACAAGGACAAATCTGTTACCCAGTTGTTATTGTATTTGACATGTAATCCAAGGATCACATTATCCACAAGGACAAATCTGTTACCCAGTTGGTATTGCATTGGACATGTAATCCAAGGATCACAGTTTCATTGTTTGTTCTACATTAACTGCTCTATTGTGTCATTGGGGAAAGGTTTTTAGTTCCCATTTCCTTGGCATGCTGTAGCCAATAATGTGGTAATTTAGTTTTATGGGGTTCAAAGCATATGTGGACAGTTTTTACTGTCATTAGGAATATGCCTTGAAACATCTTGATAGCCACTTCTACTATCCCAAAGAAATGCATCTCAGTCTGGGAATTTCTTCATGGTATTGTATTTGACATGTAATCAAAGGATCACATTATCAACAAGGACAAATCTGTTACCCAGTTGGTATTGCATTGGACATGTAATCCAAGGATCACAGTTTCATTGCTTGTTCTACATTAACTGCTCTATTGTGTCATTGGGGAAAGGTTTTTAGTTCCCATTTCCTTGGCATGCTGTAGCCAATAATGTGGTAATTTAGTTTTATGGGATTCAAAGCATATGTTGACAGTTTTTATTGTCATTAGGAATATGCCTTGAAACATCTTAACAGCCACTTCTACTATCCCAAAGAAATGCATCTCAACCTGGGAATAGCTTCATCTGTTAGTTCTGCTCATTGTAGCAGCAGATTTCATAATCATGGGTTCCTTGTTTAGTAAACCACTGTAATGATTCTTTTGTCTCACTGGTTGCCAAAGCTCTGCTTACTGGAGATGCAGTTAGGGGATATTTGAGGTCACATGTCAGCAGAATGGGAAAATCTTGCATTGGATATTCACTTACAGATTCACCCTCCAGGAATTTTGAGCTGCATGGATGCCATAATGGTGGTTGAGGTTGTCCATCTCCTGCTGTCATTGCAGGAAGTGAGCAGAGTGTGGCTTCTTCAGGAGATAAAAGGCCATAGTGAATTTCGGTTGTGGAAAGAACATAATTTCTCTGCCTTCAAGAATCAGATGCTCAGATCTTAGCCTTCATGTTTTGGGTTTCTTGGGTGGTCACTGGTAGTATTAAATTCACATTCAAGTCCACCACATCCATGGACATAATCAGTGTCCTAACAGGCTCATTGCCTCAATGGAATAAGCTAGTACAAACTTAATGGTCTTTTGACTCTTTGGTATTCAAATATTTACCTGTGGGCTTTGACCACATGTGATTTTTTTGTGACATGGCTGAGTGAAAAACTCCCATCCTTTGTTACACTAGTCGCTAATCCAAAAGCCTGGACAGTCAACACTCTGTGAACTGGGATGGTCTAGATGCATATTCTCTCTGAAACCAAAGGTCTTATAAACTGTGAGGGAATCAGATTGCCCTCTGACCAAGATATCTCCCCACAAGTACAGATATTCATGAATAATAATTTATTAAATTTGGGTAGGTAATTTCTAAGGAAAATCAGAGTTCCCATACCTGCTTCAGCAATATTAACTGCTGAAATGGAATGTTTGAGCCTACATATCTGGATCATCAAGCAAACATTTGAGTAAACCTTTCTCAAGAAAAGTGGTGGAGAAAAAAGCTTATGTGTCAATGTCCACTACTCTAGAAGTGAATGAGAGGAAGTGAATTTTTTTTTTTTTTTGATGATTTATTTTGCACAAATAGCTTTCTCCTGACCAGTGATTTTTTAGAATAAGAAGTTGACACCTATCACTATAAAAGGCTACTGTTCCACAATCAGAGATATGTTCATCACCACAGAATGGAAAGTACATGCATAGGCAAAAACAGAGATTTTTTTCCATCTGGTGAACTTTGACTGGACACAAATGAAGGCTTTGGTCTTGTGTCCAAAATGGAATCTACCATGGATTCTGACCTAGTTGAATCAAACACTGTTTGAAGCTTCATGTAGGTCCTCGTTGGTTTGTCCCTGATATAAAACCTGCTTAAGTCATTCTAATGACAATGGAAGGATCAGTAATATACATGCCTCAGTTTGAACTGCACTTTTGTTGGATGGTTCTGTTTTACCCATCATGGACTCCTTTATTGAGAAAAACAAGTTCCTTATGATGGCATTCTTTTGCTGTGAAACCTCTGTCCTCGTGGACCATTTTCCACATAAGTGTGTGAATGACACAGTAAGGGCTTTGAAGTATTACCTGAACTGGGCCAGCTGATATGAGAGGGAGATTTCATTGAAGGAAGGAAAAGTCAGCTCAGGCTCTATCATCCTTGATGCAGTGGGTTATTAGCCATTCATAATGATCTGGTAACATATTTGGAAAAGACACCAATTTTTGATGTAAAATGTTTTTTCTTATAATACCAGCTGAGAATGCAGTTTCAGCATCTCAGCCTCCTCTCACATCTTACTAACAGCAAATGCCTTTCTGCTCCATTATTAAGTGCATGTGTAATTCAGTGCCAATTACTTAAGGTGTAATTGAGTGCCAATTACTTACAGTGTAATTGAGTGCCAATTACTTAAGGTGTAATTTAGTGCCAATTACTTGAGGTGTAATTCAGTGCTAATTGCTTAAGGTATAATTGAGTGCCAATTACTGGAGGTGTAATTTAGTGCCAATTACTTAAGGTGTAATTGAGTGCCAATTACTTAAGGTGTAATTTAGTGCCAATTGAGGTGTATTTGAGTGCCAATCGCTTAAGGTGTAATTGAGTGCCAATTACTTGAGGTGTAATTGAGTGCCAATTACTTAAGGTGTAATTGAGTGCCAGTTACATAAGGTGTAATTGAGTGCCAATTACTTAAGGTGTAATTGAGTGCCAATTACATAAGGTGTAATTGAGTGCCAATTACTTAAGGTGTAATTGAGTGCCAATTACTAAAGGTGTAATTGAGTGCCAATTACTTAAGGTGTAATTGAGTACCAATTCCTCCATCCAATGCAGGATCACTCTTGTACGATTCACACCTATGCAGAGAGATGACTTTTAACTATTTTGTTGGTCAAGCTAGTTTGCAAGGTTGAGGTCATACTCCTTAGGTTATCTTTGTGCAACGTACTTGAACAAACGTTTTACTTCAAAAATTGGCTTTAAATTTATCCACACATTGATAATCATAATGTACTGAACTGAATGTTTATAAATTCTGCAGTTGGCTTTGAATTTCATTCATAGTACATTACTACAAATACTTGGAAAGTATATAATAGGTATATTGTAATAAATACAAGTTCATTTTTATTCTGAGATGGAAAATGTTTTTTTTTTAATCTATAGCATATGCATATAAGTTGGCCTTGTGGCCTCAACTTATCTGTTTTAAATTCAGTTTCATTCTCTTCACTGATTTGGAACGAATCATAAATGTATATGTTGGGAGGCAATTTGGCCAAATGTTAGTTTTACAAATTGTATCTTGATTTGTAACATTGAAACAGTTTATCAAAATCAAGGAGCTATGTTTTAGTCCTGTGTATTTTATTATGGCAAATGGTTATTTTTTACCAAGAAGCAATACATATCATTTAGTCCTATGTATTTTATTATGGCAAATGGTTATTTATTACCAGTAAGCAATAGATATCATAGTACTTAACACTATCAGACAACTGAGTCATTCTTGCACAAGATGTATTTTTATTTTATTTTACACATAGCTGTTGTTTTGTGTGCAACCATGCCTGTCTTTATCTGCTATATTGGATTTTGCAAACAGTTACTGCTGTCACTCTATCTTGTCTACATAATGTTCAACTTTTAATCACGTTAAATAGGAAAGCACAGTTAAGATTCTTTGTCCCATCTAAGTCATCATAACACCTTTCACAGTTAAGATTCTTTGCCCCAACTACGTCATCATAACATCACTCACAGTTAAGATTCTTTGTCCCAACTACATCATTATAACATCACTCACAGATAAGATTCCTTTCCTAACTACATCATCATGACATCACTCACAGATAAGATTCTTTGTCCCATCTACATCATCATAACATCACTCACAGATAAGATTCTTTGTCCCAACTACATCATTATAACATCACTCACAGATAAGATTCCTTTCCTAACTACATCATCATGACATCACTCACAGATAAGATTCTTTGTCCCAACTACGTCATCATAACATCACTCACAGATAAGATTTTTTGTCCCATCTACATCATCATAACATCACTCACAGATAAGATTCTTTGTCCCATCTACATCATCATAACATCACTCACAGATAAGATTCTTTGTCCCAACTACATCATTATAACATCACTCACAGATAAGATTCCTTTCCTAACTACATCATCATGAATTCACTCACAGATAAGATTCTTTGTCCCAACTACGTCATCATAACATCACTCACAGATAAGATTCTTTGTCCCATCTACATCATCATAACATTACTCACAGATAAGATTCTTTGTCCCAACTACGTCATCATAACACCTTTCACAGGTAACTCTTTGTTCTGATTATTTGATCATAGCACCTTTCACAGGTAACTTTTTGTACTTATTATGTCATCATAACACTGTTTACATGTAAAACTCATTCTGATTATGTCATCATAATATTGTTTATGGGTGCAACTCTTTGTCTAGTGTGTCTTTGGAACACCATTTACAAGTAATGCTGTGTTTTGTTTATGTGATCATAACACTTAACAGTATTGATTCAGTGTACATGTATGTGGTTGTAACACCTTGCACAGGTAAGACACTTTATCCTATGTCATCATAACACTCTTTTTCTGGCTTTTTTAATGTCTTTACACCATTCACAGGTAAGACTCTTTGTCTGGCTATGTTGTCATCTTTACACCATTCACAGGTCAGATTTTGTCTGGCTATGTCATCATCATTACACCATTCACAGGTAAGACTCTTTATCCTGTGTCATAACAACAACATTCACAGGTAAGACACTTTATCCTGTGTCATCATAACACTGTTCACAGGTGAGACTTTTTTCCCTGATTATAACACCATTCACAGGTGAGACTTTTATTTCCTGATTATATTATAACAGCATTCACAGGTGAGAGACTTTATCCTGTATGCCACTTGTTTGATATGTTTGATGACTTCTTTTCTTTTTTGTTGTAGGCAATACATGAATAGGAGAGGTGGATTCAACAGACCGTTAGATCCTATTGCCTGATTTTCAGTCCACATTTTAACACAGTGACATGTCTGTCCTCGACCTACAGGCATTGTGGTTTTTAAGCACTTTTTTTTAATGCAATAAATTGTTTTAGGAAAATTGTGTATTTTTGTAGAGGAAAAATTTATCTATTGACTATGTCACTATCTATTAATCCAATGCCATCATTTCTTTTTTATGTGTAGAGGAAGTTCTTCCAATTGCTAGAATGTTGACCGATTATAAATTGGAGGATCCTTTCAGAATTTAATCTTTCAATATCTTATCTTATAAAACAGTTTAATGAATAATCTTTATATAAAACAGTTTACAGTTGATCAGATAAATAATACTGAAGTCTTTATTTTCTTGAATCTCAAATTGGTTTTCCAAAATTGTACAGTATCAAATTATCCATAATCAAAGAGTGCTTACTTTATTCAACAAACGTGAGGTAAATCATTCTCTGTTTCAAGCAAGTCATATTTTCATTTCAATTTGCATTTGATTAATTTCCAGTAGTAAAAGCATATGATCTCATTTTATTTAGTCAAAACCTTGCTATAACATGATGGCTGAAGTCCACAGTGACATTGTGCTATGCTCCTTTCCATGCAGTAGTGCAAAAGTCACTTAACTGAATAAATTTATGCATATTAGCTCTAAACAAAATGGTGCAAACTTGCCAAAAAATTGGATATTTAATATTTATTGCTTTTTTTAAACCACAAAACCATACTTTGCTAATAGGTGTATAGCATGTTGTGTTATACACGTATTCACCAATGCATTGTTCTCTTACACATTTTGATTTTGTCGGTGCAACATATGTTTTATTGGTTAGCTTTGATCACATTTGAGGGATGGACAAACCAAATGGACACCTTTAAAATATAGGAAGGACCTGATTTAAATTTAGAGAGACCCAGGGCATCAGACTTGACCAGTTTTGTTCTAGCACAGCATGAATAATTTAAATATCAATACAGGTACTCGCTAACCAATCTCTTTACACAGCATGAATAATTTAAATGACAGGTACTCGCTAACTAATCTATTTACACAGCATGAATAATTTAAATGTCAATACAGATACTCACTAACCAATCTCTTTACACAGTATGAATAATTTAAATGACAGGTACTCGCTAACTAATCTATTTACACAGCATGAATAATTTAAATGTCAATAGAGATACTCACTAACCAATCTCTTTACAGAGCATGAATAATTTAAATGTCAATACAGATACTCACTAACCAATCTCTTTACACAGTATGAATAATTTAAATGTCAATACAGATACTCACTAACCAATCTCTTTACACAGTATGAATAATTTAAATGACAATACAGGTACTCGCTAACCAATCTCTTTACACAGCATGAATAATTTAAATGACAGGTACTCGCTAACTAATCTATTTACACAGCATGAATAATTTAAATGTCAATACAGATACTCACTAACCAATCTCTTTACACAGTATGAATAATTTAAATGTCAATACAGGTACTCACTAACCAATCTCTTTACAGAGCATGAATAATTTAAATGTCAATACAGATACTCACTAACCAATCTCTTTACACAGTATGAATAATTTAAATGTCAATACAGGTACTCACTAACCAATCTCTTTACACAGTATGAATAATTTAAATGTCAATACAGGTACTCACTAACCAATCTCTTTACACAGCATGAATAATTTAAATGTCAATACAGATACTCACTAACCAATCTCTTTACACAGTATGAATAATTTAAATGTCAATACAGGTACTCACTAACCAATCTCTTCACACAGCATGAATAATTTAAATGTCAATACAGATACTCACTAACCAATCTCTTTACACAGTATGAATAATTTAAATGTCAATACAGGTACTCACTAACCAATCTCTTTACACAGTATGAATAATTTAAATGTCAATACAGATACTCACTAACCAATCTCTTTACACAGTATGAATAATTTAAATGTCAATACAGGTACTCACTAACCAATCTCTTTACACAGCATGAATAATTTAAATGTCAATACAGATACTCGCTAACCAATCTCTTGACACAGCATGAATAATTTAAATGTCAATACAGGTACTCGCTAACCAATCTCTTTACACAGCATGAATAATTTAAATGTCAATAGAGATACTCGCTAACCAATCTCTTTACACAGCATGAATAATTTAAATGTCAATACAGGTACTCGCTAACCAATCTCTTTACACAGCATGAATAATTTAAATGTCAATACAGATACTCGCTAACCAATCTCTTTACACAGCATGAATAATTTAAATGTCAATACAGGTACTCACTAACCAATCTCATGACACAGCATGAATAATTTAATTGTCAATAGAGGTACTCACTAACCAATCTCTTGACACAGCATGAATAATTTAATTGTCAATAGAGGTACTCACTAACCAATCTCTTTACACAGCATGAATAATTTAAATGTCAATAGAGGTACTCGCTAACCAATCTCTTTACACAGCATGAATAATTTAAATGTCAATAGAGGTACTCGCTAACCAATCTCTTTACACAGCATGAATAATTTAAATGTCAATACAGGTACTCACTAACCAATCTCTTGACACAGCATGAATAATTTAATTGTCAATAGAGGTACTCACTAACCAATCTCTTTACACAGCATGAATAATTTAAATGTCAATAGAGGTACTTGCTAACCAATCTCTTTACACAGCATGAATAATTTAATTGTCAATAGAGGTACTCACTAACCAATCTCTTTACACAGCATGAATAATTTAAATGTCAATACAGGTACTCACTAACCAATCTCTTGACACAGCATGAATAATTTAAATGTCAATAGAGGTACTTGCTAACCAATCTCTTTACACATCATAAATAATTTAAATGTCAATACAGGTACTCACTAACCAATCTCTTTACACAGCATGAATAATTTAAATGTCAATACAGGTACTCACTAACCAATCTCTTGACACAGCATGAATAATTTAAATGTCAATAGAGGTACTTGCTAACCAATCTCTTTACACATCATAAATAATTTAAATGTCAATACAGGTACTCACTAACCAATCTCTTTACACAGCATGAATAATTTAATTGTCAATACAGGTACTCACTAATCAGTCTCTTTACATTTGTACATTTAAACCATGATAAATCCTTCAGAAACCTACACAAAATGCACACTTGTTAGCCATTTTTATATCTATAATTTTGTGCCTGAATTCATTTTAAAATATAATCCAGGAATAAGATAGAAAAAGGTAAAGAAAATTTAGAGTTTAGTATGTATGTATATGTAGGTGTTAAAATTATCAAGCAACATCTTTATATATTTGAAGGAGTATCATATTTACAAGTAGTGTGTTAAACTTAAAATACATGTCAGATGGCTATGTCAGTATTTATTTGGAAAATCTTTCCCACCTGAGATCTTCAGGAAAACTGTTTTCATCATCTTACTAACGATGTGTTTTCTAACTTTATCATTCGTGTGAGATTGAAGATATTCATCTATAGAGACATCATATCTGTTTGTAGTATGTTCATTAAAATTCAGTATGGGTGTTGGTAATCATGTCTGAATACCCATTTGGTATGAAATGCGTCATTGGTTACTCTTAATGAATAAAAGTATTCATGAATCAGTAATTGTTGTCATCTGTTACTCCTGGTGTATAATAAAATCTGTAAAGCATCCAATTAGTTTTTTTTCTGCATGTCACAAATACCCTTTCCTCATATTCCCAATTTATAAATGAGATATATTTTTTTTAACATTTTGGATAAAATATATCCATGATAGCGACTGGCATGAAATAGATCACAAGATGAATTTTTTCTTCTAAGTTGTGTGTATAACATTTGGTATATCTTTAGTCTGACCGACAAGATGAAACTTCAGTGTTGATGATGAAATTTGACCTGAAACTTGTCATTTGCATTGCTAGTCACATGACATAAATGGTTGTTAAAATAAAATTGATTGACACAGTGCGGTGAACAAGAACTATATCTTTGATGATTTAGAATCGCTTTATAATTATTGCTGTCTTGAAAACCCCAAATGCCTGATTTCTATGTTGGTTCATCTTCAAATGGTCATTTTGTTCAGCATAGGGTTAACATACTGGAATCATGGCTAGTGAAGATGTACATATACATGTCTTTATCACTGACAGACCATCTAAAGATGGTAAGACCATCAAGTTAATATGTGTATCAATAATGTATTAATGGCTGTATATTGTGAATTGTATCAATACATGGCATGTGTATCATTTCACCCTACTTGACAAACTACTTGCCCAACTACACCCAGATTGATTTGGCTATAACACTTTCATTATTTAGTATGAAAGTTTGTGAGTTTCAATGGACAATATATGTAGAATCCCTTGTATCCATCTGTCTATCCATCCTTCCTTTCAGTTGGCTGACAATCTCTTTAGCACAGCTTTTCCCAAAATTATGATGGACTAGTTTTGAAATATGGTCATTTACTTGTCAATATGAAATGAACAAATTGAAACTGCTCTGGTGGCATGGTGGTTAAGAGTGGGTTTGAACCCTGGCTGAGTCATACCAAGACAAAAATGGTACTAACAGCTTCCTCGCTAGGCGGTCAGTGTTAAGAAGTTAGTGTTACAACTGGTGGCCTGGTTTCAGGATAATGCGACTGGGTAGGACATCATGCTACATGTCTGCGGCATGATTCCCCAGTGCTAGACATCACTATAAACTGCCTCACTGCACACATCGTAGTATGACTGAATTTATTTTAAAGCTATGTTAAAAATCCTAATCAAACAAACAAACAACCAAATCCTTTTCACTGAGTCCATTTGTCATCTTAGTTTCAGGACCAGTGACTGTTAGAGTGTTATGTTCTTTACTTATTGAGGGTAAGCAGTAGTTTGCGGTAAATACATACATCCGTCTACTTTTAGAGCATTTTTCCTCGCACAGTTTGGTTATGGTACAAAAGTTTGTTTTATGCTTTAATGGTGTTGATTTAAAAGGTAATTGTTTTTCTTTAGAATATGAGCATCGTGGTGTCCGTATGTATTTAGGCGACAGTGCACAGTGATTAGTGAGGCATTAATACTGATCCCTAAATTAAATCTGTTGCCCATGATATCTTGTTTTATTTACAGTTTAGTCTCTGTAAGAAAAATGTTGGATAGCTTATGACAAGAACTTTAGATAGAGACATGGTGGAAAAGTTTAATACTAAGAAACAAATGTAGAGACCATATAAGAAAACTAATTGTGATCCAAGTCAACCTGGCCTCATATAATGGAATGCAAAGCAGAGATCATACAAGGCATCGAAACCAAACTCTGTTTTATTACCGTAGCTTATACATTGTTTATTGAAAGGCACCATGTGACACTATTTGTAAACTGTACTTGTACAAAATGCTATTGGTCAAAATAAAGTTTTCAACCAGTTGTAACGTTACTCTGATTATTCAGTAGAGCTGTACCGATTAATCGCCCGTACTCATAATCGGGCCGATTATTGGAACATTATTTAATATGAAAGCTTGTGAGTTTCGATGGACAATATATGTAGGATCCCTTGTATCCATCTGTCTATCCATCCTTCCTTTCAGTTGGCCCACAATCTTGTTAGCACAGCTTTTCCCAAAATTATGATGGACTAGTTTTGAAATATGGTCATTTACTTGTCAATATGAAATGAACAAATTGAAACTGCTCTGGTGGCATGGTGGTTAAGAATGGGTTTGAACCCTGGCTGAGTCATACCAAGACAAAAATGGTACTAACAGCTTCCTCGCTAGGCGGTCAGTGTTAAGAGGTTAGTGTTACAACTGGTGGCCTGGTTTCAGGATAATGCGACTGGGTAGGACATCATGTTACATGTCTGCGGCATGATTCCCCAGTGCTAGACATCACTATAAACTGCCTCACTGCACACATCGTAGTATGACTGAATTTATTTTAAAGCTATGTTAAAAATCCTAATCAAACAAACAAACAAACAACCAAATCCTTTTCACTGAGTCCATTTGTCATCTTAGTTTCAGGACCAGTGACTGTTGGAGTATTGTTTTCTTTACTTATTGAGGGTAAGCAGTAGTTTGCGGTAAATACATACATCCGTCTACTTTTAGAGCATTTTTCCTCGCACAGTTTGGTTATGGTACAAAAGTTTGTTTTATGCTTTAATGGTGTTGATTTAAAAGGTAATTGTTTTTCTTTAGAATATGAGCATCGTGGTGTCCGTATGTATTTAGGCGACAGTGCACAGTGATTAGTGAGGCATTAATACTGATCCCTAAATTAAATCTGTTGCCCATGATATCTTGTTTTATTTACAGTTTAGTCTCTGTAAGAAAAATGTTGGATAGCTTATGACAAGAACTTTAGATAGAGACATGGTGGAAAAGTTTAATACTAAGAAACAAATGTAGAGACCATATAAGAAAACTAATTGTGATCCAAGTCAACCTAGCCTAGTATAATGGAATGCAAAGCAGAGATCATAAAAGGCATCGAAACCAAACTCTGTTTTATTACCGTAGCTTATACATTGTTTATTGAAAGGCACCATGTGACACTATTTGTAAACTGAACTTGTACAAAATGCTATTGGTCAAAATAAAGTTTTCAACCAGTTGTAACGTTACTCTGATTATTCAGTAGAGCTGTACCGATTAATCGCCCGTACTCATAATCGGGCCGATTATTGGAACATTATTTAATATGAAAGCTTGTGAGTTTCGATGGACAATATATGTAGGATCCCTTGTATCCATCTGTCTATCCATCCTTCCTTTCAGTTGGCCCACAATCTTGTTAGCACAGCTTTTCCCAAAATTATGATGGACTAGTTTTGAAATATGGTCATTTACTTGTCAATATGAAATGAACAAATTGAAACTGCTCTGGTGGCATGGTGGTTAAGAATGGGTTTGAACCCTGGCTGAGTCATACCAAGACAAAAATGGTACTAACAGCTTCCTCGCTAGGCGGTCAGTGTTAAGAGGTTAGTGTTACAACTGGTGGCCTGGTTTCAGGATAATGCGACTGGGTAGGACATCATGTTACATGTCTGCGGCATGATTCCCCAGTGCTAGACATCACTATAAACTGCCTCACTGCACACATCGTAGTATGACTGAATTTATTTTAAAGCTATGTTAAAAATCCTAATCAAACAAACAAACAAACAACCAAATCCTTTTCTCTGAGTCCATTTGTCATCTTAGTTTCAGGACCAGTGACTGTTGGAGTATTGTTTTCTTTACTTATTGAGGGTAAGCAGTAGTTTGCGGTAAATACATACATCCGTCTACTTTTAGAGCATTTTTCCTCGCACAGTTTGGTTATGGTACAAAAGTTTGTTTTATGCTTTAATGGTGTTGATTTAAAAGGTAATTGTTTTTCTTTAGAATATGAGCATCGTGGTGTCCGTATGTATTTAGGCGACAGTGCACAGTGATTAGTGAGGCATTAATACTGATCCCTAAATTAAATCTGTTGCCCATGATATCTTGTTTTATTTACAGTTTAGTCTCTGTAAGAAAAATGTTGGATAGCTTATGACAAGAACTTTAGATAGAGACATGGTGGAAAAGTTTAATACTAAGAAACAAATGTAGAGACCATATAAGAAAACTAATTGTGATCCAAGTCAACCTGGCCTAGTATACTGGAATGCAAAGCAGAGATCATACAAGGCATCGAAACCAAACTCTGTTTTATTACCGTAGCTTATACATTGTTTATTGAAAGGCACCATGTAACACTCTTTGTAAACTGAACTTGTACAAAATGCTATTGGTCAAAATAAAGTTTTCAACCAGTTGTAACGTTACTCTGATTATTCAGCAGAGCTGTACCGATTAATCGCCCGTACTCATAATCGGGCCGATTATTGGAACATTATTTAATATGAAAGCTTGTGAGTTTCGATGGACAATATATGTAGGATCCCTTGTATCCATCTGTCGATCCATCCTTCCTTTCAGTTGGCCCACAATCTCGTTAGCACAGCTTTTCCCAAAATTATGATGGACTAGTTTTGAAATATGGTCATTTACTTGTCAATATGAAATGAACAAATTGAAACTGCTCTGGTGGCATGGTGGTTAAGAGTGGGTTTAAACCCTGACCGAGTCATACCAAGACAAAAATGGTTATTATTACCCCTCTTCGTGAGCATGTACATTATGATGGTTATGTGCCTTGTACAATCAAATGTGCGTACCTTTTTAAACATATTGCCTCAATTTATAGGATCGCTTTTATCATTGATAACGAGTAACTCGTGAGAGGTGATTCATTGTAAATGAAACAGCTATTAAGGACTATCTGAAATGTTGTCTAGAAGAATGCAATTTGGTCGAAACAACGAATAAAGCAAAATCTGCATCCAATATGTTTGGGAATAAATATGGATTTAAGTGACGCTATGCACGCTTTGCACTGTGTAAGTACTGTACATTATAGTACATGGTCTCCTAGGTCCACGAATTGTGAAGTCTGTATTTACCTTTTTTTAATTTCGAGTTGGAGAAATCAGAAAATGAGCACATGCAAAATAATAACAAAATCAATCATAGTATTTTATAACAGTTTAATAATTGTCAGGGCACCAAAAGTTACTTTTTTAACTAACATGCCTATGTCTTAAGACACGGAAAAAATTATTGTTTCATGTTCCAAGATTTATAGCCGTTACAGTAGTCAACAAAAAGACCTAAAAACGGTAAAGTTTAGACATTGGCCAGCAGATAAGCCGACTTCACCCCTCCTTCTTCCAGGCCTTTATTTTTTCCTAAACTATTAAGCTTATACGCGAGTATATACACTGTGATTATGAAATAATCGGTCTCATAATCGGTATCGGCAATTTTAATAATCGGCCATATGCGGTATCGGCATAATCGGCAAAATGTGACATCGGTACAGCTCTATTATTCGGTTAGAATTGCATGTCATCTATCCGAGATTTTGTATTGGTACGTTTAATTTAGGATAGGTATTTGTAGAAACGGGGTGATATTTTTTATTGTTGACGTTTTAGTGAAGATCATGAATAATAAATATCACTCGTTGTCGTGTTCTAGTTAAATTAACATAGTTGGTCTTTTATTAAAGTATTGTATCTTTGAAGTTTATAATGGTTTCTGCTCTCCTTGTGTACTGTTAATGAAATTTCTTGTAGATTTTGCAGCAATGTTGTATTAGTGTAAAATCGGGCCAATTATCTTTAGACGGGCTTGTTCAGGGTTGAATGACTCTACATAGCAGCCACACTAGTACTTTAAATATTTATTAAAACAGTACTTAGCAGCCTTCACATATTAGGCGAACGCTTCTTTGTAGGAAGAAATCAAACTAACCTTATACGGTTTGTGAAAGTATACATAGCTGACGTTTGCAAAAAGCACGTCTTTCGAGTAACTTCCATATTTGTTCAATGACCTTAAAGGCCTGTTAAGAGTCTATGCTCTTAAAATAAGCATAGCAAAGAGCGAAAAGAACAGGCTTTGTAAAAGTCAACAAATAATTTATTTTCCTGTAATCCAAAATGCAAATGAAAGCAAAAGAACTTATGGTATTTCAAATTAAAACCCCAAATAGTTAGATAATTAAATATACATACAAGAAAAATGGATGACAAAAAGAAGTTTTTTCAAAAGAGGTAAAGGATCCTCTCAGTGTTAAGGAGCCTTTATCCGGCTTTAGCTTTTTTTTCAAACATTGTGTTAAAAACAAAATTTGAAGGACACTTAGTTTCTACAGACCAAAGGCTTGTGAACTTTATATTTGTATCTCGTTGGATGGACGTACCATCTTGAAGAGTGTAGATTATCACTAACTTAGAAACCAAACTGACGGATGCCATCATATTAATGGAACGTGTACAGCACATCCTTGATATTGGACAAGAATTGCAGTGCTACCTGCACATCAGACATCTGAAGAGGAAAACCATCTCTATCAAAATCGTCAAAGACTTTGTCAGTGGGGTGATGTATGTGGCAGATGAGGAGACTAATGTGGCTTGGGCGGATACAGGAGACGCTAGGGACAGGGGAGGAAAGAAATGCATAAGACGCAACAGGAATTCCATCTTCTCGATCCCAACTAGAAGAAAGTCCAGGAAAAGTTCAGACGATTGTGCCATCTAAATTGGATGCCAGAGGAAAATAATGACTTGAAGAAGGATGCCCAAGAGCACAGTTCTAGACTCAAAAGATACACACACACACACACACACACACACACACACACAATGGGCGAAAAGATGTGCGAATTGTGGTGCCCGAGCCTGGATGCACATTGATCGCTAAGAGAGCATGGTGACAGAAAATCAGTGGGTTTGGTTTTTAAAGACCATCCCGTTTTTGAGAAATTAGAGATAGTAATCTTGGTAGTCAAACGATTTTGTGTTTTATACGTTTGTGTATGTACATGTTTGTGTCTGTTGCTGACAACTAGAACATACCTACTGCGCCTTCTCTTTTGTGTGATAGCGTATGTTTGTATGTAAGTGTAATAGTTGTATGTCAATAAACACCTACAAAATACCTATCCGGCTTCATCCATGTGTATACACCAGCAAGATACTTACGCTCCTCTTCTGACAATATACTCGTTGTTCCCACTATGAAAACGAAGTCATATGGACAAGTTTCTTTTGCATACCAGGGCCCGGCACTGTGGAACGAATTACCAATTGAAATTAGACACAACGACACAGTGATCCATTTTAAAAGTGCTCTTAAAACTCGCCCTTTTCGACTGCAGGAACAAACTTAGAGACCTAATAATGTTTTATATCTCATATTTCAGCATGTTTTTATGTTTACCAATTTCATGTTGTTTTTTCTGGTTTTTTTTCTTCTTCTGTAATGTAGTCATATCATTATAGATGTTGAAAAGCGCTTAGAGCATCTAAAGATTATGCACTGTACAAAATCCTCATTATTATTATTATTATTATTATTATTATTATTATTATTATTATTATTATTATTATATGTATTGCGGTGAGCCACTTGCAACATTGTTGCCACCCCTGTCATGACGTCACCCATGTTAATTCGTCGTTTAGGGCTATACATTTTTAGATTAAAATACATGGATGTTACCTTCTGATTCCCAAGCGCCACATTACACTACTAACAAAGAAATGAACGATAATTAAAGAACTTGAACAATGCAATAAACAAAGCATCTCGACAGCCGTTGAAATCTCATGATGCAGCAAATATTTTATGTATGTGGAATGAATTACAAAGACACGAATTGTGAAAAGTGTTGAACACATAAGTGAACTTAATGATCATGTGTAGTGACACTTCAAACTTCACGGCGAATCAAAGCCATTAAGCGTTTTTGTTGTAAAGATTGCGGTTGTATATTGGTACAATTAGGAATTGATAAGACTAACGACCTTGCAAAATCCATGTAACACCGACCATTTACAAAGATCTGTCGGTAAAATTCGTCATTCTGTCATGGACCACCTATATGTTTGGTACCCTCATTAATTTAACCTAGTTCGACAACTAGTACGTACTCGTCGTCCATGCATGACGATGCAGACAACTTAAACGATGTGGAACTTTCACAGCTTACAAATGTGGTCTGGCGAGGAGTTAGCATTTAAGGATGCCATTCGACGTTGCTTTGTAGGATGCACTCACATGCTGTGTACCCGACATCTGACGCAAAATTGCTCTGTATATGGAAGATCATGTTGGATATCCAACGCCAGCACGAGAAATTAATTGATGAAATCTTTGGAAAGGGCAGTTTAGTAGAAATTAAAGATTTAGTTACACGCAAGGCACGAATTATAAATTAAGTGATTATAATGACATCAAAGTGGGCATATTAGTGACAATAACATTCAGACCATTAGTTGATAGCAAACTAATACCTATTCTATCTGAACATGTTGTGGAGCCTGCCAACAAAGGCAAGATGTCAACAAATTTGACAAGCAACAACTCTGAGAGTAGTAATTATATTTTAAGGCTGAAAAATGTCGGAAACGCACAAATTTATACGGACACTGTATGATATTGTTTAATGAGAGCAAGCAGAGAGATATTCTGTGATACAAGGTAAGGGTAACTTAAAATTGCGTGAGGATTTAATCCCCATCTACTCGATATCGACCAACTGACAACCATTGCTCAAGTACAGAAACATAAATAACTGTTTGTTTTTTGTTTTCGTTTTTATGGTTTAACGCCATTTTTCAGCACAATATAGGCTATACATGGCGACCAGTATTAATGGTGGAGGAAGAACCCGGAAAACCCCCGGAAAGAACCACCGACCCACGAGAAGCCACTGGCAAGCTTTCTCAGATAACTACATTAGCCGAATTTTAGACAATTTTAATATGAAAATGAAAAACCTAAAAAGAGAAGAACTTTTGCAATTGGTTAAGATAATATGATTTGTTTTATGTTAAGCCTTCCAAGATGGAACAGTTCACCCAACTAAATTATAACGCATTCACTTATGATGAAGTAATGAGAAAGAATGTGCTTCAAATTCTCAGTATATAATAGTAAGAACTGTATCTTTAAATTTATGTGGAACTACGACATTCATTTAAATTCTCGCGTTATAAGTAGATGGACCAAATTATTCGTTAAATGTGTTACTTAATTTCATTCTTAACAATGCCGGGCACAGTCCATTCTTGTTTATGTGCGTTTATACTTGTACATAAGATATCTTTAAACGTTTAAAATAGTTTTATTTTATATCTGTATATTAATTTAGATGGATGTACTATGTAGTCTGAAATAAAGAATTCTATCTTATCTAATGTTAATTTCTCTTCTTAATTGATAAAACATTCAGACTTAGAAACGTCTCAATCGAGAAGTAATTATTAAATGTTTTATAAAGCAATTTATTATTATTATTATTATTATTATTATTATTATTATTATTATTATTATTATTATTTACTATGTTCTAGTCAATAAAATATGCGTAATCATTGTGTATATATGTTTATTTTTTTATGATAAAGTATCATGTAAAAGTCAGTACAATATATATGCTAATTTATACAGAATCTGACTGCGTAATGTATCTTTCGATTCTTTACAATATACTTGATACATATTGTTAGTAAATTAAATATTCTTTTGAGATATGTTTCCACTGTTTTGTCTTTAAAAACCATTACTATTTCCCTCTGCATAGTCTCTGTAATGCAGCAATTTCGGTTACATAAAAAGCTTTTTTTATTACATGCTTTAAAAACATAAAATAAAATAGAAAACGTTCGCTCGAATGATAAACACGTATCGCGCATTGTTCTTTAGCAGTTATCTGCTGTAAACCATAAACAATAAATATGGAAGGTTTTAATTTATTAATAAAAGGTCTTTTTACAGTCGGGAACCACCTTTCGAAAAGGAACATCATGAAACGTTCTGTTACAAGCATCTGGACAAACAATAATTCAGAGAGTGCCCTTCACATCCTAAAATTGGCCATACATAGGAAGGTATCTGATTTAACCATGTTTATCAAACTGCTTCAGCAAATAATTAGTGCCCAATAAGCAGAGAGAGAGAGAGAGAGAGAGAGAGAGAGAGAGAGAGAGAGAGAGAGGTCATTCAGCAGAATGAAAGAAGAACAAATGGATACAACTAAAACAAAAGGGTTTCTAACTGATTGTGGTAAAGACCACCAGAATATGATTAACTCAAAATATAGCAGAAGAACTGCAACTGAAACTGCAGTCCGAAAACCGAACCAGATTAAAAGAAAGTGGGTAGAAAGTTTCAGATTACAATAATTAAGAAAGCCAAGTGCTAAACGCAAACTCTAGAAGGCAGTTGATATTAAGTAGTTACATAGCCACATCTGGCGGCAACCGTAGTCACGTAATACTCTGAATAATTGTAACTAGTACTCGGACAAAATATCGATTAAATATAATGCATGGGCGCTTGTAAAAAGAAGCTAGAAAAATATATCAACACCATTAATAACATCATCCGAAGAGAAAAGATTTTTAAAATCCAAAACAAGAATAAAAGAGCAGAATCTAAAGACAATACTTTGCATAGTTATTTAATCACTCATCTTTATATATATATATATATATATATATATATATATATATATATATATATATATATATATATATATATATATATATATATATATATATATATATATGCATTTTTCGAACGAAATCGACAAAATAAGATCTTAAAAGTACTTTTCGCACCCGTCCTTATTTTTCGAAGCCAAAAAAAAGTTTATATAGCAGTTTCGAAAGATGTTTTTACACAGCTGCAAATAAAGATAACGAACATCTTTTATATTACTTGCTTGTTCTAGTAAATATGTCTGGAAAATGATTTTGCTGGAAATTTTAGCTGCCTACATTTGGATTTGGTTTACAATAGTCACTTGTCTCAGCAGTTTTAGAAACTAGTTTTTGTTATTAAGCTTTATCAAATAAAGGACACTTCCGTATGACTGAAAGTGAATTTAATTTTAGACATATTATACCTTTTGTGAATAAATATGCTTAAATAATGATTTCAAAGCAGCTTGGCCTATATTACTTTATTCACTTTTTGTAACAATACGTAAATTTTTGTAGGTTACATATCGTGCCGTTTCGCAATTTAGTTAAAACCGTTTATCTACGAGTCTATTTTAAGGACGGTAAGAATACAGTGAAAAAGTTCTGGAAAGATCGAAAAGTTGCGAAAAGTTACGAACAGTTAAAAAATATTTTAAAATTTTACGAATGGTTATATATATATATATATATATATATATATATATATATATATATATATATATATATATATATATATATATATATATATATATAAAATAAACAACACCAACACGTGTTAATGTTGTGACCGGTTTCGCTTTAATGCTTTATCAAACTGAATTCAAACTGATTTTATTATGATTGCTTACGTCATTAAATATAACATGTTTCTGAGTAAACAATATGACATAAACAATATGACGTCATAGCTTACGTTTGTACATTTGTAACCTACTTTTCTTATTCTTTAATAAATGACATGGAAATGGAAATATATATATATCAGCAGTGTCAGTAGATTACCCTCACACGTCTCAGTGTGGTTTTCTCCCAGACTTCAGCATCGGTGACATGATCTTCGCTGAAAGACAAGTTCAAGAGTAATGTCTTCATCAGAATCTGTACGCCGTCTTTTTGGACGTGACAAAGGCTTTCGATACAGTCAACAGAGATTCACTTTGGGTAGTGCTAAAAAAACTTGGTTGTTCTCAGAAGTTCACCTACCTCATTCGACTCTTTCACGATGACACGACTGGAGAGATTTTCCCAGACGGCGAACCCTCTGTGAAATTTCTCACATCAAACGGTGTCAAAAAGGGCTGTGTACTCGCTGCGGTACTCTTCGACCTCTTTTTCATACAGAGTCTGCTCCATATCATCTGAGACCTTGAAGAATTAGCTGAAGAATGTGGATAGTTTCAAATACATAGGCAGTACAATACCCAGTGATGGCTCTCTGGACAAAGAGATCGCTGAGAGGACCTAAAAAGCCAGGCAAGCACTCGGACGACTCCGAAGCAAGGACTTACAGCACAAGGACTTACGCCTGTCAACAAAGATGAAAGTGTACAATGCAATTGTCCTTTAGTCACTCTTGTATGGCTGCAAAACGTGGACTGTCTACCGAAAGCATATCAGTCAGTTGGAACCATTCCATCAGAGCTCCCCGAGATCCATCATGCGGATCAAGTGGCAGGACCGAATTACCAGAAAGTCCTGACAGAGCACACACAACAAGAGTCGAAGCCAAACTACTCCAGGCCCAGCTTCGTTGGACTGGCCATGTCATCCGCATGGATCGAAACAGAATCCCAAAGCAATTGTTCTTTGGCGAGTTAGCCCAGACAACCGAAACCAAGGCCGCCCTCGCAAAAGGCACAAAGACAATCTCAAGACGCACATCAAATAGGCAGACTTTTAACCACACCAGCTTGAGATCGCAACCTCAGTCAGAAAGTCCCTGAAATGCCCTGACCAGAAAAGACAATTTCATCTTCGAGGTTGGCCGCAACCAGTGTCTTGCTGAAGTTCGTGAAAGAAGTCACAGAGCTGTGTCCAAGCCACCCCCCCAATCACGGATGTGTCATGCCCCACCTGCAACCTCCTGTATGCATCGGAATTTGGACTCCAGAGCCACATGCGCGGTCGATGAGATCGCACAACTTATCCTCCTCGGCTCAAGAAGACTCTCGCGATATCTATTTTGATTTTCAGTTTTAATGAATACTTTTATTTCACAAATTAAATTGTATTGTGTAGTAACTCATTCTACTTTGGATTTAACATATACTTCTTTGTAAAGAAGTATTTCAAGAAAATGGCCCTTTTAGGTGTCCTTTTTGCGAAAAGGACATACCCGTATGCGAAACGGGCAACCAACATTTTTCCCCAGTTGCAATCTATATTTCATTTTCACATAATGTGTAATAACTCATTTTCCATAGCACTTAACATATCGTTTTAGCAACGAGAGTTTAAGGGTCCTTTTACCAAACAGGGTCTTTTCGTAAACACGACTTAACCGTTTTTTTTTTTAAATAGCTAATGGGGTCCTTGTCGCGAACACGGTTTACCGTCTGCAAAAAGGACCCAACATACAGTTACTACGGTTTAAATCAATATTTCGATTTAAAAAATGTAAGAAGAATTATAAAGTTTGAAAGGATATGGAATTTTAAGTCTACATTCATTCGGCTAAGTTGGATTAACAGAAAACTTTGCACTGAACAAGAAATCTGGCATAAGTAAGGTGACCCTTAATAAGGTAATAACTATTCTTTTATTTGACGACTTCATTCAACGCCGATATTGTGCTGACCCTGATAAATACGGTCCTACAATATGAATTACTATTGAGGCTAGAGTATCCCCGTATACTACTGATAGTATAGCTTTCGTGAATAAATGAGCTTACTTAATCATTTCAATGCACTCTTCCTGTTTTGGCCTACATTAATGTTGTGAACTTTTCGCAACATTTTCTAACCTTTTTAAAGTAATTTTTCGCAACTTGTTGACACTTTTCGTAACTGTTCGCAATTCTTGCACTAGCTTAAGTCATAAACTTGTACGGACGTGTACATCTTACTTTCTCTTTCAAGAATACGGCGCGACGTACATTTACCTAAAATGTTCTTGTATTTTGCGCAGGTATTTTTATTAGTAGCTTAATTATGTGATATTTTACACATGTTAGACATATCTTAAATCATTATAGCGTATATGTTATGGAAAATTCGTTGACAATATTAGATATTTGAAAGCACTGGTAAGTTACCTATTCAGGTTAATATACTGAGCAGCATAAATCTTGGAAATTTCATGAAGCTATCAAAGGAGAAATGCCTCAGTATGTTCCAGAACTTATTTTTGACTTAAGCTAATATTGTACAGCTAGTATATATGCAGTTTAAAATCCTACATAGTATTTTAACTCTAAATGTTTGAAAGGTCATGCGCAATACGACTAAACTTCTAAAGACTCCTAGACACCCCCAAGACTGCTCCAAAACACCACACGACTGCCCCAAAACATCCTCAGTTACTCAGGATATACGTATACAATTATACAAAATCGAGCAAATAAAATAAAACCCAGTGATAAGTTATACGTGAGAAAATCAATAATATCTGCATTTTATAATTATCGAGTAATATCAGTAGTTCTATTCCTTTATTGGTAATCGCCTAGGGATAAAAATGTTTGCACTTAATGCAGTCCAGGCAAGATATATGAGAAGCTTAATGAAAACACACTTTAAAAACTATAAAGAAATTGCTCACGTCTGATATAATTACAAGCCCCTCTTGTGGCCCAAGTGGTTAGAGCATCTACTCTAACTTAGCCACACCAAAGACTTCTAAAAATTATACTTGCAATTATTTTATAAAATTTAAACTGAACAAATTTAAAGTACTCCGCTTTATATATATGAAAAGAGCACCTCCTTGTGTGGTCTGGGTAAAGATGGATAAATGAGAAAAAAAAGTGAGAATTCAATTACTTTACTTTTTGTTTTAATTTGTCCTTAAGATACACAACACAATGCTCTTGCTTATAATCAAATGATGTCTCTTCAATGTGCAGGACTAGTTAATCAGCTTTTAAAAATTATTGGAGTTTTAAATTTCAAATGAAATGATGTATGTTCAATTGAGAAAAGAATTTCATTTGTTTAACATAATTTGATATGTCTTGGGGTGTTTACAAGTCTTGGGGTAAGCGGTCATTCCCCAGTTTGTATAATTTCAGTATCAAATTAGTTTTGTACCAGGACTGAGAGAAATGTAGGCAGTCGTTAAAAATACAATTCTTCACAAGATGACTATGTATAACTCTTGTTATGATTTCATGCCAATCCTCAGATCTATCAATCGTATCCCACTGCGTGTCTTAAAAAGTACAAAATTATAATTTAACAGAATTATTGAACCTTTTCATCCCTTACAAATCTCATACTGTACCTTGTTCCATCAGCATAAAATTTTGTTGTTTGGAAAATTTATGTTGTCAATGGAGAGATAGTAGAGAATTTTGAAAATCCATGGCTGTGAAAACCTGATTATCCAGCAGGTTTTCTGGTTGCCTGGTAAATATATATATATTTATCAAAGTTCACATTATTTTATTATTGTTTAAGGTATCATTAATCTGATAACAGTTAACCCTTTTCAACTGTTTGGAAGTTGTTAACTTAACACATGGGATTTTGTTCAGTCATAATCCAAAAAGCCAATTTAGAATGCAACATAAATTGGTATCAGTTTTATTATTTAAATACCATCTTTAAAATAAGGAAACCATCTAAATCAAATTTACGATTATATCTGGCAGTTTAGCATTTGTAAAATTTCTCAAAGTCAGCTTTCCAGTTAGTACCATAACATCACCTGAATTTTACATGTACAATATATGCTGTATCAGTTGCAGAATAGTTCTCCATTTCTGATGTTTGTATGTCACTTTCATTTACCAATATTACATCACTGTATATATTATTTACAAGTTCAAAAAACTGAAAAGATTAGGAAATATGTTGAACATTTCACATATCAGCGTATGTTAGTATTTTGACAAAAGAAAACAGTATGGGTATAACTCAGAGTAACACAAAAAGTTTATACTGCTGTATTCCCTGATCTACTGTAATGTTATTATAGACCAAAAAAATAAGTTTTGGGATAGGGAACTGTGACATTGTTTTTTTGTAATAATAATAATAATAATAATAAGAAGAAGAAGAAGAAAAATAATAATGGCGATTTTATATGGCACCTAATCTTTATAAGCTCTAGGCACTTCACAACATTAGACAGCACATAAAACCCCCCAAAATGTAATAGGATTAAAAAAAAACCATGAAACTAGAAAACATAAAACATGCTGAAAATATATATTTAATATTTAAAATGCCCCCCTCCTCCCGAGCTCAAGTAATTCCTATTGCATTTATGTAAAAAATAGTCAATGGCCTACTTTCATAGCATATCTTCTAAACCAGGTAAACAATTGTGAATAATATTTATTAGTCATTGCTTTTAAGTTTTCTGCAGCGGCCCTTGGCTTCATTTAGGCTGGAAAGCACTGGTTTAAGCCATCTGTATTAAGGATTATTGTATTATCTGTATTAAGGATTATTGGCAAGTTTGTGAACAGCAAAATCAGATTTTACTACACATTTGAAATGCAAATGAGATTTATTTGTTAGGGTGATTCAGGAAGCAATAAGCTATCAGTGAAGCAAAACTAAACAGAATTAAATCTGATGATGGATTTTTACTTTGTTAAGTAAAGGAAGCCATCTTGAAAATCATGTTATTGCTATTCTTCCTGAACAAAAGAACATATTGCCATTTCACCAGACAATGTTATGATAATCCATATATAGTCCACACAGTCTTGAAAATCTTAACCCATCTTGAGTGACATGTCATATCACCTTTTTCAATGATTTTTTTTGTGTGTTCCGTTGTTCTAAATGAAAATAGTCCTCCTCAGTCTTTCAATTGGCTACAAGAATAGCCATCTGAAAAATATCCTTAGCACTACTCCTGAATGACAAGTTATATCCGCATGGTATTTTCACTGAAAGATTTTTTAAGTTGGTTCATCCCAATGGTCATCTTGAAAATTATGTCATGGCTGATCATGTAATTATTGTCCTTTCACCTCAATAACTTTTATGATTTGTTTTTAGTCCTGAATGGAAATGGTGCCATAATGCTGGTCATACATGTAAAATGATAACAATCTGACATCCACATCAGCTAATTTTAATATCTGGTTATTGCTGAAGAACATACAAATACACCTTTCCTGCCAATAATAGGGTTCTTTGTTGACAGACTGAACTGCTGGATGTAATAACTCTTCCTAGCCTAGTTAACACCATATATTTGACAGATTTTATGCTAATAACTCTAACAGTAAATGCAGATCTGTCATAACTAGACAATAACAAAATTTCTTATAACTGTATGAAATCACATTAATTTACTGCCACGTACTACTGTCTATGTAAATGTCATATTAATCATACGGGAAGGCTTTTCTAAGTTGAGAGAACTTGTAGCCTGATCCCGTTTGTTAACATTTATAGTATGGTATATACAGTATTCTGCCATAGAAATCTCTTCCCCAGTTTGGATCATTTACTTTCTATGTAATTTATAATGACAATGATGATAATAATTCAACTACTACTGCTACTATTACTTCTCTTTGCACAGAGTGGCCAATATTATGCACTATATGTATTTTTCATCATAGTTGTAGATATGCAATGTATTATATAATATATCTGAAATATTCTGATGTAAAAACCGTTGCATCATAATTTGACTTAAACATTTCATACCTTGACACTAAAACATGAAATGGTTTAACACATTTTTGATACAAAGGTAATAGAGTGGACATTGGTGAAATTTCTATGCTTAGAAATTTTGATACAAAATTAATAGAGGGGACATTGGTGAAATTTCTATGCTTAGAAATTTTGATACAAAGGTAATAGAGGGCTCAAAGGTGAAATTTCTATGCTTAGAAATTTTGATGCAAAGGTAATAGAGTGGACATTGGTGAAATTTCTATGCTTAGAAATTTAACTATGTCCCAGTTTGAGATAGAATTGTAAGTGAGAACAGAGTTTAAATAACTTTTCTTTATCAGATAAAAGTTGCAACAGTTTAGCTCCTTTAAAATATTATATAAATGATGTGATTATTTGGATGTTCTTTTATTTCAGTTGATGAATTAGGTGATAATCTTTGTGACTGACAATGGCAGCAGGAGGAGAGGGAGGATACCCTTATCACCTGAACTTAGCACAAGGAAGAGGCAGAAAATATCCTTACCCTCAGACCCCAACAGGAGGAGGTGGAGGATACCCAAAGCCTCAGATATCAGCAGAACGAGGATACTCTGACCCTCATATCCCAGCAGGAGGAGGAGGATACCCTAACCCTCAGATCCCACCCGGAGGAATAGTAGGAGGATACCCTGATCCTCATAAGCCAGCAGGAAGAGGTGGAGAATATTCAAAACCTAAGATCCCAGGAGAAGTAGGAGGAGGATACCCTAACCCTCATATCCCACCAGGTGGAGGAGGATACCCTAACCCTCAGATCCCACCAGGAGGAATAGTAGGAGGATACCCTGATCCTCAGATCCCAGGAGGAGGAGGAGGAGGATACTGTTATCCTCAGACCCATGTAATGTCAATATCAGGATATTTATCTTCAGTGACAGGAGTTTGGGATGTGGGTAGACAGTTTGTATTTTGAGCTCAACTGGTTATAGGCCAGAATATCTTATTGGGATTGCCTGTTGTCCATTGTCTGTCTGCCAGTTTGCTTAAGTTTCTCATCGCTAGTCTTGCTTAAGTATTTTGGAGGGCTGCAATGAAACTTGTCATGTGTAGTTGGTACAGAAAAAAAATAGTGTTGCTCAGACCTGAAAGATCATCATAGGTTTTTAACTAAAAGACCTTGTGTGATGTGTAGTTCGTCTAAATGAAAGTGATGCAGATCTTGTGATGTCTAGTTGGTCCAAAATGACGATAGTCATGATCAGGCATGGTTGCCACAGTGGCCATCTAAACAATCTCACTCTTGCTCCTCCTCCAGAAATGATGGTCATATCAGTATGGGGTTTTCTGTAATGACAACCTATGATGTCTAGTTGTTCCTAAGCAAATCTAGTGCCAATCGGTTGTCCAATATGACTACCACAGTCTGCAGCCATCTTGACAATCTTGTTATCACTGTTGTGGAAAGTCATATCAACATTGGGGTTTCATTAGAAAATATTGTTTTTGGTGGTCCCAAATGAAAACGGTGCTGATATGACTTCAGATATGGCCACCATGGCAGTCCTCATGTACAGTGTTTTTGTAGCTGCTCCTAAATAGACTCTTTTATTGATGATTGGATCTCACCTAAAGATCTATGTTTGTTTTTTGTTGCACTTACCTTGTGAACATGTTAAACCAAACATATAAGAAAATATTTTTGTTGCCAAATTTGGTATGTTGGAATTTCTTTAGGCTATCTGTGATAATAATAATAATAATTATAATAATAATAATAATAATAATAATAATAATAATAATGAGGACTTTGTATAGTGCCTAATCTTTTAAAGCTCTAAGCGCTTTACACCATCAATAATGATATGACTACACTACAGAACAACAAATGACAAAAACCATGAAATTGGAAAACATAAAAACATGCTGAAAACAAATAAGACACAAAACTGAAGACTTCATATGGTGTCAAGTTGATCTTAAATGAAAATGATGCATCTTAACCCACTGTATGTTCACCATGGTAGCTATTTTAAAATGTTATCTCAATTCTTTCTAAATGGATGGCAGTATAAATATATAAACATGTTTTTTTTTTTAAAATCAGTATACTTCTCATGATACCTAGCTGGTCCTAAATGAAAATGGTACCAGTCACATATTCAATATGGCTGCCATGGTGGCTGTCATGAAATCTTGCTGTCACTATTGACATTACATCATTTATGTCTGTTTGGTTGCAATTGAAAATGGTACCAATCTAATATCCAGCAGGTCCACCATAGTAAGTTTACAATCTTTTTATCATTGAATGATATTAGAGATAATTTTACCACTCAGTCGTTAAAATAAAGAAATTGTTTTATATTGAATTGATGGAAATTGTTTCTGGCCAGGAAAGCACAAGTGACTTTCCTTTGAACCAGTCTCCAAACATTTAATTATTGAAGTGATCTAGGGTGTAATACTTGTAGCGCCATATATATTTGAACTTGAAAGTTATAGAGAGTTTTCAATATTTTATAGGTGACAAACTCTCATGGAGAAAAGGTTACAGTTCCATCCATTTGTATGGTGATTCCATCCCCAAACCATGAGGCTATATCCCTTGCGGATAGGTGAGTTTATTTTAATCCAAAAGTGGTATGAAGTGAGTTTTCTTTAGTAAGCTAAATGCTGTTTCTCCTAAACATTATTTGAAAAGCAGGTTTACTGTATTCATAAGAGTTTGAAAATATGTGAAAACGAAAAAAAAAAAGGAGGAGCAAAATGTTTTCTGAATTGTGGCAGAAGTGTTTTAGAAAATGCAAACATAATTATAATAAATTATTTTTGACTACTTCCTGTTATTTATTAGAATTTTTCCGTCATAAATGAGATTAATGTGGACTTAGTCATTGTTTACTTGAGACTATAACATGTCAGGTAATAAAAAGCTATGTTTTGACCAAAGTGGAACTGAAGGGTCTCAAACCTTCTGAATGAAGCTGTCTTTAAAATTAAGACACTAGATTTTTTCTCTAGCCAGATCTAGTTTGGTGAAAGGTGACTAGCCTGGACAATATTCTTGAATAACATGGACAAAGCATACATGGACAATGCATACATGGAGAATACATCTTTTCCCATGTAGATAAAGGACATTATGGACCAATAACAAAAGGCAGTGATTTGTCTATCGTTATTGCTGTTGCTGTAGTAGGTGGTGCTTTATTTATAGTTGGGGGAATTGTGTTGGTAGTATGACTTAGACGGAAAGTTAAACATAGTGATGAACAACCTAAGGTAAGACATTGTTTAGTAAGACCCTGTTGAACCTAAATCAATTCCAGATTATAGTTTTGCATGAAATATTTCTTTTAAAAAATTTATATTTTTGTTTGTCTGTCTGTGTGTGTAAGTAGAAGGCCCTAGGGAGATTAGTTGTATATAACTGAGTTGCCCTCTTTAAATAGAGACATCATTAATATGATGATGATTATCATTATTATTATTCCTTGCAAAGTTTGCACATAATTCTGAACGATATTGATTATATTCTGCCAACAGACCTGGATCTTTGCTGGAAATCATATAGAATTAAAAGCATAGACCCAATTTATATTTGCATTATGCGATTGTAGATCTGGATCTCTGCTCTTTGTACTTTTGGATGTAGAAAATATGTAAACTAATACCATAACAATAGATTACAATGATTCTAGTATAAACGCTTGACCAGTGAAAAGAACCTAGCTGTATTCTTGGAGAAATAGAACCAATTTAAATTGTTTAGTCTCTTTGAGTTCGATCCCTGGCCAAATCATACCAAAGACTTAAAAAAATGGTACTAACAGCTGCCTCACTTGGCACTCAGCATTTTAAGAGGTAAGTGTTAGGACTGGTCAGCCTGGTGTCAGGATAATGTGACTGGGTGGGACATTATGCTACATGTCTGTGGCATTATGCCCTATTATTATTATTATTAGCATTCCTTGCAAAGTATAAACTCTTGACCAGGGGTGTCGACTCCACGTCAGCCCATGAGGCTTTGGACAGACACTACCAGCATAGAATCCACTATAAGCTGTCACACTGCAGACATCATAGCAATATGACTGAATGATTGTTAAAGCTTCATTGAAAATCACAATTACACACACTTACTGTAATTTTCATATCCTCAAATTATTTTTTTCCTAATCTACCAAAGTCACAATTGGTTTTGTACTAAAATGTTCTGACTGTAGAACTTGCTATTCTAAGAAAAGAACTTGCAAATATTTTAACTTATTTATTTTAATAATCAAGTGAGAATATTTTTGTTGGTAATATTTGCATCTAAAGTAGTTCAGTACCCAAAAGAATAAATTAATAGTGTACACAAATTTGAGACACTTATGTTCATTCATCTCTGCTTCAGATAGATAATCCAGTCATAACATATGAGGAGAACACCCACTGCCTAGCTAATTGAGCTCATGAAGTGGAAAAGGATGTTCATTTAGTTCGTTGTAGCAAAACAAAGTGTTAAACTAAACAAGGTGTAGGTCAGATAAGTATGGTTGTCCCATAGATGTTAGAATTGACACCAGGTCCTGTCATTTGTCAGCTATTACTTAGCATGCTAAACTCCACTTGTGGAATATAAATCACACCCACTCTATAAGCTGTGCATGACTCTTTTATAGCAGTAAACATTGAGGTACAATTAAAATGTGGGGCTCGTCAAAGCAGTTGAGTTATCCAAATGTAATCGCCCCACATGCATTGCCTATATATGGTGTCTTATCAATGTCCACCCATGAGACTTTCGACAGACACTACCAGCTTAGAATTCCAGAGCAACGTTTCTCTTGCTGATATTATTCAAGCCATGGGTACAGGACTGTTTTGATATTCTTCAGTATTCATCTGAGAGCCCTTTCCTCCCAGAGGGCTAAGTTAGACCTTTTTTTGACCTGTATCAGGAGAGCAAGAGGTTAAAGAGAATATATATATATTGTTTTTTGTTTTTCTATAGTCATATCATTATACATATTGTAAAGCGCTTATAGCTTCTAAAAATTAGGTGCTATACAAAGTCCTCATTATTAAATATTATTATACATGGACAGTATATACATGGACCATGCATACATGGACAATACAAACATGGACAATACATACATTGACAATACATACATGGACAATACATACATGGACAATACATGCATGGACAATACATACATGGACAATACAAACATGGACAATACATGCATGGACAATACATACATGGACAATATATACATGGACCATGCATACATTGACAATACATGCATGGACAATGCATACATGGACAATACATACATGGACAATATATACATGGACCATGCATACATGGACAATACATGGACCATACATACATGGATAAAATATACATGGACCATGAATACATGGACAATACATGGACCATACATACATGGACAATACATACATGGACATGGACAATACATACATGGACAATACAAACATGGACAATACATACATGGACAATAGAAACATGGACCATACATACATGGACAATACATACATGTACAATACATACATGGACCATACATACATGGACAATATATACATGGACCATGCATACATGGACACAACATGGACCATATATACATGGACAATACATGGACCATACATACATGGACCATGCAAACATGGACAATACATGCATGGACAATACATACATGGACAATACATGCATGGACATACATGCATGGACCATACATACATGGACAGTATGTATATATATAATAATAATAATGTTTCATATCTTAAATATTTTCAGCATTTTTTATGTTTTCAAATTTCATTGTTTTTGTTTATTGTTTTTCTATAGTCATATCATTATAGATATTGTAAAGTGCTTAGAGCTTCTAAAGATAGATGGACCATGCATACATGGACAATACATTTATGTACAATACATACATGGACAATACATACATGGACAATACATGGAGAATACATTCATGGAGAATACATTCATGGACAATACAGACACGGACAATACATTCATGTACAATACATACATGGACAATACAGACACGGACAATACATTCATGTACAATACATACATGGACAATACAGACACGGACAATATATACATGGACAATACATACATGGACAATACAGACATGGACAATACATACATGGACAATACATGCATTAATTGATAATAATATCATCTGATTACTTTTAAATTGTCCTTAACAGAGGATTCCCTTGACAAACTATTTCATCTAGTTAAATCTTTATGGAGTTGACTTATTAGAGGAGTGTTCTTTTATTGTGTTTTAAATGTTTTATTTGAATGTAGAAACATGCTCATTTTTATGCTATATATATTTTAATCTTTAAAATTATCTAAAACAAAGTCTAATCTTTGTGGGAAGGTTGAATAACTCTGTGATGTTACTTGTCCAATAATAAAACCAGGGCCTGTGTAAGAACTTTTTTTAAAAGGATGGGCATATTATTATCACTTAAGACCCTAGTAAATCGGATGTTACACAGCAAAGTCATCTGAAATTAAAGTTTATGTAGAAAGGTAAGTACCAAAATATATATGTCATGAATAGCTTTTTAAATAGGATAATGAAGTAAATAAATGTAAAAAAAGTTCTGTACTAATTAAACAAGACAGATACATACACCCATTACTTAATACAATTAAACCTCTGTAGACTGAATATTCTTAGAAGCAAATTTAATTTTGAATTTTATAAGGTTTATACAGTTCACCTATGAATGAGATGAGATCATCCATCTACACATGTACAGTGTTTAAGTAAATATTTGTATATATTTACAAAATAGCAATTGCCTGTCAAATATTTATATATATTTACAAAATAGCAGTCGCCTGTCAAATATTTATATATATTTACAAAATAGCAGTCGCCTGTCAAATATTTATATATATTTACAAAATAGCAGTCGCCTGTCAAATATTTATATATATTTACAAAATAGCAGTCGCCTGTCAAATATTTATATATATTTACAAAATAGCAGTCGCCTGTCAAATATTTATATATATTTACAAAATAGCAGTCGCCTGTCAATATTGTAAAAAAGATATGTTACATGTTTAGCTCTTGTAAACAGTAACACAGAAAAAGTGAAAACAACAAACTTTGTAAAATTTAGCAAATAATTTATTTCCCTTGAAAGAAATATGGAAAAATGGAAAACAGAACTTACAATTTTACGAATGAAATTCAAACATAATTCAAGATTAATCCACAAATTAAAATTTTAAAAGTACTAGCAATGGAATGTTCTAATGAATTCAAGGTTTCAAGAATTCGAGTCCCAATGAAAATCCTTGATGGAAGGTTCTGACGTATGCTGTCTCCTGTACTGTGCTGTATCTAAACTTCCTTGTGTAATCACAAGAAATAACACTCCGGTGTTGGAAATCTGAATAAACTTTTTAAGAAATGTTATTGTCCAAGAATTCTGTATGAGTACTCAAATATTTCCAGAGAAATGAATACGGTAATTCTTTTAAAATCCAAATAATCTGAAGAAAATTTAACAAAACTGGCTACAACAGAAGAACATGACATCATGTGTAAAAGCCCTAAACTGAAACCATTTCTCTATAACAAAGGTTTCACAGTAATTTGATATGCAAAGTAGATGCCTGTATGATGGTCCTGTGATCGTATTTACATCTAACATGACCCCGATGAAAACCAATCATTTTACTCTAAGAATATAAAATATGTTGTTTACTTCACCAAAACTATTTACAAGTCTAAGGTCACATATCGAATACAGCCTTGCTCTTGCTGTTATTATTCTTACAATAAAATAAATAAAAACATAACTTGCTTACGTGGCTGTTATGAATTTTGCTTTAAGGTTAGGATCTAGGTCAGCCTTAGATTTTTATGAAAAAAAGTAATGTCAGACTGATTTTCTAACAAAATAGCTTGGTCTTCACCTCACTTGAAATGTTTACAATGTAGTCAGTAAATGAAAATGAAACATTTAAATACCAGATAAAGCCTTGCAGTAAATTCCCAATTTTGTTAGAACTAGGCCTACACAAGTGTGTAACCTAGATAATTAGCATGCATGTAATCAGTGTCTTACTGTATCTCAACTCTTTTGCAATGGATAGTTATATCATAATAGAGTCTACGCTAAAAGATGTATGATGACTAATTCAATTTGAATAAAACAAAATCATGTTGGATATCAGCTCTAGCTAACATGGTAGCCATCTTGAAATTTTGTTATCACTACTCATCCGGAGTGGATCATCATATTGACATGGGATATTCACTAACAAGGCGTCACATAATGTCTCATAGGTCCAAAATGAAATCTGTAGACCTAGTCCTAACAAAATTGGGAATTCACTGAAAGGCTTCATCTGGTATCTGAGTGTTTTGTAATGAAAAATGGTGACAATCAGGCAGGAATCATGCGAACATGGCAACTTAGACAGAAGAAACATTTTCTTTCCAACTTTATTATATTGGAGTTTTCTTTTTGGCCATCAGAGCATCAGTTCTGTTGCTGTATCTGTTTCTTTAATTACCTCCTTGACATAAGTGTACATTCGCTGCACAATACCAGTAACAACCTGAGAAAGAAGAATATATCTTTTGAGGCCAAGTTTTTTTTCAACAAATCAGATTTCTCAGTTTTATGTCTCTAAGTCTTGAAGAGTCCCATATCTATTCCTGAAGCTATGAAGTCCTAATGAGTGCTGTTAATGTTGACATCCCAAAATGTACATGTACTAGTTAAATCAACATTGATGTGATAAGGACTAACCCAAGTGCATTGTTTCAGATTGTAAAACTATCAATAACATGAAACAATGCCATGTACTTAAGTGCTAAAAATTTATAATTCAGAAGTTTTTTTGCTTATTAATACACATTCTGTCATTAGTGAAATTAATCCAAATTTCAGTTTTCATCAATTGCGAACAACTCAAACATTTTAAAATATAAAAGTGTTGTCACACCAAAGAAAATTGTTTTTGGACAATCTCAACAATGTACAATCCAACATCTGCATCGGTTAATCACTTTGAGAGTTTATGTCAAGGTTGTTATCAGATAATATGTTGTACAGTGTTTCCATTAGTTTATCAGTAATTGTTCTTGAATATAATACACTATACATACAACTGTCCATGTATGTACACGTATTGTCATTTCCTACAGTGTCAGAGTGTGATATCATTTCCTGATTCGGAATTCCAATACTTTCCAGCTGGAACTACTTTATTCTAGGGATAGAATGTTGACACTTGCAGTAAACAAAGCACTGGCAGTGATGTTAGATAAAAAAAAATCCATAATATGTAAAATATTAAGTCCAACAATGATTTTGCTGATATACCAAGAAAAATAATATATTCTTAGTTTTCAAAACAGATAATATAGCCAACAGATTCATCTGACAAACAAGATCACATGCAGAAATCATGTACCAAAGCATTATATTACAGTAATAAATTATGGAAGTTCATTATTGGTAACATTGGTTAGCTTGCACCTAATGAATTAGAAATTTTAAATATTATAATAATATCAAAACTGATAGGTATATAGCAAAAATATAATTCTGACAGTAATGAAGTTTTATTGCTAGATCAGCATATCAATTCTGATAATATCATTTAGTGATAATCCAGATTTTCTTCTGTTTGCAATTCATTGTGATCTAGCAATTAACGTTGCTATACAGTGATAGTAATGTTTATGCAAAACAGTAGCTCTTCATGTACATCTTGCAACTGACCAGTTGAGTCAGTTTACTTGTAGCTGAGACTCGAAGCAGCCATCCTTTCCATGTCATTTTCCAGTTCATTAAGCTTTACAAAAATTCCTACTCTTGAAATTGCTTTGAGTTAATTTATTTTAAAAAGTCAGGGTAAGGTTTATGCATGTATAGAAAATAGGTTTAATATTGTTTTGCTATCATGAAGACTAGGAGAAATATGATAAAGTAATCTTTTTAAATGATTTTTTTTATATATTTGTGTCATAAGACTGTGATTTATTTTTTTTGAGGTTAAAATCTATGTTGGAGCAATTGAAGACTTTAGTCAAGACCTATGACAGGAAGCTGACTGAAAAAAAGGTAACAAAAATGGTTGTGATTTTAACTGGTACTCAAAACAATAGATCAATAATTTTGTTTCTTGCATCACGAAACTGTTTATGGTTGCTTGTGAGTCATGTCCAACTGTGATCAACATAGACCCTGATCTGCCATCACATAATACACCTGTAAATCAGAGTCTGTGTTGTTTGTAATACTGATTGAAGCAGTAAAACATTCTGGCATTTAAGACCTCTATTGATTGCATGACAAAAAGACTGTAAAAGTAGACCTTGTTACCTTTTAGTTAAGTTTAATTATGTTTAGTTAGCAGGTTAGTGAATCATCATTGATTTTTGACAAGGAAACTATACATAAACAGATCACAGACAAATCTATCTATCTATCTATCTATCTATCTATCTATCTATCTATCTATCTATCTATCTATCTACCTACCTACCTACCTACCTACCTACCTATCAATCAAACCTTTTAATAGCAGCAACAACATACCCATACTTGTTAGTTAGATTTATTTTTCATGCCAAAAAATCCCCACCATTCATATGAGATGTGAATAAATCCTCTTGAATTGCCAGTATGACATAATCCACTCCATTTTCCTGACCTTGTCCTTAGTATGGTCCTCATGAAAATGAGATAATCCTTTTCAAGGATATTGACCAAAAATCAAACTGTAGTGTAAGCCTTAATCTAAGTAGCTTTGAAATATCACTTGACAGTAAATGTAATCAGATACCCCACACTGGATTAGAACTGATATACACCAACAGCTGGTTTATGTTATACATTCACTTTGGTTTTACTGCTCCGGTGTCCTAGTGGTTAGAGCATTAGCTACAAAAGTGGGAGGCTGTGGGTTTGTAATAGTTGTGGCCATCACAAGGGTCTTCATCGAAAAATTCATTTGAAGGCAGATGCAACTTCAGTAGCTGCTTTAGTTGATAATGGTTCTGCTTCTTTATATCTACTTGCAACATCAACAACATTTAATGCGTATTTAAATGTTACTCTACGTATACGATCATGTGGTAAAAACAGAATATCAGCCTGATGAACTTCATTAGAACATCAAAATGTGTGTATTCAATTCGTTTACGCGGTGGTAGATAAATTTGACATATTGCTTGTCGTGCTAACCACGCTGCGGCGGTAGAACGTGTGACATTTGCTGCATTAGCGAGTTTATCGATTGCTGCTTTACCTTTCCAGTATCCTCTTTGGCTGTAATAAATTGATTGCATTATAATTAATTACCCAGCGCCTATTGCTAATTTGGTTTTCATCACATTTTTTACTTACCAATTGGCTAATCCTTGCTTGAGATTTTTATTTTTTATGGAATTCAAAGCGTGAATCAATTTCACATCTGCGATATGTCATTGTTCTAGATCTTTACTTTTATAAGCTACATCATGAACGTGACACGCTTTATCGATTGTATTTACGGGATATTCACCGGATTTTGGTTGATCCTGTTCATCAAGTCTGATATAAAGTTGAGTACCAGGACCGCAGTTATTATATCCTGGAAGATGTTTTTCTCTGGGATATTTAGCTAACCCACGGAGTTCCTGGAAATTTTGACATTAATGTTGCAATGTCACTACCGGTTTGTTTGGTAAAAAGGAAAAAATAATTCTGCCACATACAGAACATTTTGGCCCATCTGGATCTGGTAAAACACCACTATTACTTAATTTGATAATGAGATGGTTGAAATGGAATAAATTGTATTTAGTTGCACCATCTGTAGATGACCAGAGATGCTATGAAGTACTTAAGGAATTTAATAAAAATGCACGATTGCTGAGCGGTGATGATATTATTGATTTTATAACTGATATTGATGAGGCACCATCTGTCGATGATCTCGATGGATTCGTTAATAATTTAGTTGTGCATGATGATGTAATACTAGATAAACAATCAAATCCGGCAAGAATATTTTCTCAAGGAAGACATAAAAATACTGATGTTTTTTATGTAACTCAGCGGTATACACAAATTCCGAAAGAAATCAGAAATAATTGTAATATTTTAGCTGTATTTAATGGAATTGATATACACATGCTAAGAAATATGCTAAGAAATATTCATCAGACCTGGTGTAGCGGGATTATGGACATAAATAGATTCAGAAATTTGTTTTCACATGTGCAAGCAACACCATATGGTTTTATAATAATAAATCTGCATGATCCCAGGACAAGATATCGTGTAGGTATCAATCAAATATTTGGCTAATTTGTAGCAGCAGATTGACAAAATAAAGATATCCTCTAACTAAATTAAATAGATACTGTTTGATATATGAAAAATTGTACATGGCTGCGTCAAGGAAGCACAGATAAATGTAATAAAAAAATGTCGTGGAGAATTTTGCAAGAAACATAAATATATTTGATCAAAAAATCCAAGTGCTGGTCCTTGACATTGTGTTGGATGCAATGTTTGCGTTCGAGGACAATATCGGATTTGTAATAAATGTGGTGGAGATAAATACAGAACTTTGATTGTGTATTACCGTCGTAGGATCGAAGAAGGGGTTTTGATACCTAGAAAAGAAAACCCTCCAACCGAGGAAGAATATTACTCAAAGCTCAAACAAATCTCAGATTCATCGTTTTTATCTGAATTATTCATTATGTTTGATTTATATACAAGATTTTTTTAATCCTCATATTGACAATTTAACACATGGAGAGAGCAGCAGAGGGGGTTGACGAAAATATTTGTTTGGGTCAATTTAGGTGTAGTCATTGAACTGACTTCTATGTTAGTCACCATTAGTCGATCTGGTAATCAAAAAGGGTGACGTTTCGAATTAATCTGTTCACCGTCTCTGCTGCTGATGTGCATCTTTCAAAAACTGTTATCTCCGCTTTTTCATGTTCACTTCCTGGACTTCTGAGGTAATATGTAAAAATAAAAATAAAAAGTGCCGATAACATTTTGTGTGTGCATTTTATGCACTTTGTAATTCATCTATTGCACTTTCGGAAGCTGGTATGGGTTGTTTTCACAGACATCACGATTAAGTACGCAAATACCCATAATTCAACGCGCGCACACCTTCTGCCGCCATTCTGAGTTGCTAACAAACCATTGTCAACATTAGTCATCATGTATATTCAAGAATAATAATCTAATTTAACTATCGATAAGGATATTTACTCCTTCGATACAATACATAGATTATACTTGAAATTATGTGAACTATAGCACAAAAATAAAAATAAAGCTGGAAGTTCCCTTGCTTTTATCGCAAGACAGAATAGTAAAGTAGAACCGTAATCGAGTATATTATTGATATCTAAGAAATGCACTTTTTGTTGTTTTTTACAAACAGACAATATTGATTGATATAACGGATTGTTCAGTTGGGCAGAATTCATTTTCCTTATTTTGATAGATGCTAAGGACTGTGTACTTTAGACTAAATCAGGCTGATTTTTTTTAGCATAAGGGAGCAGATATTTTAGTTATCAGGCTGCTTAGATCATGTACAATTTCCATAAGTACAATATCCAATGAAATGTTAGCCACATTACATTAAAGTAGCATAGAGGCATGACAACTGTCTCTCCCCTGTGCATATTTCAAATGCAAACAACTTCACCGTACATACGATACTCATTCAAAAGTGAGCGCCTCAGATATCAGTGAGCAACTCAGCGATCATATGAAGATTGGAAGTGTTTGTCCATTGTTGTGAATAATGTTAATAAACATAACTGAAATTCAGTTTCAACAATTGACTTGAATTTACTTTGTTGGGCTTTGCTGATTGCTAGTTGCTTCCTAAATCAACTTAAAAAATGAATTATATTTGAACACTATTTTGACAACTGAAATGATCTTGTTTTGCAGTGGTGTGATTATCTCACATTGGGCTCCACAGCAAACCTTTTATACTGGACCCCCTTACTGTTACTTTTTTTCTTGGTTGGGCTGGTCCACCAAGATGACCAGTAAAATCAGACTTTTTAAAAAAAAAATGTTATCACTGCTCACAAACGTAAAAAAAATAAAACACCTATGGCTTAAACATTTTCATTCAAGGCAATGATATGTAAAAACTTTTGCTCTTGTACATTCATCTAGCATATCTTAAATATTCTTATAATGGGTTGTTCTACTTCCTGATCCCACCTATGCAATCAAGTACAATGGGTTCACCCTCTGCTGCCTTCAAATACATCTCACATAGTATTGATAGCAAATGAATTAGTAAGTGAAATTATGGTCATTGCCTTTGATTGCCATTATGTAAACTGCCTATGTAAACAAGTTCAATTCCATTTATACAAGCTACATGTAACAGGCATACTGTATATTGAAAGTGGTCTTTTGTTGTGCTTTTTCTTTCAAGTTTTGAAGATTTAACTAATGACTGTTTTCACAAACATGACAAGGTCAGGGGGTTTCACAATAGTACAAAATTTTATTTTTAAGTTTAGCATGACAAAATCAGATCTCAATTTCACATAGGACAGTGGTGCCATTTTATGGTTTGTCAGTATCTTTAAATTACAGACAATCATTGTGGGCCAAGATAAAGCTTCACAATGCTGGACATGGCATGCACCAAATGGAACCCATCATAGCCATATCGACTATATATTGTTTCAAAACCGTTATCAATCTGGCATCATTAGAGCAAGAACAAGAAAATTAACATTTCAAAGAAAATCAAGCTCAAATTCAGCTTTGAAGAACTGAAGGACCCTAACATCTGCAAGTCATTCCAAGACTTAGTTGGAGGAAAACTTGTTCCAGTACCATTTAAAACAAAAATGGAAAATTCCTCACAGAAATGAGTGACATTGTAGAAAGATGGTCTGAGTATTGTAAAGAACTCTACAACCATCAATGTTGAATGTTTGTCATAATGTACTAGCGGTCATTTTTGAGTTCCAGTGTGAATCTTATGCTGACTTTTGATTAAACTTTGTTTTGTTGTGGACTGTTCATTTTGCATGTAGACACTGAGGGGGGAGGTCTCGGGTTTCAGATTTGAATATTTGTGCATGTGGGTGGGGATAAAGCCAAGTGATACATGCACACCTAATGACAAAACTTGATTAAAGTGACAATAAAACTATTGGACATATCCAACAACTTATAGTATTTTCACATCTTTCACTTTCTTTATATCTCCATTACCAATCATTCAGTGTACTGCATATTAAGCAGGTCTGATCATGGCCATATAAGTTGTTTTTTTTATATAATGATAAATAAATTATAAGCAATGACTGGTACATTAACCCATGAGCCTGGTTCCAGGATGGATGATGCATGGCAGTCAAAACTGTATCATCTGCATCCACTATTTGAAATGTTTTTTTAAAAAATGTTTTTCAGAAATAATGAACAAAAAAAGATTTAACTCCAGATTTATGGAATTGGTGACATTATCAGAGTAAATGATCACATCTGTTGCTTGAAAATAGGGAATTGTTCATGCAAAATATGGAGACCATGTTACTAAAGAAACTCCCATTTTATTCGAAATGCAAACAAATTGTCAGTCTTTGAAGGGTGATACTAAGCACAAACATACATACACTCTGGGGAAAGTTAAAAAAGGTACACCCTGCAATGGGGGTCATCATCATCATTAATCTCCAAAGGTCGTTGGGGCACGACAGTTGACTTTTCAACCAATTCTCTCCATTTCCTTTGTTCTCTACTGCTTTTTGTGAATCTCCTAATCCCATACCTGTCCACTCTTTAATGTTGTCTTTCCACCTCTTTTCTCTATTTCTTCTTCTGCACTCACACAATGTGTCTTGCAAGGTTGTTTTTGCAAGTCGATATGATCTTGAGACATGACCGTACCACTTCATTCTGTGCTTTTTTACAGTTTTTATAGGGTCTGATGGCTTATTGGATCCTGTTGTGGACCGCTTTGTTGGTTACATGGTCAATGTATGAGATGCCAAACATCTTGCGGTGGCATCTCATTTCCAATGTTTGAATCCTCCTTGTAGATGTGAGCATCCATGTTTTACAAGCAGAAAGATGGATATGACAATCAAGCACATCAGCCTTATCTTGGAACCAAAAGCAGTGTTGGTATCTTTCCATATTGGTCTCAACCTTGTTATTGCTGCTGTTATCTGGGCAATCCTGCTAAGTAGTTCTGGTTTGGAGCCCTCATCTGTAATAATTGATCCCAAGTACTTGAAGCTTGTGACTCTTTCCAGCTTCTGTCCACTGACTTTTATTTCTGTGCAGATGGCATTGGCATTGTTTTTCATCACTTTTTTTTCTTTCTTTTGGCACTAATGTCCATGCCGTATGCTGTGAAGGTTCTCAACCAAGTTCTTTTTCATCTTCTGCTAAACCATAAATTTCATCTGGGGTTATTTCATTTGTGGTTATTCTTCCTCTGATGCAGACTGTCAAGTGCCAAATTTTTCGCCAGTGAAATTCATTAATTAATTCTTAGTCTAGCCGACAATTAACTGTCTTGGAGCAGAGTTTGGACAAAGGAATGTTTACCTAACTGGGTCATGCTGTTAGAATATTTATAGTAGAACCGAACTAAGTGTATTTCTCACGTATAGCTGTCAAAGTGATTGGAAACAAATGGAAGGGTGTTATTTCGACCCCAGGTGGCATTTTTTGGCATCTTGATAGATGGTTTTCCAAATGTCCGTAGGAATAGCATTTATTTCGATTGGTCAAATATGGAATCAGAGGGTTGAGTCGATCCCAATATTGAAGGGAATATATACTCCAAACCACATGAATTCTAGCAGTCTAAAAATTTCTCTGCAAGAGAGAACCGAAGGTAGAAGTAATTACCAGGACTCCGAGCGTTCTTTGCAAGAAAGACATTCGTAAAAAATTGTGGTTCCAGTTTAAACTGAATGTGGAACAATTGTAAGACGCCAAAAGCAAAAGGAAAATAGTTTGTTTGAAGAGAGAGCGAAATAGCGAGGAAGTCGAAATTCAAAAGGAGGGAAAAGAAGTCAGAAGACAGAGTTGTGGAATTCCCCGTTCAATCAAAGGGCAAGCTAAAGTCGTGACGCATGCAGAAGGAAAAAACCAGTCGATGAACAAGGTCATTGTGAATCACCCAACAGTCCAATGTTAATGAACACTCGATTTCATGACGAAATTTACTATCAGCTATTAACGGCTAAATTCATCTAGTTTATTAGTGTTTGAATTTTAATTTTTGTATCCATTATTTTAAAGCTTCGGTTTTGAAGTACTTCTGAACGAAGAATATTCAGAAGGGAAAATTTTTTTAATGTACTGTGTCATTCTTCTCTTGTTTGTATTTTAATTAAATTCTCATTTTATCTTTACGGGGGCTCGTGTGTTGCCTTGTTCAAGATACTATCTCAGATTACCATATCCATTCTGACCGGGAAAATTACACCATAGAGGTCATCCTTTAGAAAACGAGAATTAGCGGGAGGCGGTTTCGAGTGTTGTTTTTCCAATACCTCTGACCAGGGCTTGTGCGATATTGTACTAATAGCGTTTGATGACTGACACCCCGTTACACAGACATTGCTCTTGTGGTCATGCAAGGCATCCTCCATGAAAATGTTAAAGAGTGTAAGTGACAGTATACCTCCCTGTTGGACTCCAACTGTTGTTCAAAACGAATCTCGTCTGCTGCCATTGATGAGGAGGACAGCACTGGTGGCTTTGTTAAAGAGGTGCTCAATAACCCACACCAAATGATGCTGTACATCCTCATAGTTGCCCATAAAGCCTCATGCTTTTTTGAAATCTATAAGATTCTGGTGATTCTGGTGATGCTGAAGGTATTTCACACAAAGGAGTCTGAGATCGATTATTTGTTTTGTGGTGCTCCTAACTGCTCAGAAGCCTGCATGCTCATCAGTAATAATTTCTCTGCTTGAAGCTTTAGTGTATTTAGAATTATCTTTAGCATGACTTTGCTTGGGTGATTGATCAGACTGGTTTTTATTTTTACATAGCTGTAGGTTTCCATTTTTAGGGAACACAATGACCAAGGATTGAGTTCATATTGTGGGCCATTCTCCTCTCTGCCATATCTTGTTTCAGATTGTTGTTAGGACTTCTGCTTGAATGAGCTTTGCTGGTATGTTGTCAAGGCTGGCTAATTTTCCTTTCTTTAGTGACCTAACTGCAATTTCTACTTCTTCATGAAGAATGGGGTTATCATCAACTTTTTCTGCCTGAGGGCAATTTAGTACTGCTGGATCTCCTTGAGTCTTATGATTGTACGATTCTGATAAGTATTCTGTCCACTGCTTGATTATCTTCTGATCTTCTGAATTGTCTTGGATGTAGTCAATCTGGTTGTGATGTTGTCAATCTGGACAGGGCTGAACATGGCTAGCACAAGATTGTTGTAGATGGCAAACTCCAAAAGCATGTGTTCTCTTTCATTTATTTCTGTGTTGCAGAAGGGTCCACTGGTGCTTTGCCAGTTTATCTGTAAATCAACTGCTACCTTTGCATTCCAATCATCTTGTACAAACAGAATGTCCTTCTTAGTTGACAGGGTTTATATTGTCCATGAAGGTCTTTGACAGTTTTGGAAAAATGAGGTAGCATTTTTAAGTCCTTGAAAGTTTGGGAAAATCAAGCAGATTACCCTAAGGTCTTTAATACTCTTTGAAAATTGAAATAAAACCAAACATTTTAATTTCTTTCCATAATAACAAATAAAATTGTCCAAGGTTGTTAGATTCGGATGTAGTCAAGTTTTCCTATTTTTTTTCTTTTGATGACCCATTCAATTTGATTTTATCATTAAACAGTATTGTAGTATTTTGCATTCATTGTATTCTTATATAACACAGCTTGTATACAAAATGTACTAAAAAATAGGTTTGGAAATCGATGTTTATGGTCTTTGAAAGTTTGGGAAAAGTCTTTGAATTTATTATTCAAAACTCAGTATGAACCCTGGGAGAGTTGTCAGTGACATCTTGCAGTTGGTTATTAAAACTCAGCAGTTCATTGTCATGATAGATGTGGGTGCATATGCCTGTATGATTGTGATGTTGAATGGAGTTGCCCTCAGGTGGATGGTAATAAGCCTGTATGAGACTGGGCAGCATCCCATAATGCCATTCACAATATCCTTGTGACAAGAAATCTGACAACATATTTTGTGTTTGTCTCTTCCGCTGAAGTAGAGCTTATGCCCTTCGTCTGTTGTTATTTCACCAAAGTTTTTTCAGTGCACTATGTAGAGACCAATAGTGTTTCTCTCCAAACTCGTTTTTCACGTTCCAATGTACTTATGATCATCTTGTCTCTCCCAAGTTAGGAGTACCACACTGGTACAACAGTCTCGTACTTGTTACATCTGTCCTTGTGTGCAGTGAAAGGCAATGTCATTGTTGACCTGGGCTGTGACCAATCCAGTATGGAAGAAATGTTTGTTGTATTCATTTGGTGTGTCAGGGGCAAGATACAGCCAGGAAGAGTCCATCCCTTTCCAGACTGGATGACCACAGCAAAATCCACTGATTTAATAATAATAATAATAATAATAATAATAATAATAATAATAATAATAATGATAATAATAATAATAATAATAATAATAATAATAATAATAATAATAATGATAATAATGAGGATTTGGTATAGCACCTAATCTTTAAAAGCTTTAAGAGCTTTACAATATCTATAATGATATGACTGCAAAAAACAAAACATTCACCATGAAATTAGAAAACAAAAAATGCTGAAAATATAATAGGTAGGAAATATTATTAAGTCTTAAAGCTGGTTCTTGCATTCATAAAAGGTAAAAGGTGTTTTAAGAGCACTCTTGAAAGGGATCACTGTGTCCTTGTGTCTAATTTTGGTTGGCAATTTGTTCCACATTGCTGGGCCCTGGTATGTAAAAGAACATTGTCCATGTGAATTTATTTTGATAGTGGGAATAATGAGTATATGATTGTCAGAAGAGGAGGAGCATAAGTGTCTTGCTGGTGTGTTCACATGGGTGAGGCCAGATAGGTTTGGTGGACTGAAGTCTGTCAGTAAAACGTAGCACAGAGAACAAATTTTGTTTGATTCTGGATCAAATAGATAGCCAGTGTAGGGTACAGAGCAGCAGTGAAGGTGTGCTCTGATTGTGGTACTCTAAGGATGATCTGAACAGCTGTGTTTGGAACTTTTTGAAGTTTCTGGAGTAGATACTGAGACGAATCAGATAGAATTGAGTTACAATAGTCCAGTCTTGAAATTACTAATGAACACACAAGTTTTTTAGTGGCATCAACTGAAAGATATTTGAGAATGGAGCTGATGCTTCTCAGCTCAAGTTGTTGGTGCAGTGTGAGAGTACAGTCCAGAGTAACACTGAGGTTTCATACTGACTGTGTGAAGTTAATGTTGGTGCTGCTGATATTTATTGTAAAGGATGTGAATGAGAAAATCTTTGTGGTGTTATCTTTATCACAATTGTCCGTACTAAATCCATAAAGATTGGTTCAAATGCTGCTAATGGTTGTCACTAAAATTCTGTATCATAATTGTATGGTTGAATTGTGTTGTCAAGCTTATTCAGGGTTCCCCGCAGGTCATGGAATCCTGGAAAACTTTTGGAATTTAAAAAATAAATTTCAAGGGCCTTGAAAAGTAATGGAATTTTTCAAAACCATGGAAAGTTTTGGAAAAGTCATGGAATTTCTGACAAGGGAGTAAAATAAATTGATTACTTCAAATTTCTTAGAGCACAGAGCACCAGTTAAATAAAACACGATAAAAAAAGATACGATAGATAAATGGTTTCATTTCATATAACAAGAGTAAGTTCCCTTAACAGTAGATATCATGTGGTTTCCGGTGTAGTTCGTTTGGAAAATTCAAATGATCAGCCGTGCCGCTTTGAGTAATTACCACTTGATGATCTGTCAAATCGAAGTTAATTTCTGCCAAAAAGTCTGTTATTTCTTTGATATAACGTACAAGGTAAGTACTAATTTGATTTCATTTATATTCTTCACTTGTTTTTCAGGTCTGTCGTTACATCTTGTGCAGCATAGTCAGTCATTTATTACGTCGGAGGATACGACATGATTATAATCATTATTATAATCAGTATTGTCGATTTGATATTCTTGTTTTGGGCTGTTACTTTAGTTCTAGTTTCAGAATATTGAAAAGTGTAGTTTTTTTTCAGAAGCCGTTTTTAGATAACCTGACAACCCATCTGAACAAAAATTCAGAGAATTGTTTTAATATTAGACCCGTCTATGTCTCCCAATTTGAATCTCCCGATTTTGCAAAATCCTCAATAAAAATAATTAATAAATACTACTGTATAAATACTACTGTATAATAGATCGTGTATTAGAGCTAGAAAGCTGTTCGAATTCAGAATTCAAAAATCTGCAAGAAGGCTTCCATAAAAGCCTTGACCTTAGCAGTACTTAGTCTATTCCACAACAAAACATTGTCCCATATGAATCTAACCAGCAGATATTTAGTTTTAGGCCAAATCTTTTATTACATTTTAGTTATACTTTGCATTCTATGAATTTATGATTTCCTTACGTGCCCAGTAAATTATGACACTTGACACTAATGAAGACAGTGATGTCTACCTATATTACCCTTTGACAGATGCACTTTAAATTTCAAACTGATTTTATGAATAAAATAATGCAATGTAAGGTAAAATCTTCAAACTGTGTTTAGAAAGTGCTTTTACCTGTTCTTTTTTTAAAACACATTGTTTTTTTTTTACATATAGATGATTAGTTTTGAAACATGTTTTCATCTTCAAATGATAACTTGTGGATAACTTACAGACATTATCTTTTGTGGGGAAAGTTTTAATGGTCAGTGAGCTATTAGAACATGCAAGAATTTTTTTTGTCTACGCAGTTGAGTTGAACACCAGCTAAGGCAACATGCAATCCATTTCACCAGGGTCTTCAACAGTATGTCAGTTTAAGTGATCTATATGAAAGTCTAATCTTGTTTATGCTATGTATACACTGGTTTTTTATATGCAGCATCTATAATACGTAGTTAGTTGAAGTTTGGGCTTCCATATTCATCCAACGCAGTCAGACAAGCCATCCCAACATGGGGACCTTCATGTTGAAATGGTCCAGCCAAATAGTTAATATGGGGATCATAGTGATAGATCCGTTTGTCTAGCCTTACTAGAGTCAATGACCAGGGCTGCTCACCATACCATTGACAGGTTTGGCTAGTCTTCAAGTTTCTCCATTTTGCTCCCATCACACATTTTCTTAATTTAATGTTCTTCCCTTTGGCCTCAACATCAGCTCCAGGGATTTAACTCAGATTTGTCTCCCTGTTCCTGCTGATATAATCTACTTTAATGGCAGTGTACATGGGCAGCATCTAAGTGCTATCCTATTCCAAGCTTCTTTCTCTTCTAGATCATCAAGGCTTAGAAAGTCAGACCTCCATGCAACCCAGAACTTCATCCATTAGGGTATAGAGTTCTTAACGAACTGGAATCTGGCATGATCTGTTGTGTTTCCATTACTCGGTTTATTATATGGCAGTGGACTTAATCTCGTTTCATTGTCTCTTTCTGTAATCCTTGCCAGCACAAGGGCACCCTGTTTTTATGTCCTCTTAATCAAACAAAATTGTTGATCATTCCTGCGATTTGATCAATCTTGGGGAAATTCATGTCAGCTGATCAATAAAATCCTGCTGAAGAAGCCCCAGGCATAAATAATGGTAGGTGCTGCTGCTGGTACTCACTATAGGAGTTCCCACCTTTGAGTCATGTGAATAGCCTCTGCACATCAACATCTTACAAATGAAGGCTTTCATCAGTACATATCATTTCTGAACTGATCACCTCTGAGGCAATAATGGTCCTCATTTTGGTCTGGCAACTCTGTGGTGGTGACGTATCTTCTCAAACAGGGAGGATCCTAATCACTCAAATTGTATGTTCTGATTTGGCTTTTTATATGTGGGTGCAACAATCTCCATATCAACATACATACCATGCACATTCCAGGCAGCAGCATTGTCTTGGCAGAAGATCAACATAGAGGTGGTCACATCCTTCACATGGAATGGTCACTCCATGAATGAGTCTTCACATGGATTTGTGCATTTTGGAATCAGATGTTACTCATCTTTATCTCTTCAGTTCCAGAACTAAAGGCTTGGGCCATATATGCTCCTTCAATCATCTGGGAGGAGTTCTGGGCATTGACTTTCCCCATGGCACTGAATCTAAAAATGATCCAGAAGTTACATGGCCAGATAGGCAAGATGATTCTGATAGCCTTCTTTTATGAGAAAAGCCCAGAGTTCCTGATCTACTCTTTCTAGACATAGTATATCCAGGTAGATTCCAGCCAACCTGAATCTTCTCCAGTATCCACTGCAATGGGTGGTCATTCCCTGCTTAGACAGCCCTCTTCTTTTACATGCTCAGCTGTTCCAGGACAATTCAGACCTTTAATTATGGAGAGAATCTTGGCAGTAAACAACTATATCATCCCTCTGCTTGCCTCTGTCCCTCAACTGGCCAACTTTTCTCTGGCATTTTGAGGAGAAACAGTTTAGCCCCAAAGGCTACTACATCCTGATATTTCTGGCATCTTGGCAATCATGTTTTTTGGCAGGACATAGACCTATCAGATATTTTAGACAATATTGGTTTCATTGGCCAATATTACTCATCTGTTTCCAAAGTGATTCAAACCTGGGTTTTTAATATGGCTTGATTAGAATTCATTAAAATGTCTGGTCTACACGTCACTAAAGTCACTATCATACATGTCATGTTTCCATATAGCTTTAACTTCTGAATGCAGGGTAAGAGAGCTGTATACCCCTTTATGTTGACTCAAATTCCCTTCAGTTCAGATTGGAGGGTTTTGGTGGTTCTCTTGACACCATCAGGCTTCTTAGCTCAAAATAAATTATAGTCTGTTGGTAAAAAAACCTAGTTTGTTCTCTTCCATAGCCAGGTTGAGAATCGCAGTCAAGCATGAAGTTGCAGTGCACAGAGATATGTCGTGGCATGTGCCAATGCTGCGTCCTTCCAGTGTGAGCTGCAACACATAATATCACCCATCAGGCCCATGATTTCGAGTTCAAGTGGGACATATGCTTAGTGTACTCTGACGTCGCACCAAATCAGAGTCACCTCACATAGCTTACTGCTTTAAAGTTTCAAGCAATCTCTTAAGAGCCAGAATTGAGGATATCATTCTTTACACCCTTCAGAATCTTGATCAATCTCTTGTTATTTACCTACAGATGATTAGGCATGCATTCGAAGAAAACATTCCAACCTGAGATATAATTGAAGCTGTTGGCTGGCAGACAGAACCAGCCTTTTTTAGCCTCTATTTCAGAGATTTGATGTTGCTGTTCCAGTTGTGGCGGCACATACGTCCACCAAATCCAACTGGATCAATGAACACAGCCTGTTAGCTTTGCTGGATTCGCTGGTGAAAACTTTTGTGATTAAAAAGATCTTAACTTCACCTTCTCAACCATATAATTATCAGGGTCTCAGATCAAGAGATTCTAGGCTGTGTTGCTTTTGTCATTAGGAGAATGGGTTATCTCTCATATGGGGAATCCAGCCACTCATTGTGGCTCAGCATCCCTTCCTCCTCTTCAGGGTTCGTACGGTCTTTGAAGGTCTTTGAGAGTTTGGGAAAAATGAGGTAGCATTTTCAAGGCCTTGAAAGTTTGGGAAAATCGAGCATATTACCCTGAGGTCTTTAAAAGTCTTTGAAAATTGAAATAAACCCTCCAAAAATTAATTTCTTTCCAGAATCACAAATAAAATTATCCGAGGTTGTTAGATTCAGATGTAATCTAGTTATCCTGGTTTCTTTCTTTTGATGACCCGTTCAGTTTATTGCCGCCGCATTAACAAAAGAGGCTTTGTTTTGTTTGGCCATCCGAAGTATGCCTCGGCGGCGACTTCAATCACACATGCACTCTTCATCAAAGCAAGACGGTGCTGCTACACACTTCATCAAAGGATGTCACCAATAAAATTGCCCAAGGTCGTTAGCTTCGGATATAGCTGGTTTTCCTGGCTTCTTTCGTTTGACGAATAGTTCAATTTGATTGGACGAGTCCATCAGTTTTAGCCAATCAAAATGTTAATTACGATAATTCTACGTAGAAAATTCGCGAAAGTTACACGCTCGAGAATTCAAAATTTGTTCATTCGATTTACATCTTCCAGTTCAGTGTTTAAAAATGCCAGGTCTTTGGTCTTTCAACGATATCTGGCTTGAACAAGAGAAATACAAGGAATGGCTGCAAAAGGATAAATTATGTAAACGAAAGACGTTTTTTACATTGTGTAAAAAGACGAGCAATTTGGCCTCAATTGGAGAAGGAGTCCATGCAAATTAGTAACTACATACTGTTCGTTTAGTGGAACGAAGATGCAGAAGTATAAGCTATTGGTAATTTTGGGCAAAATAATGTGAACTCATTACTCTTCGGGTATAAAATAAGATATTGTTTAATGTATTGATTTGGGAGATATGGCAAAAGAGGGCCCGTTTAAATTTACTTATACCGTCGGTTTATTTAACACGTTTGAGGGAAAAAAATCATTTTCGAAAATTTTGTTCTACATAATAATGTTCCTTGGTTTAATATAAAAACGTACATTGTAATAAATTCAATTCACGGATATACAGTTTAAAAGTGCGCATGCGTACACTATAGTAGAGTTAAGCAAGAGTTGTTGTTCTTGAATTGTGAGTATATAAAAATAAACGTGTGCTGTGAAGCTTTAACTGTAAGAAGTCAAGTCATTTGATTAGGTAAACAAATAAAAAAATAAAAAAAACGTATTTCCAGTTGACGTAATATCCCCGTTTCTCATTGCCGACCCTCGACTTTTTCCCCAATGGTATTACAAAAAAATAAATTAAATTCACATTGCCGAAATTGATTTGTGTATATCTAGTCTGATTATACATCCCCGTTTTTTTGTACCCCTATCGATTTCAATAACGAAAATAATTAAATGATAAAAGGTGCACAGAACTAAGGCAACTGAATCATTGATTTATAATTTCTAACCTGAATGTGACCAGAATGGCACTAATACTGCCATCTCCTGCACATTTCATGATTAACGGACTTTCCAAAGAAACAAACGGGTTGGTATAGTTAGACTATAATTGAGCCCGTTTTGCCCAGTACTTTGAAGTGCTTGAAATATTACTACATTTATAGATAATGTTTTTTTTTATATAAAAAAAATGGAGGAAAAAAAACGCCCAACCTTGATGAAGTGTTTTATTCTGTTCTTTCCAAAAGAAAGGAATATGTCGAACTTTGGGGTGGTCTCCAGAAAATGTTGTCACACGGGCAGGCAACATTGGAGAGAGAATTTTCTGTCAACAAACAGGTATCTGTTGAGAACCTCAGCATAGAAAGCTTCAGAGCTCAAGGGCTAATCATTGACACAATGAGAAAAGCAGGTGGGCCTTTGGAAATCATCATTAGCAATGAAATGATGAAACATGGCTCCTTTGGAAGACATAAGTACCATGCTTATCTGGATAAGAAGAAAGCAAAGAAGGATGAAAAAAGCAAAAAAGGAAAGAAACTGGAGTTAGCCTTGGATGAAGTGGAAGAACTTAAAGCCAGAAAACTGCCTCTTGAAGCTAACATTGCCAGCCTACATGCTTCCTCTGTACAGAAAGCAGAAGAGGCAGAGTTAAAAGGACCCATTGTGCATGTCACAGAGTCAAATGCTCTTAGGAGAAAAGCAGAGGAAGAGATGACATTGGTAGCGTCTCTTTCCAAAATGATTGAAGAGAAAAGAAAGCAAATATAATAATGCATTTAAAGCCATGCTGATATCTGTTAAGAGAACAATTTATTTTGTATTAAATCTGACACGTATGTTACATATTTCTGAAAGAACAACGAAAGTTAACATATCTTCCAGATAATTTTATTACAATTTTAGGAAATTAATTATAGTTTGACTTTAATCAGTAATCAGTATTGTAGTATTTGGCATTCATTTTTCTCATATAACCTGTATACACAATATTAGCAAAAATAGGTCTTGGAAATCTCTGTTTGTGGTCTTTGAAAGTTTGGGAAAAGTCTTTGAATTTATCATCCATAGTTCAGTATGAACCCTGCTCTTATTCTTCTAATGTAATGTGATTGGGAAACATATTGTAAGGAGAAAGCAAATTTTAAGTAAATTATATTTCTCAGAGAATACTTACATAACTACATTACATACAGACCCTCCCAACCACCCTGCAATGTGAACGTTCACATTACTGTCTTGCTCAGCTAAAACTGGCTTCATCTGGTGGTATAAAGGGGAGACAATGAACAAGAGTTATTGCCCTTTTTCTATTGATTTGGAATGGGAAAGACAAACTTTTTGATTTTAGTAGTGCCGGATTCACATGGTAAATGGCTATTATTCCTAATGTAATGTGATTGGGGAACATATTCTCATAGACATAATTAAAAAATTTGCTTTCACCAAGATTCATTAAAGTTGCAGCATTGATGCATATCAAGGTGAGTAATCCTGTGGTATCAAAACAAGGTCATTGTAACCTAATTTTAATGCTTATGTAACTTTGTGTGTTTAGCCATCCATTTTGTTGTGCTGTCATAATCTAAGATCATTAAGTACCAACACATGAAATTTAGCATCTAAAGGAGGGCAATTCAGCCATATGAAAATAAGGTGACTTAGTATTAAAGTTTTTATCTTTTTTATTTTCATATAACTGTAACACCTGCAGTGTCTTTAATCCTGTTGAACTAACACATGACAAAAAGTATATCAATGAATTTGAACTTGAACATGCAGTGCTAAAAATTGGTCTCTATTATGGTAATGGTATTTTGATCCTTGAGTGAAACCTGTTTTCTGATATACTGGTCTGTATATTGTCAGCTACTCCAAATGTGCTTTTATTCATGGGTGATTCATGAATCCATGGGATGTTAGTGTCTAAAGATGATGTTCATTTTTTTTGTTTAAAATTAAAATAAAAATGAATCTGAATAATGGATTGATAGGTATTTTGATTATTGAATCAACTACTGCAAGTATATCAATAATTTTTTTTAAATAAAATTAAAATAATAATGGTGCTTCACATTTTCAAGGAAGTTGTGGATTCTGTCCATCCATTGATTAGTATAGTCATTTATCCTTGCATGTGTTCATTGGTCACATTTTACACTTTTGCCTTCAAAGCAATGTGAAGAATAAGGAGAGACATGGTATACTTGTGTATCATTAATAGAAGATGTGGTACATAAAACTTTGTGGTTTCATTTTTCAAGACCAGGGCTCAGTATTTTAATTATTTTTTCTTGTTTGTCATATTTTGTAAGTTTTTCCACCAAATCTGTTTGTTTGATTGTCAGTATATAAGATTTAAAATAATTAAAATGACCAGTTTGTGATACTAAGATAATTTTGTTTCATTCTACATAATGAATATTAGATAGAATAATATTTTAATGTAAGTACATATAATATTAGCATTATTTAATGTGTCCATTTGGTAATTTCAAAATTGCACATTTTCAGGTTTATAACTTGCTAGATTCTCAATTTCACTTTTACGGTTAAACTCATTGTCCCTGTCATTGTGAAGTTATCATAAATTTTCTGTATACATTTTGAAGAAGTTGTAAATATTTGAATTGATTTTTATTGAGTTATTATGGATACACATGGTTTGATACTGAGTGGAGGGCAACTCAAAATTTTCTTATGCATGAATCTGTGTCATACTGCATGTCAACTTAATTTATATTGTATATCTGTTATCAATTGAAACTGTCAGATATTCTTGTTTATTTTTTGATACTCAACTGACCCTGTTGTGTCTGGTGATTTTGAAGTCTTTTCAGGCATCATACAGATTCAGAATCTCTTCTGTAACCCAGGTTTTTTTCTTTGGACGATGGAGGCCAATGATGTCCTTGGCAGCTGTTGTCATGACTGTTGAAAGTGTCTGTCATCACTTTGACATCAAAATCCATCACAAGGAGTGGAGCAAATTTTCCTCCAATTGTGGCTTGGACTGACTTGCAGATGTTAGGGTCCATCAGTTGTTCAAGGTTGAATTTGAGTCTGATTTTCATTTGCTTATTAATTTTCTTCAACCTCACTTGGAAGTTCATAATGATGAGGTCGTGATCACTCCCAACATCAGCAGCTGGTAACGTCCTTGTTTTTGCTCTACTGATGCCAGATCGGTACCGGTTTTAAACCAGTATGTAGTCGATCTGGTTATGATTCCATTTGGTCCATGCCATGTCCAGCATCATGAAGCTTTATGTTGGCCCAGGGTGTTGGCTAGTACCAAGATGCTGTAGCTTGCAAACTTGAGCAGTTGTCTCCCTCTTTCATTGGTTAGCTCATTGCAAGAAGGTGCACAATGATCATCCCAGCCTTTTAGAGCATCTTTGCCCACTTTGGCATTCCAGTCTCCTTGGATAATGAGGATGTCTTTTTTTACTTACAATGTTTATTATACCATGGAGTTTGTTGTAAAACTCCTCCATTTCTTCATCATCATGATCAGTTGTTGGAGCATAGACTTGGATTATTGTGATGTTAAAGGGAGATGCTTTCAGACGAATGGAGATGATTCTGCTAGATATGGTGCGACATTCAAGTACAGATCCCTTGATGGCTTTGTTTACAAGGAAGCCTACTCTATTTATGGACTCGTCTAACTCTCCACTATATGGTGCCAATCTAACATCCATCAACACTCCGTAATTCAAATGAAGAAATGGTCTTGTATCAAAGTTCTAGAAACATTTGCGCCAATTAGAGCATCATTTCTTCAGTAGACTCTTATATATTCCTTGGAATATGTAGCAAAGTGAAGAAGAGAAGTACAGATTTTGTAAAGCTATTTAATTACAAACATGTATTATTAGCCATTTTCTCAACTGTGTTACTGTAACATTAGATGATACAGACCCTACAATAAATTAAGTAGTGAAACAAAAACAATGGAGAATGAAAACATAGGTGATGGAGTATGGACATAAGGCACAATGTGGAAGAAATCTAAAAGAAAAATGATGATTTTGCATTTTTGGGGGGTATAAACGTCTTGTTAGCACAATTCGCAGAGACCAGAGGTAGACAGATAAAATTTGATAGGCCTGAGAAGATTTTAAGACCATTAAACAAAATTTTAAATTACTTTAGAAACACATTTTTGTGAGCACATTTTGTACTCATAATTAGTCGACCTGATTTAGAAAGTAATGTTGCTATAGGAAGTTGTAAAAATTTCTACAGCTTAAATGTTTCTTTGGTCTTTGGTCTTGGAATGTTTGGTCTGTAAATAACCAGCATCATAAAAAGATTCCTCTTCATCCAGGACATTTATTGGTCCTCCAGATTTGCTTTTATAACATTTTGATCAACCCACCTTAAGCAGGTTACTTCAACCTTTTGTAAATCATACCAGAAAATGCTTGTTGTTCCTAGACCCCTATCTTATTGTTTGCTTAATGATTGCACTACATTGTAGGTTATGAGTTTAATATTGAATAAATTTTATTAGAATTTTGGACTTTATTTGTATGTATGAACCATATCCCAAAATATATTGCTGTAATAATTAATACGATACATTAATATCAACAAAACATCAAGTTCCGGGATGCATCAGAATGTGAGAAGGAACTGAGAAAGTTGAATGTGGAAGCTGCCTCGTTGATAGAGCTGGTTGGGAAGACTGACCTAAAGATGCAGCAGCAATTACAAAAGGAGCTTCAAGAGTGCAATATGAAAGTTCAGGAGGTTTCCAAGAAATGTTTTAAAGAAGGTATCATTTTAAATTTCAGCTTTTTATTCATATAATCTTATTATATTTGAGTGTTTCAATTTTAACACATTTACTTTTCATTTCAACTTACTCTAATTTATTGAAATACTTTTCATGCTTTTCTACTTTGACCATGCTTGTCTGATGTTGATCTCGGCTAGGTGGGATGATTGGTTAAGTCTTTAATTCACCATTGGAAAATTGACTTTCATAGGGTAGATATACTAAATGGATTTGTAGTAATAATAGTGAGGAATTTGTATTGCACCTAATCTTTAGAAGCTTTAATCTATAATGATATGAATACAAAAAATGCTAAAAATATTTGTGGTAGGAAACATTATTATGTCTTTAAGTTTGTTCTTGCAGTTGAAAAAGGTTTAAGAGCACTTTTGAAGGAAATCACTGCGTCTTTGTGTTTACTTTCAATGGGCCATTCATTCCACTTTGCTGCGCCCTGGTATGATAAAGAATGTCCATATGACTTCATTTTCATAGTGGGAATAATGAGTATACATTTGTCAGAAGAGGAGCGTAAGTAACTTACTGGTGTGTACCCATGGGTGAGGCGAGATAGGTATGTTTGACTGGAGTCCGTCAGTGAAACATAGCACAGAGAACAAATTTTGTGTTTGATTCTGGATCGAATGGATAGCCAGTGTAGGGTACAAAGCAGCTGGGAGGTGTGCTCTGATCGTGGTACTCTAAGGATGATCTGAGCAGCTGTGGTTTGAACTTTTTTAAAGTTTCTGGAGTAGATAATACACTGGGAAATGAGAGTTAATTTTTCATATGGAGAATGAATTTTTTTCATAATTAGTGGTAAAACTATTGATGAGCATTAGGATTAACCCAGATTTAGTTTTTAAAATATGAGACAGTATTTAATAATCATTCTATTTTCTGAATTATGTTTGTGGGCACAATCTAAGGAGAGCCGGTGGCTCATTTTCATTAATTTAAAACAGCTCATTTAAGGTCCAGTTTATTAAATTGTTTTATCCAAATTTATGTTAGGACAGCTGTAGCGGGATCACACTGTGTGTGTGTGTGTGTGTGTGTGTGTGTGTGTGTGTGTGTGTGTGTGTGTGTGTGTGTGTGTATGTGTGTGTGTGTGTGTGTGTGTGTGTGTGTGTGTATAATGTGTGTGCATATGCATATATATATAAAATATATATTGTATACATACAGTACGTGCAACAAGTTTTTTTAATTTGAAAATCCATGTTCCCATCGTGGACATTAATCCTTTTCCTGATTGCAGATATGGTGGTCATTGTCATGGCTTGTAGATGAATTAAGTTTTAGGAGTTAAAAAAATTATGTAATTGTGAACATCCACAACAGCACATGTAACTGTTTTACTCTGCTGTGGTAATCGTCTACTCAAAGTGTTAATACCATACTTGATTGACAATGATAGTGAATGGTTGATAAGTCCAATATCAATTTTTGGAGACCAAAAGAAGTCCCAAGCCAGTTTCATGGTTGAAAGAATTACCTGGCCTCTTATTAGAAAGAAAAGACAAATCTGACAATTACAAAAAAAAAGGAAATGCCAAAACAAAAAACTGACCCAAACCAAAATGAATGCTGTGTTGTAAGCTATGAATTTGCATTATGGTAAGCCAAAACAAAAAGTATATCAAAACTCTAAAATGATCAGTTATGTGAACAGTATTGTATATATGCTGTTTATGTGCTTCATATAATTCATCAGTATCTTGCACCTAAACTGGTTATGTCAGTGCAGCTCAGTCATGAAAATTATGTCATTATAACTAATTTTCAGGCTTTATTGATGTTTACTGTTCCAACTAGCTTCAGTTCCCTGTACCTTTTGTTATTCTATCCAATTTAATCTACACATGATAATTGGAAGATTAATGCATCTCAAGGAGAGTGACTTAATTTTTTTCAACTTATTTTTCATTATTATATCTTGATCCCTCTTTTCACCTTCACTCATGGAAGTAACTCACCGATACCAAAATGTTCACTTTTCCACGAAGTTCATGCTTTTTTGAGTGAAATTTTATTTTCATCCGTTTGTTTGTTCCATCCTATCTATCTTTAACCCTATTATATCTGGACTAATCAAACTTTGTTTCAACAGATCATTGCTAGTTTATGCATTTTAATGGGTAGTGTATGGCAATATTTATTTTCCCCCACTTTGTGGCTTTGCAAGTAGCATAGCCTCAACCAATGGGTAACAGGTTTAAATACTGTCCTGGCCAGCCTGATTCAGCTGTCATGGTGTATTGCTTTGCAATGTCTTTGACTCCCAATGACGCAGTATCATTCATGCATACATTTGCCAGCAACTTTAGCTTTCTTGGTGAAAGGAGTCATGTGCAGAAGTGAACATGTTAATGTTTCTGTTTGGATGCAGTGTTGAATCTCCAGAGATTCAAAGAAACATGGTCTCAGAAAATACTGGAATTAAATAAGTAGGGATTAAATTCACTGGATACCGTATTTTGGTGTGTATAATGTGCACCAATGTATAACACAAACCCCGATTTTCGACCCAAAATAAGTGGAAAAAACGTATATGCATGTGATATAATGCATTTTAAAATTTTGACTACCGCTATTTCGCTCCGTTTTCATAGTGCAACAACAGTTGGTCATTTTAGATAGTGAATGAAAAAGTGGCAATATTGATATTGTATCTTTCCGATTTTATTGTTGGCCCTTAAAAAGGCCCTTTAAATGTTCGTCTAGTTGATGCAGTCTATTGCATCAAATCCCTCAAATTCCACTTTGTCGTCATTACTTTCGAAAAGTCGCTGTATGTCCTGAATCAATTAAATACTGCTCACCGAGACAAAGCATTGTAACTATTTTGAGCGCATCAAAGCTTACCTGGCGCCGGTTACCGTGAAAAGACCACACCGAGTCGATGAAGCATTGAAGCCATTGATCACTGTATAATCGCAAAAATATCTCAAATACTATGATTTAAGATGAGAAATAAAACTAAGTAACAAGCTTATTTTCCAAAGAGGAAAAAAAATGTTTCCCGACTTCATACATTGATTATTTTGTTCCACAACGTATCAGTGTTCCCGTAAGAAAAAACCCGTAGTCGCAAAAATATATATGTCCACAACAGATGCTCTGATGAGAACATTAACACTAGTTGAATTCTACACATATTATATTTCAATTCGACCAATAATAAATGAAGAAAAATTCGATTAGATCAACAGTTATGGAATACGGTACTGAACATTTACGAAACAAGTACGGTAATTCACACAGTGGTATTTTGTGCGGCACTTTGCACAGCTTTTGAACAAAGGAAAGTTGTTATGTACATGTATTTCCGGCCGTGGCACAGAACAAAACTTGACACAGTGATGTGAAATGAAACCAGTTTATTAACATAAGCAATCAAAGAACAAGACTATTTGTAAGCATTATTTATTTCTTTAATACGGCTAGTACCGGTAAACATTTTAGTTACAATGCAATGTACAATGGATTTAATATTTCACAAGTAGTGAGTGCCTTCATCCTCTTCAGATCGACCTGGAAAAAAATTTTTTTTTTAGTTCTTGTATACAACGCGCACCCCCGACTTAAGATAAGAAAATTAGGTAAAAAAAGTGCGCGTTATACACAACAAAATACGGTAATTGAAAATGTTCAGCCAAATGTATATAGGAGATATATTATTCCAATAAACGTGAATCAAACTTTTTCTTACTTATTACATGACACTATTCATTTTCACTTTCTTTCTCATCAGATATGTACATTTACAGCTCCTGCCTGTGTTAAGTAAAATTTTCAGTCAAAATTTAAACAAAGATTTCCAGAATAAAATGCTATTGGTACTCTTTAAAGTTACTTTCTTTCTTCAGATTTTCCTTGCCAATGGGAAAAGTTTGAAATGAGGTTTGAAGTTGTGAAGGAAAATAAATGCTACTCAAGCACTCTTTATACCATGATGGATGTGTCTCCAGGTCAAATGCAATATATTGTTGGTAATAAAGATGAAAGAGATTCTCTACTGGAACAATTGGGAAAAAGTAATTTTAGAGGAGTATTTGAGCTAGGTTTATTAAGGATTTTTTTACAAAAAGATGAGGATATTAGAAAGATGGTTGAAAACCCAAATTATGGCAATTATTTGGAGAAGGAAGTGATTAAAGTGTTACACACTCACATACATGCAGATCAAGTAATCAAGGAAACGAAGCTATCACAATTTGGCATGGAAGATGTACTTCAGGCTCAAGAATTAGGGCACTTGGAATGTATAAAATCTTGGAGAGTAAAGATTTATATCCATAAATCAGGAAAAGGTGTATCCATTGTGGGAAGAGAAGTGGATAAATATATCCAATCCATTTGTAAAGCTTTAGAGCAAGTAAACAAGAATGAAACCAAGTCAGAAAGGACTGAAGATGTAGCTTCAAGTGTTTCAGAAACAAAACTATCCAACATGAAATTTGATACTGACAGAGACATTTTGTCAGAAACATTGCTTGAACATGCTGAAAAAAGAGAGGAAGTGAAGAAGTATGAGAATATTATGGTTTGCATAAAGGAGTTCGGTTGTACAAAACATGTCACACAGATGCTCACAGATTCAGATTATGCAGCAGAATTAACCACAATGATACCAGAAGTAGCTGTAAATTACAATTCAAAAGAAGTGGTATTTAAGGGACCATCTGAATCTGTTATGAAGGCAGAGTGTCATTTGAAACAATATTTGAAGTCAAAAGGCTTCTGGCGTGAGGTAGAGCTAACTGAATCACTTATAGTATATAAAATACTGAAGTTTGAGGAAGATTTACGGAGAAAAATTCCTGAAGTGTATATTAAATTTGATGAAAGGAAAGTCATATTCATTGGAGAAGAGAAATTACTTCAAACAAGTGAAGATGAACTACACAAATTTGAACAATCAATTAAAAGGGCTCACAAGGCATATGACGAGATCACTGGGAACTATTTAAAACTTGAGGATGTTCAGAGGTCCATATGGGAGCAGTTTGAAAACAGACAAATTAAATGCTGTTGGCAAGTAATTGGGTGTATCATTCACTTGTTCTACAAAAGTGATGAAGAATTAAAAGCAGCAATGAGTGCATTGAAGGAATGCATAGTTATCAGCCATTTGTCTATAAGAGGTGAGAGTGACCTCCAAGAATTCGAAAACTGTCCAGATGTTAAGAAGCTCATCAACCAGAATCAGGGAAGGTTACATAGACAATTAATTCTTAAAGGAGAATGTGTGGTCTATGTTGGCACATATGAAGTCATAGCACAGATTGAGAAGTTACATTTGACATACATAGCTGACCAAAAGTATGAGCCCCCAAAACATTCTTTACAAATTCTCTTGTCTCAGCCTTTACTGGCTTACGTATGGAAATATCTAATTGAAAATATGAAGCTGATGTTTCAAGTAAACATTCAAAATCTTGATGATTTATCCGGAATTAACATCTCTGGTGCTGAAGACAATGTTCAAAATGCAGTTTTTGAACTAAAAAAGCAAATAAAACAAATGTCAGTAGATATATACCCATTAAGAAGCCCTGAGATAACCAACAATATTGATAGACAAGTGAAGGAAATTGTAGCTACAGTTGAAGAAGAAACCAAAACAGTGATAGAAATTGTCTCATTACCAAGGAGAGGGAAAGACATCATGAGAGTAAAAGTGTATGATAAACTTGATGTCTGCTTAGTGTATGGAAGTACCCCAGGAAGAGAAGTTGACATCCAGTTGATCCCAGTCAATAACAGTTTTTTCCCGGTTTGCCTAGCTTCTGTTGACATCATGGATAAAGGTAACGATAAGTAATCAATTAAAAAAAAGTATATATGAAAAAATTCATCCAGTCAGACTTTATATATATCTCAGAAATCCTTTTAAAAAATATGCCTTATCTTGGGACAGATTTGCACTTGAAATAATACTGTAAATTAGTGTCCAAGTATTACCTCCCTTTGTTCTATTTTGTGTAAAACAAATAGATTAAACATAGATGTACATAACCCACAGGTATCCATAAAGAATAATAAACTACCAAAATCTATACTAGATATATACTATATTAAAATACTAGAGTATGGTGAATCATCATTTCTATAAATATATCGCAGCAGAGCCATTTCAACTAAACTGGTTCAATACATGTTTAGATTCCCCACCTTGAGCCATCTCAAACATTCCATGATGATGTCACATGCTCATTTTGTGAAATGCAGGACCTATTTGTTACCAATTGTTGTTGTTGCTGTTATTATAGGGTTCAATGCCATTTATCAGCACAAGATAGGCTATACATGGCAGCCAGCATATACGGTGGAGGAATAACCCGTGAAATCCCTGGAAAGAACCACCAATGCACAAGATTGTTACCAGTAATTCAAAATCAATAAAAGAAAAGTCACTTAGCTGTAAATAGTTGCCAAATGGTATGAACTACACACCTTCCAATTTTAGAATAAACAAAATTAACACCGACTACTATTTGAAATTTGTGAAATTTGTATAGAATTAGAAGTCATCTACAGTAAGTAGTTCTCTGAATCCAACTAAGACAGCTAATCAGACCTGCCTATGTCAGTTCAAGATTGAGGAAATTATTAAACTAAAGATGCTGATTTTATTAAGCTTGTCTTCTTGTTATTAAAGTCTTTAAACTGAAAAAAATATAGCTGAAATGTAAAACAACTAGCACCAGAGAGGGTGAATCAGACAACCTTGTAGAGGCGTCGATTCAGCAATCTAAGTCTTCCTCGAAAATTGTAAAAAAAAAAAAAAGCGTACATTCGGTAAATTGAGGCTTCCTCCAAGACGCCATTGTCGTTGGAATTCACCCTCTCTTCTGCTATGGGTTAACAATTCTTTACGATGAAAATCGCTATGATTGCACAAACAGACTAATTTGTAAAACCTCATCTGGTAGATCAACTAGATTATTGGACTGGTCAACGAGTTTGAAGTTGATTCTCGTTAGCGAATTATTATGACATCACATATAGACTGGATTAGTTGGGTCCTCAATGATTAGAAATCCTGGAGGAGCTGTTGGTGCAAATGAATATACTGTATAATATATCCCTGCTGAGCTTGATTTGATCGCTCGAGATTTATTTAATAGCTTCCTTCGATAGCATCACATACTCAATTCAATGCTATCACCGAGGCTATATTCACATTTTGAGGAGTGATATGCCTACCACCGCCGTCTGGGTCGTTATTATGTTTGAGTATTGTTGTTTTTTGTGATTGTGGCGATTTCTCCCATGCGTCATGGATTTTTTTTAAAACCTTCATCGATGGCGTATGTAAGAGATTCTTTTATCACTAGGACATTATATCCTGGAATCTTGAAATAAGGAATATATCTTATATCTATATTATACTTCATTGCAAATTCTGTTCTTGTTTTAGGATTATCGTCACCTAATACCTCTTGAATAATTTTTAGATTATATGTTTCCATGTCATCGATGATTTTATTACATGTTTCTACAATGCTGATAAATTCATCTCGGGTGAGAAGACACGACTCGAGAGATACTAACAACAGTGAAAAATCATTAGTCATCGCTATGAAATTTTTAACGATTTCATCTTGTCGAGTTTGATAATATCTATTAGCGCTATCGTCTATCATTTCAGTGAAAAATTTTGACTTATTGTATTTGTCATAATTTTTTTATTGGATTATCAGATTTTATTCTGTGGGTGACATAATCAGATTTTTGTGGTTCAGGTATTTGATAAGCTGTCTGAGGTGGGATTTCAGGCCATCCTAGTACAGTTGTTATAGAACTCTGATAAATATCTACGACATACCCAGGTGAGTTTATTTAAATGGCAGATGATAGCGTTGGTTCATGAACTGTTGTAGAGATTTTCGATTCTTTTCCAGTAATGGATTTTATTCTATGCTGAAATTCAGCATTGATTTGTTCGATTTGGTATGATCCAGATGGTAACGAAACAACGTTCCAGTCTGGAGTCCCGTCTTCTTTATTCCTACTCACAAACACCAAGGAATTATTCGGTTGTTGACCACCAAATGCCACCAACCTAATATTAGGCCAACTGTGATACACTCGTAGTTTTGCTAGCGCTATCTCCTTCACGGGAATCGGAGTAGGGAAATTAACACTGAATTCAGGATTGTTTGAGGTTATTGAGATCATGCTGGTTTTCACCAGTTCGGTATTTTCTACTATTCGTTGAAGTAGTTCTTGCGCTTTTGTCATTGTTATTATTATTGTTGCGCTCTAATTCTAACATAGTTGACTCGTACAACTGAACTATTCTCGAAAACTCATCCTCGGTTATTGTTGTGTCGTCGATCGATGATGAAATCAACTTAGATAATTGCGAATGTGCATGAAATACCGCAGCATATCGTGTAGTTTTTGTTGAGAACACAATATTTTTTTTGCTATCGCGTTGGCTATTCCTGCGATGGTTGACACTGCAGCTATACAACTGAAATAACAGCCGGAGCGGTCATTGTAACTGATGATATAGTAATACCAGCGCTGGCAACTACACCAGACAGCAAGTGCACAGCTACATCGATGGCAGTGATTCTTCGCCGGTATTTTTTCATTTTTATTCGGTATTCCTCAGAAAGAGTTTTGAGTTTTGTTGAAAATTCTCTGACTTGATCATAGCGGTATTGAGATACTGAAGGTACCGTTGATGACGATATTTTATTTCCAAATCAGTTTACGATTTCAATTTAGTTGTTTACTCAAATCTACTATGAATTCCTTATACCATGATACCGAAACACTAGCCAAATTCTTATCAGTGGATGCTATCGTGAATCGTTCAGTCGTATCCTTGTTGATGATCGTTGATATCGTATTGTTGACCCCAGATGAACTCGACGATGACATATTAAATTGAGTCGGCGTCACTAGTGTTAATCGATAAATACCTTTGACGGTTGCAGTGATATATAATCTGTTGTCTATAGGAGTCCACGCAAATGATCCGTGTTGGATCGTGTACACATTATTTATGATATTTTTTTGTTCGTGAGGAATTTTTGTTTTTTCAATGATTGTTATCATCCTCGGAAAATCATCATTGATTGCTTCGATAAAGTTTTTCATCTCATCGATGGATTTTTTAATATCAGGGAGTTTTATATCAATTTTATCCAGCGGGGTTGCAAAAAATTTATCAATGATATTTTTACGAAATGATGTAAACTTTTCAACATGATCTGCATATTTGCTTTGAAGTGCTGCTAGTTCGAACATATAATCTTTTTTCATTGTGAGCTTCGGTATGGTCACCGGTGGATTTTCAAAGAAATCCGAAATGGTTTTGTTAATATTGTTAATTTGTTCCAAGATAGTTGAAACAAGTACACCCGGTTTGAGTTTACCCTGATCGGAAAACAACACATTAGTGCCAACGGTTACGCCGCTTTGTTTAACTAATATCATCCAGGGAAATATTACTAGTTTTCAGTTTATCCTGACGATCTTGAAATACAACTATTTCATTAGGATCAACACTTGCTAAGTTCAACGTCTCAGCTATTTCATCTTCGATTAATTTTTTTATATCACCGGTTGCAGCGCCATCAGGTTCGGGTTTCTTCAGCACTGATAAAGATCTCCCCCAAATATCAATCATGTTATTCTATAGAATCTCTCTAAAATCTTTTCGTTGACGACTTCGTCGTTACCAGCGACTGCTAGTATATTCATTTACGAGAACATGTGGTGGTTTTCCAGATGTTGAAATAGTGTCAAGGACATTTAATACTTCGTTGCCACATATTGGTGGGTCATTCATTTGCTGTGTTGGTAGCGTAGAATATCAACGCCTCACTTTGTGAGGAGTGTTTAAGCGGTTTATATAACGCATAAATTCCTTCGGCGGCGCTAATCCATATGAATCGAAATAAACGATTGCACGTGGATCAATCGCGTATGCAACCCAGTGGGTTCCGGGTCCGGTGCTGTTATCGAGATTAATGATACCTGTTTCAATGCTATTTGGTTGTGCCGGCAACTGATCTTTCATAAAGACACCTCTGAAGTTTTTTTATGGCAAATTTTTTAGCAGCATCAAGTAAATCAAAATTGGACATTGGAACTAGTAAACCGTTCCTGGGATTCTCAGACCTTTCCCGCTGTACCATGAATACGGGGTTCCTGGTAGTCTTAGACCCTTTCCCTTTTTATTTAGATCCCTTCCCAGTTGCTTTCTTTAGTGCCATCCCTGCCGCAGTACCAACGGCCCCTAACGCTGCCACTTTAGCCAACGCTGGGGCTGCTGCTGCAATCAACGCTGGAATCGCAGCTAACAACGGAAATATACCACCTGATTTTATCATATTTTTGATAGCAGCCGCAGAGAGAGTGATCTGAACACCTTTTTTATCCTTGAAAGCTTCATTGAAGTGTTTTATTTGACGAGTTGTCAGCGACAATTTATTCGCCCCACCAGTCATCTGATTGTGTTTCAGCGTGATCGTGGTTCCACATTTTTTAGGTGATTCTGATTGCAATTTCTTGAGTTGACTCGAGTTAACGTAACACTAATATGACTATATGACATTATACAATAACAGATTGATCTAATCGTTACACATTTTCCACTGGCGCATCTATTACTCTCATTCGTTCACCAACGCCTTCAAGTAGCAATGATTTGTCGCTGAGTATGACAGCAACTGCTCTATAATTAACACCGCCAGGGTTTACACTAACTCTAAAGTGTATATCAACGACGGGCTGTCTTGTTAAATCAAGATGTTTCAGTGAAAAGTAATAGATCGGATACAGACTCTTAAAATCCAACTGTGATATTTGCAGACCAGTATCAACATTTTGATCACGTCCCAGATATGACAACAGACGATGATACACACATGCTATTTGGTTGGCATCGTAATTCAGTTGTATATCCTCGGATGGTTCCTGTTGTCCGTTTATTCTCAGCGAGACATCAGTAACGCCTAATTGATCAAATATCATATGGCTGCGTTCTTGAGAGTTTAATCGATTTCTATCCTGTAGCGCAACAAATATATGACATGGAGCTGAAACGCCCTGTTTTGATGCTAGGTTCCACGTAAATGTACCATCAACATCATAATCCTTGGTATCTGTACTCGTTGTTAGCCAACTCAGCAACGACTTTCCTCCTTGGTCCATAAATGATAGTAATCGCCCCTCTGTGGTGATTGATGGAGTCAGTACTGGCATCCACAGTGATAGTTTTGTTAAAATAACTTTACCGGCAGCAACACCAGCACCGCGCCAGATTGCAGCATTATCAGTACCCTTTCTCACGAGTACTACCGTATGCTTTTCTCCATAGATAACTTTTCGGACGTTTCTACAGAATCCAAATATATGATGTAATGGAATCACGCTTGAAAACTGTCGATGAGGCCTCTTCAATGTTGATACGCATGTTGCAAATCCTAGACTGTAATGATCATTAACGCTTTTTACAACGTCAAAGGCAGCAGTTGGTCTTGCTTGGTGTTCATGAGAAGCAGCATGTGGTTGTGGATCAGCTGCGTTATCTTGCGGTGTCCGTAATTTAAAATACTGAATGTGATCAGCGTTATCAGTGATATCCTTAGAGAACATCATAGATGGACCCGCTGTTCTTGTATAATCATTGGAATATCTTGCTAACCCTATTATTGTTGTTGCAACATCAACCTCACGCTCAATAGATTCAATTTCTCTTCCATCAATGACATATCTTGCACTTTCAAACAGCGCCATGATACCATTATTGACAAAACCAACTCTGACATTTGGGTCATCTGCGTATGCTGTATTAGCTGCAACATCTGTAACAAGTTCTCCTTCCACTTCGATAAATGCTTCACAAGGCAAAAAGTATTTACTGGTATCATGAACTTGAAGTTCAATTCTTGATCGAAGATCAGGTTGTATTGCATGATAAGAATAGAATTGATAATCACATACGGAATCATTCTTGAGCACTGGGATGTCCATATCAAACGCTGTATCAGGTGACAGTTTGAATATTTTATTATATTTATCAGTGTTTAAATCATCATCGTTGACGTCGTCGTCGTTTTTTTAAGCCACTTCCCGCTATCATATTTGCGGTTATGTTATCTTGGTCACTTGCTGTCAACGAAGTCGCCAATGACGGAGTCATCAACGACGCTAGTTTCTGATCCACTGCGTTATTTATTATTCTACTAACACTCGCGGGCATATCCGCTGTAGATGGTAATGGTAACGACGGAGTCGTCAATGGTGGTTTTCTTCGCGCCGAACTAGCGACATTAGTTTATCCTTCGCGGTGGAAAGTGCTTTTCTGGCAAGATCTCCAACAGCGCTAGTACCCTTATCACGAATAACATCAATGGCTTTCATCGATAATTGTTTTACTAGCGGCGCTACTTTTGGAGCCATTCTTGCAAATAACCCTGCAATTGTATCACCGAGACCATCACCATAGTACGCGTTATAAACAGGAAACCGTGAATTAACTACATAGACGCTGGTTGGTTTGTCATGGTTGTAGTATATGATCATCTTATTTAAATGATATTTATCTAATGCGATGACTTCGTTATCAGATTAGTCGCTGTGGTAACCATGATGGTGATAATCCGTAGGATTTTCCACTAACTCGTCAATGAAATCTCGATATAGACCAATATCCATAACACCGCCTTGAAATAACCGCCTGCAGATATCAGCTGCTTCATCAATTACTTCCGGTGAGTTATTTCCAGCTCGTTTCCCTCCTATGAGAACTTCTAATCGTGCTATATCGCTAAGAATATTACCAGGACAACTAACTAAGCCACTACCTGAAATTCCACTGGAATCTCTTCAAGATTTAGAAAATCCCTCCCCGGTTGCACCCTGTGTATCTACTTCTTGTTTTAGTAAATAATTAAGAAGTTCATCTTCATCATCTTCATCTTGATCAGATGGTATATACAATGGTTCAGTTGATAGTTGTTGTTGAGGTTCTTGTTTTTTAGGTGAGAAAGATATTTTCTTTGAAGGTTGCCGTCGCTTTCTTTGCAATTTTTGCGGTTTTTGCTGTTGTTTTAGTTCTTCATATTGTTTATACCCTGTACGCACCGCATTGATATATCCTATGTATGATGTATTATCATTATAAATTTGACTTGTTTTAGTTTAGCAGCAGAGGGGGCGAATCAGACAACTTTTTTTTGTTTTTATTTTTGATTATACCCCCTCCAAAATAACACTGGACCCTTGTCGCGAAAAAATAAGTCTCTGACCCTTGTCTGAAAACATTCGCGTCGCAACGTCGTTGTCACTCACCCCCTCTGCTGCTAGAACTTTCAGTTGGGGTTAACCGAATATTTGATCCAGTCCGATACGATATCGTGTTCCAGACCTTGTCTGGGGGACGAAAATCACTACGATTTCACAAACAGACTAATCGCTAACACCTCATCTTGTAAATCAATCAGATTATTGGACTGGTCAGTGAGTTTGAAATTAATTCTGGTTAATGAATTATTATGACATCGCATATAGACTGGATTAGTTGGATCCTCAATAATTAGAAACCCTGGAGGAGCTGTTGGTGCAAATGAATACAAAATATATCCTTGCTGAGCTTGATTTGATCGTTCTAAATTTATTTGATAGCTTCCTTCGATCACATCACACACTAAATTGATTGCTATCACCGATGAAATATTCACATTGAACGGAGCAATATGCCTGCCACCACCATCTGGGTCATTATTATGTTTGAGGATAGTTGTTTGTGGTTGTGATGGTGTTTTTTTCCACGTATCATGGATTTTTTTGAAACCTTCATCGATGGCATCATCGAGAGATTTTTGTAGTCCTGAGATATTATATCCTGGAAGTTTGACTGTTGGAATATCCTTGACCGGGATATTTAAGTTCGATGCAAATGCTGTTCTCGATAGGGGGATATTGTCACCTAATACTTCTTGAATAATTTGTGAATGAAATGTTTCCATGTCATTGATGATTTTGTTACATGTTTCTATGACGCTGATAAATTCATCTCGGGTGAGAGTACCGGATTTAAGGGATAATAACAACAGTGAAATATCGTTATTGAAAGCTGTGAAATTTTCAGTGATTTTATCCCAGTTAGCAGAATGATAAACAATTTGGCCGTTCTCATATTCTACTCTAATGAAAAAATTCAATTTGTCATAATCTCTATAACTCTTTACTGGATTATCAGATTTTGTCCTGTCGGTGATATAATCGGTTTTTTGTGGTTCTGGTAATTTAACGGTTTTTCCTCCGGGTGGTAATTCAGGCCATCCTAGTACTGTTCTTATTGAGCTTTGATAGATATCTACGACGTATCCTTCTGTGCTTATTTCAATGGCAGATGATAGTGTCGGCACATGAACTGTTATAGCTATTTTTGATTCTTTTCCAGTAATCGATTTTATTCTACGCGCGAATTCATCATTGATTTGTTCAATTTGATATGATCCGGTTGGTATGGAAACAACGTTCCAGTCTGGGGTACCGTCGGGTTTATTCTTATTTGCAAATACCAGTGAATTATTCGGTTGTTGACCACCAAATGGTTTTGACCTAATATTTGGCCAACTATGGTATACTCGTAATTTTGCTAGCGCGATTTCCTTCACTGGGACCGGAGAGGGGAAATTCACACTGAATTCTGGATTCGTTGAGGTTATTGAGATCATGCTTGTTTGTACTGGTTTTGTGTTCTCCACTATTTGTTGAAGTAATTCCATCTGTGTTGTCATTGTTATTATACTCATGTTGTATTTCTAATTTTGACATCGCAGAATCATATATATCTACCATCGCTGAAAACTCACTCTCTGATATAATTGTATCATCGAGCGATGACGATATCAATGAGGATAATTGCGAGTATGCAGTGGACACAACATGAAATTGAATTATGTAGTCTTGTAGTTTCCGTTGGCTGCATGAGGATATTTTTTTTGTGATTATTGAAATTATTCCAGCGATTGTTGTTGCCGCAGAAATGCAAATTGGAACAGCTATCGGAGCCATCATTGTCACTGAAGACAGTATAATACCAGCTCCGGTGATTACACCACTCACAGCGTACACAGTAACATCAATTGCGGTAATTCTCCTGCGATATTTTTTAATTTTCAATTCATACTCCTCAGACAAGGTTTTGAGTCTAGTTTGATACTCTCTGACCTGATCATAGCGATATTGAGATGATGAAATCATTTTTATTTTAAACACGCTAGCGTTTTCAATTACGATTTACTTAAATTCGCTACGAATTCCACATACCACGTTGTTGAGACCCTAACCAAATGTTTATCAGTAGATTTGATTGTGAACTTTTCAGTTGTATTCTTGTCGATGATCGTTGAAATCGTATTATTGACCCCAGATGAACTGGACGATGAAATATTAAATTGAGACGATGGTGTTACTAGTGTTAATCGATAAATACCCTTGACGGTTGCAGTGATATCTAATGTGTTGTTTGTAGGTGTCCACTCAAATGATCCATGTTGGATTGTGTATACTAAGTTGTTGGTTTTCTCATGAGGAATTTTTGTTTTTTCAATGGCTGTTATCATCCTCGAAAGATCACCTTTGATGCCTTCGATGGAAGTTTTCGTCTCATCAATGGATTTTTTAATATCAGGGAGTTTTAGTTCAATTTTATCTAACGGGTTTCCAATAAATGTATCAATGGCGTCGGTTGTTGTTTTTGTTGCTTCGTTGATAACCTTTTGATCATCAACAAACGTTTTAATTTCAGCGATAGATGGTGTAACTACAATTGGGGATCCAAAGAACTTATGAACGACATTTCTACGGAAACTATTGTAGTTTCTTAAATGATCTTCAAATTCTTTATCGTGGTTTGTAAATCGATCTGTAATCGTCGAAAAAAGTACACCCGGTTTGAGTTTACCTTGATCGGAAAATAGCGCAACGGTGTTCTCGATTGCGTTTTGTTGTTTAACCAAAATATCATCCAGAGAAATATTACTGGATTTCAATTTACCCTGTTTGTCTTGAAATACAACTATTTCATTCGGGTCAACACTTGTTAAGTTCAACGTCTCAGCGATTTCATCTTTAATTTTTTTTTTTATATCCTTGATAGAATCAGGAGTTGCAGTGTCATCGGGTTTGGGTTTCAGAGGTCTTCCCCAAATATCAATCATGATATTTTATATATCTCTCTCTAAAAAGCGATTACTAGTGTAGTCATTTACGACAATGTGTGGTGGTTTTCCCCTTGGGTTACCCAAGGAGTTAGAAATAGCGTCAAGGACATTTAATACTTCACTGCCGCATATTGGTGGGTCATTGATTTGTTGTGTTGGTAGCGTAGAATACCAAGTCTTCATTGGAAGGGTTTTTATATAACGCATAAACTCTTTTGGTGGGGCTAATCCATATGAATCAAAATAGACAATCCCACGTGGATCAATAGCGTATGCAACCCAGTGAGTTCCAGGTCCGGTGCTGTTATCGAGATTAATAATACCTGTTTCAGTTTTGTTTTGTTGATGTGGTAATTGATCTTTCATAAAAACACCTCTGAAATTTTTAATCACTAGTTGTTTAGCAGCATCCATTAAATCAAAATTGGACATTGGAACCATAGATTTCTGAATTAATAAACCGTTCCTGGTAGTCTCAGGCCTGATCCGTGAACGGATCTTCCGCTGTACCATGAATACGGGGTTCCTGGTAGTCTTAGACCCTTTCCGCTGTACCATGAATACGGGGTTCCTGGTAGTCTTAGACCCTTTCCCTTTTTTTTATACCCTCGACCTTTCTTCGGTTCATATGATTCAGCAATGCTCTGTACCGCTTTTGTTCCCAAGCCTCCAACTACCCCCAATGCGGCCGCTTTTGCTACTGCTGGGGCTGCTGCCGCAACCAATGCTGGTATTGCAGCAAACAACGGAAATATACCACCTGTTTTTATCATATTTTTGATAGCAGCCGCAGAAAGAGTAATCTGAACACCTTTTTTATCCTTGAAAGCATCATTGAAATGTTTCACTTGACGAGTTGTCAGCGATAATTTATTTGCCCCGCCATTCATTTGATTAGGTTTCAACGTGATTGTGGTTCCACATTGTTTAGCGGATTTTGATTGCAATTTTTTTAACTGACCAGGTGTCAATGACACATTGATATTACTATATGACATTATACAAATACAGATTGATTCTAAATCGTAAAACGATTCAATGGAAATATCCTTCGGATTTTCAATTACATATTTTCCACTGGTGCATCTACCACTCTCATTCTTCCTCCAACACCTTGGAGTATCATTGATTTATCACTGAGAATGACAGCAACTGCTCTATAATTCGGGATAAGGATAGTAGGTACCCCACCCACAACTGGTGGACCAGTCGGACGGGTTACACGGGCTCTAAAGTGTATATCAACGACAGATTGTCTCATCAAATCAAGATGTTCCAATGAAAAGTAATAAATCGGATAGAGGCTTTTAAAATCCAATTGTGATATTTGCAAACCGGTATCCACATTTTGATCACGTGCCATAAATGACAACAGGTTATGATAGACACGTGCAATATGATTCTGACCGTAATCAAGTTGTATATCCTCGGATGGTTCCTGCTGTCCGTTTATTCTCAGCGAGACTTCACTAACACCTAACTGATCAAATATCATATGACTTCGTTCTTGACTACCAACTCGCGTAGCATTCTGTAACGCAATAAATATATGACGTGGAGCTGAAACCCCTTGTTTTGATGCCAGGTGCCATGTGAATGTACCATCAACACTGTCTTGTTTAATATCCGTGGTCACTGATAACCAACTTAACAACGACTTTCCTCCTTGGTCCATAAATGATAGTAGTCGCTGTTCGTCTGTGATTGATGGAGTTAACACTGGCATCCATAATGATAGTTTTGTTAGAATGACTTTACCGGCAGCAACCCCAGCATTACGCCAGATTGCATCATCATCAGTACCCTTTCGTACAAGTGCTATTGTGTGTTTGGCTCCATAAATAACTTTTCGGACGTTTCTACAGAATCCAAATATGTGATGTAGTGGAATCGCACATGAAAATCGTCGACGTTGCCCATGCAACGTTGCTACACGTGTTGCAAATCCTAAATTGAGATTACCATTAACGCCTCCGAGAATATCAAACGCAGCTCCGGGTCTAACTCGACGTTCTGGATTAGCTGCTTCTTGTTGATCGGCTTCTGCATTATCTCTTGCTGTTAACACTTTAATGAATTGAAGGTGATCAGCGGTATCAGAGGTATCCTTTGCAAACATCATAGATGGACCCGCTGATCTTGTATAATCATCAGAATATCTCGCTAACCCTATGATTGTTGTGGCCATATCAACTTCACGGTCAATGGATTCAATTTCTTTTCCATCAATGAGATATCTAGCGCTTTCAAATAACGCCATGATGCCGTTATTAACAAAACCAACTCGGACATTTGCGTTATTGGCATATGGAGGATCATTATTTACGGCATCATTTGTTACAAGTTCTCCTTCTACTTCAATAAATGCCTCACACGGTAGAAAATATTTACTGGTATCATGAACTTGAAGTTCAATTCGCGATCGGAGATCTGGTTGTACTGCGTGATAAGAATAAAATTGATAATCGCGTACAGAATCATCTTTACGCACTGGGGCGTCTATATCAAATGCTGGATCAGATGATTTTTTGAACATTTTATTCTATTTATCAGAGTCTAAATCGGATTTTCCATTTCATCGTGAAAAACGCTAGCGTTTTCGTCGTGGTTTTCTAAAGCCACTTCCCGCTATCATATTTGCAATATTGCTTTGGTCTCCTTGATTTACCATCGACGCTAGTTTTTCATCTACTGCGTTATTTATAATTTTACTAACACTTGCAGGCATTTCTTCTGTAGACGGTAACGGTTTCTTTTTTCGACTCACTAATGATGTTATTTTATCCTTCGCAGTTGAAAACGCTTTCCCGGCAAGATCTCCAACAGTACTAATACCCTTATCACGAATAACATCAATGGCTTTCATTCCAAGTTGTTTAGCTAACGGCATCACTTTTGGGGCCGTTCTTGAAAAGAATCCTAAAATGGTCTTGCCGAGGCCATCTCCGTAGTATGCTCTATAAACTGGAAACCGTGAATTAACTACATAGACGAGGGTTGGTTTATCATGATTGTAATGGATGATCATTATTATAAAAACAATAGTGTTTTCAATTGTTATTTAATCACTATGATACCCATTTGCTAACTCGTCAATGAAATCTCGATAGGTTTTGATATCCATGATACCACCGGCAAATAATCGTCTACAAATATCAGCTGCTTCATTAATTATTTCTGGAGAGTTATTTCCAGCTCGGAACCCTCCTACAAGAACATCTAATCGTGATATATCATTGATAACACTATCAGGACAAGTGTTTCCAATCCTTGGATTTTGCAATCCACTTCCGCTATAACCAGCTGCTTCATCTAGTTTTTCTAAATCTGTAGTTTGTAAATAATCATCATCATCATCATCATCAGGTGGTAGTTGTTGTTTTTTTTGTCTCCGTGTTGGTGTTTGACGTCGTTCTTCTAAATCATCATCATCATCAGGTGGTAGTTGTTGTTTTTTTTGTCTTCTTGTTTGTCTACGTGTTGGTGTTTGACGTTTTAGTTCTTGCCGTTCTTCTATTTCTCGTTGTCGTTCTTCTATTTGTTCTCTTTTATAATTACTAATTCCCTTTTTAAATTCCTTGTACCCTATCTCATCCTTATTCAAACGACCAATCCCTTTATTTAGTTTATACAAATAATCGAACCAATCATTACTTGATATTCTATCATTCTTATACTCGTCCTTTAAAAAATCTTTTTTTGAATTATAGCTTTGAGCAGCAAAATTACCAAAGGCTTGATAATCCTTTGATTTCAATAAACTAGGTTTTTTTATTAATATTTTAGCATGATCAGTAAATTTATTCAACAGAGAAACAGTCGTTTTTTTCGGATCAGTTTTTTCAGTTTGTTCAGTTTTCGCTGCTATTTTTTCAAGTTCACCAATAACAGATTTCCCCGTCTCGGGACCATCTCCCAGTAAAGCACGCTCTACTCCTTTCGTTGCTGTGGTTACTGGTTTAAACAACTCTTCAGACCCCAGAGCAAAATCAGTTTGTAAACTCTGTCGTTCTTGCAGTTTATTCCTGACAGAGTCGCGAATTGGTATAAATTTCTTAATTGCATCTAGTCGCTCACGAGCCAATCGGGTCGTTAATGCTTCATTGACCATTATTTGAAATCAGAAACCATTTTTCAATTGTAAAACAATTTTTCCCATCGATGATTCCATCCTTAACGGTCCAATTTTTTATTGCTGTGAAATATTTTTATTTTCGCAGTGTGAAATATTTTCACTGATTCAATCAAAAAATGACCAAAAAAAATGAAAATCTCAAGGAGATTTTACTGTCTGACAAAATCTTTTGAGGGGCCGGTCAATCAAAATAGTTCATTTTCTTGAATTAACGCTCGTAAGTTTCTAATTTTAGAATTAACTTCCTTTTTCAATTCATATTCGTTACCCAATTCTTTTCGTATTCCTTCCACGATAGTATATAACGGAACAAACACATCTACTTCACTGGAAAATGCAAGAGAGTCTCGAATAGAATTTTGAATTTTTTTGATGAGTGCATATTTCTTTGGCAACATATACTTGTTAGTGCTAACTCCGTATTCTATATCCTGAAAATCCGACTTGATTTGATCAGGATTTAACCCATCTGACAATCTAATATTCTGATTTTTCAATTTTGCAATTTCAACTATGATGCTATTCATAATTTCAGAATTCATATATGATAATACATATTTCTAATTCATTTTTCAAAAATAAAAGAGCCGTTAATATTTTTAAAAATTCAGTCTGTATATATAAATATCTTTTTTAAAAATTCAGTCTGTATATATAAATATATTTTTTAAAATTAATTCTGTATATATAAATATATTTTTTAAAATTAATTCTGTATATATAAATATATTTTTTAAAATTAATTCTGTATATATAACTATCTTTTTTAAAAATTCAGTCTGTATATATAAATATATTTTTTAAAATTCAGTCTGTATATATAAATATAAATGCAGACAAAAATAAATATCAACCATGATGAGCGATTATCAGTCATTTGGCCCCCTTGATATAGGCCGTTGTGGTTCTATTTGCATTCATTGAGTCCCTTATTAGGCCTTTGTGTCTTTCATAGGGTCCTTTGTTAGAGCATTTTTCTGTTTCTGTTTTATATCAGAATGTTTTTTTTTGTTTTTGCTCTTTGAGATATGACCCTATGACCGTTTCTATTAGCCTATAATTCATTCTGGGGTTACCCAATGTGCATCCACGTTTTGGCCGGTAATTCATTTTTGAACACCATACGGGGTAACCCAAATGTGATGGAGAGCTAATTACATCCATGGATGGTATTTATTTTAGGTCATTTATATTTACATTCACCGGAAACATATTCCCCTAAGAGTGAATCTAACTCGTCAAATAACGGGTTATAATCACAAGAGGGTATGTTTACGTGAAATGACCTAGAGGTTACATATATACGACAACACATCTTTGGAACTCCTTGGTTGCCTTCACATCCAAGTAAGCCCAAGGGAAACCCGAAACATACATCTCCGGAAGGGAGGCCTAACGTGGCAAACGCCATCTTAGACCGCCCAGAAGATATGCTTGGGGTGACGTCACAACATATACTTAATTAAGGACAGCACAAATACCGTATATATCTCCATTCAGATTGTAGGTATACATATACTTAATTAACTTAATTAAGGACAGCACAAATACCGTATATATCTCCATTCAGATTGTAGGTATACATATACTTAATTAACTTAATTAAGGATGGATTATAATTCAATGATGATGTAATATGGATTATAATTCAATGATGATGTAATGATGATGGGACGGCACAGACATCACAAACATGAAACGACGGGGCTGATTTTCAAAGGCCAATTCGACCAATCAAAGCAACCCATGAAATTAAACCCGGTTGCATGATTGAGTAAAAGTCAACCACGCACACGTGTCAATGGCGTGGGTTATTTTTTGACTGGTCGAATTGGCCTTTGAAAGCCCCAGCTTTAAACCTTTCATTTAGTATATAAGGTGACTAATACAGCAGCGTCAATCCACAGAGTGTGTTATTTTATTTTCTTGAATTACTTGTTAATGGTGCTTCACAGTATTTAAATGAGACAGAATATTTGCATAAAGCACTAAAAAAAAAGAATATAATCGTTTGAAAACATTTTATATTTGATTTCTTTTCTAATTAATTATATCCCAAGCCGCTGAATCACAATTTAAGGGCAAATAACCCACGACATACTGTAATGTAATTTTTATAGATGTAGCATTTGTACATCTTTTATAGGTGCCATGTCGGCATCCTCTTTTTTTAAAATCTTTATTCAATATTTACATATTAAATTATACAAATGATAGTCAACATACAGACATTTAAAAACACTTATATTTACACATAATAGTAGAAACATATAAGAGTAGGTGGGGGGGTTGTTATTCCCTCCCTTATCATCTCGACACCATCTAAGGGAGAGAGTATATAAAGGGAATTAATACATCAATCCGCAAGTATGCTATTTTATTTTCTTGAATTACTTATTAATGGTGTTTCACAGTATTTAAATGAGACAGAATATTTGACTTAAACACTAGAACAAAGAATATAATTGTTTGAAAACATGTCTTTTTTTACAAAACAATGCCCAGCGCTGAATCACAATACCCATTAAACAAGTTAACACAATCTAAGGGAGAAAGTATACACGTGTGTTATCCTGTAACGCCTGTATCTCCGGATCACATCCTATGTTATGAAATACGCATTAATCGCACGTGAGACAGAATATTTGACTTAAACACTAAAAAAAAAGAAAATATTTCTTTTCCTATAAAACAATACTCAGAAGCTAAATCACAATGATAACTCCCTTGGTTATAGCATTTAAGAGTGGTCTTCCTTGGTGTTATAGACGGTACGCGTGTACTGTATTTTGACACGCGAAAATCGAATTTTCTGATAATACTATTACGGAATGCTTCATAATTAACAAGCACGGAGGGTGAGGTCTGAATTCTTGGTTCATTTGTATAATAACACTATTTTTCTAATTCATTGTTTGGTTTAATTATAAGTCTCTGTATATAATCTTGAGCAGTCTTTATTATTTTGTCATCGTTGGGGTCAATGGCAGTATTTTTTATTTTTTTATCATAATAGCGTTTTAGTTCCCTGTATCGTCTGCCTCCACACATAATGCATAATTGCGACCTCCCCCTGACCCCAACCCCACATTGAATACAGGGTAACGGACCTCGGCTTCCCCGACGAAAGCTTTGCATATGATACCAACAGAATTCATTTCTGCATGATTTGTTACACGGTGTCACTGATCCAATCATAAGCCATTTGCAATGATTCATTATACTTAAATCTTTCATTTAAATACTTGTTTTAATTATAGTATGGAGGAGTTCGAGAGATTATCGAAAATTAAGCCCTGGAAAAGTGTTCAATTCAATCTTGATAGAGTTTCTGATACACCAAAGAATAAAATTCTTGATAGAACCTTGATTAGTAAAATCAGAGACTGTTTTAATGAATTCAAGCGTGATGGGGCAGCTCATTGCTGGTCAACATTTCGAATTGATGGTGTTGTTGACGCTACCATGAATGATGAAAAAGCAGCAGTGATAATCTCACGTCTTGGGGAAGAAAGAAATTTTTTTCGAATAAAATTCCTTATCCATGATAATGGAAAATGGATAATTAGGGACAAATACGAGCCTATTCTTAAGGACAAAAAAACTGTCACTGTGACTCAGGATTCAAAACCAGGAATTTTGACTGGACTTGATAAACCCTACTACGAAAGATCTTATCCTGTCACAGTAGTTGTTTACGGGATATATCCACTCAATGAAAAACCTGATATTTCAAAACTAGCACCCATGAAATATTCGACAGGGCTCAATTGTGTAGCAACACGAATAATAGAACACTTCACAAATGCGTCCCGGGGAAATAAACTAACTGATCTAAGACGAAAAAAAATAACCGAATGGGAACTGACAGTGAAACAGCATGGGGCAACAATTCAAGATATAGCCAAATTAGAAACATCATTGAGATTTCCAATATCGGTAAGGACAATCACCGGAGAAGTATTATACGAATCGAAATATAAATCACAGGGAGCTCCCATTGAAATTATTGATCATAACGCACACGCGTGGTCATCTGCAGTAACAATATTCCCACGGGATAGAACCGTAAAATATCTGTTTGGAACCGAAGAGTTTTTTTCAGAGCAGAAATTATTTGATGCTATTTACCATTTGAGTAAAAACGATTCTGTGTCAGTGTGGCTATTTCATAGTACTTCAGACGAAGAATGTAGATTTGATCAGTTTGTAAGGCCCAACGGAGAATTGTACCGTACTGAAGAGCTGCATAATCAAATGAAACAACTAGCTAGTGAATTTTCTCCCCAGAGTTCTGGGGGGGAAGACAACGATCAATTATTAGCAAACTGTTTTACACTTCCATCAGTTGTAGCACATTTTGCTAGGAAGAAAAACGCGTGGAAACCAACCCGAAGTGAGTTCTTATCAGATGTCAAATTGTCCTGTCTTGAATACAGCCATGGAGGATTATGGAACACAAAATACACCGCTGATACCGTTATTTCAGTTGATATGATTGCATGTTATCCAGGAAGTTTTCTTGGGTATGGAGAGTGTGAGAAATATTTCAAACGATTTGGACACCCTACACACGAAATGACCCGTGTTGCTATTAATGGACCACTGCCACATTTCGATTTAACCGGATTCGCTTGTGTAGTATCATTTGAAATGGCTGAAGGACTTCATCCGTGTAGTTATCTTTGGATTGGTAAACACATGTCTGAAAAACACTGGATGCCAATAGTGTTATTACGGTATATGCTTGATTGTAAGATGTTAAAATCATTAACTGTCAGTGAAGCAATTATATCCTATCGAGCACAGAAATCAGTCTGGTTACCACAACCTGATCTAGAAAAAATAATTAGCGAAGAGCGAAAACTGTTTCCTGATTTTAATGAACAACAAATCATGGATTGGTCCAGACAGTTATTTGAAATCAGAAACAATGAAGCAAAAGACCTTGGACGAAGAATAATCGGTAAATTTACCCAAGGTGGCAAAGATGATAATACGAGATATTCTTCACGATTGATTATAGACAATGCTGAATACGATTTTGTAATCAAAGATTTAACGAATAGGGGCTTATATGTCAATCGTAAGGACGCATTTATGTCCGATGGAACCAAATTGGGTACAATTGTTACTTACACTGATGGATACCATCAGCAGTACACATATTTGAGAGCTTCTATGCTTGGTTATGCTTCTATTAATTTATTTTCAATGATCAATAGATTTCCTACCACCGCAGTTAGAGTTGCTACTGACTCATTTTACATAAATAGCAAAATGGCTGATTTTAAGGCTACTGGCAACGAGAATTGGGGGTCATGGAGAATTAAGAAGGAAATGCTTCATGATTATATTCCATCAGCAGATGTTACCATTGAAAATAATTACTTAGAAAGCAATCAGTGTTCAGAATTTTCTAGTGCACCACCGATTTCTGATCCAATCTGTAGATATAAAACAGTTTATTTAAACGGCTGTGGCGGGTCAGGAAAAACAACCCGGGCAATTGAGTTATATCGTGGGAAATCAAACATGATTGTGCTAACACCGACTCACAGACTCGCCAGAGAGATGAAACAACGAGGGGTAAATGCCTGCACTTATCATAGTTTCTTTAGATGGAAGGGAGATAAATGGACTCCTGAGCGCATGGGAGAGAAATTTATTCCTGAAATTATCATGTGGGATGAAATAGACACAGTGTCCGAAGATGTCTTAAAAATATTTCTTGAGTGGATGTTATTGAAGAATACAAAAGTCGTAATGTGCGGTGATCACGGCCAACCTCCACCATTTGTCGGTGCATCCCCCCATGAATGGCTAAAGGGTTTTGTAGACTATTATGAAGAAATTGATACCGATCATAGATCACTTGATAATGAATTAAAAGAATTTAAGAAACTAATTAGATTACAACCGGATAGAATCCAGTGTGAAATAGCCCGTGAAATAATTTCGGAAACTCCCATGAATGAGTTTTGGGAAGCGTGGAGACCAAATGATTTAATCATTGCAAGTAGAAAAATAGTCAGGGATACACTTCAGATGAAGTTATTTGAATTGCATAAACAAAAATTTGCAACACTTCCAGTACCGTTATGTTATAGGCCATCGGATACACGAAAACAGAACATCGAAGTTGATATTCCAGGACCAAAATCCGAAGGATTTCAAAGACAGATTCTCGTATTAAATGATATTGTGCTGGTTGATATCAATGTCGTTGAAGATGCATTGCGTGCTAATAAATCCCCATGGACGCTAGGTTATGCAGCAACAATACACTCTTCACAGGGATTGACTATATCGGATACAACTGTTTGGATAGTAGATAATCGCATAGAATGGTCGAATTTAGTCTATCTCGCAGTGTCTAGAGTACGAAAAATAAATCAACTTCGAAGAATTGTCCTGACAGAGTCAGGCGATGATGAAATCATTAGCAATGATAATGACACCGCAATAGATGATATTATTGATAAAAAACTCTCCGGTTACAAACAACAAGACAAAAAAAAACAACGAGAATTTGATATTGATGCTGAATTAATAATTACTCTGAAGCAACAACAGAATAATCACTGCGCGAGTTGCAATTGTATAATGCGTTGGCAGTATTCGGATAAGGATCCTCGCCAATTCACCGTAGACAGAAAAAATAACAATCTCGGTCATGTCAGAAATAATGTGAAGTTGACTTGTCTTGAGTGCAATAGACGCAAGGGTGCTAGTTAAGCCCATGTGGTGGTAATTGAGTATCCTCAGGTATCACTTGTAATTGTTGTCTAGTAAAACCCCGTTGAGGGGCAGTTGAATCCAGTTTATAGATTGGAAGTCTACCCGTAGATCGTGTTATACTAGATATCTTATGTGCAGTAACACTCCAAATAGGATCAGTAGCCCTTTTTGTGCCACCCTCAAGCTCTCCTGGTTCGTATAAGTACCTCACAATGACATTACTACCAAGAATTGGTTGGGAAACGCTAAAATCTTTTTGAATTTCCATTTCAGGTATTGACTTCTTTTTAATCGCATTGATAGGTTTCATGTTGATGGTTCTAGTAATCTCGTTATTCAGTGCAGTAATCACAGCTGGTAACCTTTTAACCCATTCACGGGATCTTTTTTCTTGGATGAATTCTTTTGCGTATTGATATCCAAATAACCGTTCAGCAAGGGTTTTATTAAACCGTTCTACAATGGCCTGATCACGATGTAGCGCAGTATGTCCTCGTCTGATAGCGACATTGTGATATTTCATTGTAGATAACACTGCACCCTGAAATTCCTTGCCCGGGTCAACTTGTAACAGATTTGGCCAGTGCAGAGGACTCCTTCGATAAATCCTTTCAAATGCAGAAGCCACTTCAGTGGCTGATTTTGTTTTTAACGGTTCTGCTTCTTTGTATCGACTTGCAATATCAACTACGGTTAATGCGTATTTGTAACCACGATCATGTGGCAGAAATAATAGATCAGCCTGATGAACTTCATTGGGTCCGGTCACATCAAAATGCGAGAAATTGATTTGTTTAGGCGGTGGTAGATAAATTTGCCATAGTGCCTGTTTGGATAACCAATGAGCCGCAGTGGTTTTTTTCACTTTCGCAGCGCTAGCGAGTTTATGGATTGCTGATTTACCCCTCCAGTATCCTCTTGGGGAATAATAAATAGATTCCATGTTGTTATTAATTACCAGCCCCTAACATCAATTTACTTTTCATAGCCGATTTTATCAAAAAGGAAGCCAATTTTTCTTTGAAAGATTTATCAGAAATAGCATTTAACGCATGAATTAATTTCACATCTGCTAGATGCCTGTGCTGCAGATTGCTGCTTTTATAAGCAACATCATGAAGGTGACAGGCCTTATCAATAGCGTTTATTGGTTCCTCACCGGGTCGGGGCTGATTTTGATCATTGAGTCTGATATCAAGTCTTGTTCCCGGTCCACAGTAGCTATATCCTGGAAGGTGTTTTTCTCCGGGGTATTTTGCCCATGGGGTTCCAGGGAGTTTTGCTAATTTGGCTGCGATATCACCTCCTCTTTTTTTTTTAAAGGTTCCTTGAGTTCCTTGGGTTTAGAAACAAATCTAAATTTCTTTATACTACATTGTACGCATTTACCAGAAAGCGCTGATCGGTTATTTTTAGTTGTAATCGTCGTCAAGTCATCTGTGCCAGTACGTTTTTTACACTTCACACAATATAGATCCATAATTTATATATAACGGCATGAATATAATTGATTATTCAGCTACCCGACGACGGGAACCTATTAAACATCATGAAATGTTGCCGAATTCAATTAGAATGATTATAATCGGACCATCTGGAAGCGGAAAGACACAACTGCTACTTAATTTGATAACGAGATGGATGAAATGGAACAAATTGTATTTAATAGCCCCGAGTGTAGACGATCAGCGATGCTATGAAGTGCTAAAGGATTTTAACGAGAAAGCAAAAGAATTTCAAATCGATGAAGATTTTATTGAGTTTATTACTGATATAGAGGAAGCCCCTTCCGTGGAAGACATCGATGGAAGTATTAACAATTTAGTGGTATACGATGATATCATGTTAGATAATCAAAAAAATCCTGCTAGAATATTTTCCCGAGGCAGGCATAAAAACACTGATGTGATCTATGTCACTCAACGGTACACACAAATACCAAAAGTGATCAGAGATAACTGCAATGTGTTGTGTGTATTTAACGGCGTTGATACTCATACGCTACGAAATATTCATCAAACTTGGTGCAGCGGTGATATGAATCATTATCAGTTTAGAAATTTCTTTAGTCACGCTCAGTCAAAACCACACGGATTTGTGACAATAAATTTAGCAGACCCTAGGACACGATATCGTATCGGACTTGATCAAATATTCGGGTAACCTAGAACTGAAAGTTCTAGCAGCAGAGGGGGTGAGTGACAACGACGTTGCGACGCGAATGTTTTCAGACAAGGGTCAGAGACTTATTTTTTCGCGAGAAGGGTCCAGTGTTATTTTGGAGGGGGTATAATCAAAAATAAAAACAAAAAAAAGTTGTCTGATTCGCCCCCTCTGCTGCTAGTTTTGATTTTGTAGAATACATCAGCCCAATGTTTTATACCTTTAATATACTTATGATGTTCTGGTTTCAACATTTTTTTTCTGTTTTCATAAGACGTAACAACAAGCGCAATAATTTCTGCTAGTTTAGTCTCATCAATTGCTGCTAACCTATCCTCGTTAAATCTCGCGCGTAAATCATCTACTGTTCTTTTTGATTTAGGTGGTTCACTACCATCAATATCACCGTGGAGTTTTTGTACAGCTTGTTTTGTTTGTTCAGTTCCCGCTGCTATTTTTTCAAGTTCACCAATAAGAGGCTTTTCTTTTCTTTTTTCCCCCGTCTCGGGAATATCTCCCCATATAGCACGCTCAGTAGCTGATATTACCCCCTTCGTTGCTGTGGTTATTGGTTTAAACAACTCTTCAGATCCCGCAGCAAAAGCCATTTGTAAACTCTGTCTAGCTTGCAGTTTATTTCTGACAGAGTCGTGGATTGGTATAAATCTCTTAATTGCATCTAATCTTTCATGAGCAAATCTAGTCGTTAATGACTCATTAACCATTATTTAAATTGTAAACAATTTTCCAATTTGAATCTAAAAAAATATTTACTACACGCCATAATTGACTAAAACCGACCATCCGAAGTTTTTTTTTCGTTTTGTTCAATTAACAATCTGATATTTCTGATTTTTGAATTAATTACCCTTTTTATTTCATGTTCCTTCCCTAATTACTTTCTTATTTTTTCCACAATAGTAAATAACGGGACAAACTTACTGACATCGTCACAATATAGAAGGGATTTGCGAATTGAATTCTGAATTCATTTAATAAGGGCATATTTTTTGGGTAGTACATATTTGTTATTCATAGCACCGTATTCAATGTCCTGGAAGTCGGACATAATTTGATCGCAGTTTAAACTATCTGATATGTAAATCCCCTGAGATTTCAAAATTAAAATTTCTGTTATAACCTCATTGATATTTTGAGAATTCATATTATTGATAATTATATATTTCTAATATGAAAAATGTATTTTTCAAAAATGAACCCAGAGAGACGGGCGTCTATACATAAATGAATTGAATTTTTTGTCCGGTCTTTTTTTAAATCGCAGATCGACAAATTCCCTCTGCAACACATTGAACAATAGGTGGACAAATATCGAAATACCTACTGGCCTTAGCTTTTGATTGAAATACTATTTCTTTGCTATTTGTTGTATTAAATGATCTTACAGGTCTCGCTTTTTTCGAGTATTGTCCAGGCTTTCCTCATTTCAAATTTTCACTTTGTGTAACAGCCTGCAGATTTGATAAAGAATTGTTCTTAGGATTGGAATCAATGTGATTGATAACAAAACCATCCTTGATCAATCCATGGAAACATTCATATATTATTCTGTGATTAAGATATTTCTTCTTCCCAATGCCAAACATCAAATATCCCATACCATTATCCCACCCAACTGATTTCTTCAGCCTGTGGTGCCTGACAATACTGTCACGAGACGCTTCATAATCGCTGATCATGGGATGCGGTCAGAATTCTTGGTTCATTTATATACTATACTATTGTTTGTCTAATTCATTGTTTGGTCTAATGATAACATTTGGAAATCTTCCGATGTAGTCTTGAGGAGTTCTTATGATTTTGTTGTTGACGCTGTCAGGGTCAGAGTCATTGATGGAGTTCTTAGTTCGTTTATCATAATAGCACTTCAACTCCCTATATCGCTTACCACCGCAACTGAGACACAACTGTGATTTACCATGCACCCCTACCCCACATCGTATCGGGCCAAGACTTCCATGTCGAAAACTTTGCATATGATATCCACAGAACTCCTTTCTGCATGATTTGTTACACGGGGTCACTGATCCTATCATAAGCCATTTGCAATGATTCATTATATATAAATTCTCTATTTAAATACTTGTTTTAATTATAGCATGAAGGAATTCGTGAGATTATCGAAAATTATGCCTAGGAAAAATGCTAAATTCAATTTCGATAGAGTCTCTGATAAACCAAAGAGTAAAATTCGTGATAGAACTATGTTGGGTAAAATTCGTGATTGTTTTAATGAATTCAAGTGTGATGGATCATCTCACTGTTGGTCGACATTTCGAATCGATGGTGAAGTTGATGCTACCATGAACGATAAAAGCGCAGCAGTGATAATCTCACATCTTGGGCGGAAAAGGTATTTTTTTAGAATAAAATTCATTATCCATTCAGACACTGGAGATTGGATTATTCTGGATAAATTTGAACCCATCTTGAAGGATAAAAGAACTGTCACTGTGAGTCGTGATTCCAAACCAGGAATTTTGACTGCAAGTGACAAACCCTATTACAAAAGATCTTATCCTGTAACAGCAGTTGTTTATGGGATATATCAGTTAAATGATAAAGCAAGCATTAAAAAACTAAAACCCATGAAACCGTCGCCATTGACTTCATCAAGGGTGAATTGTGTAGCAGAACGAATAATAGAACACTTCACAAATGCGCTGCATGGAAACAAATAGCCTGATCTAAGACGCAAGAGAATAAATGAATGGGAATTAACAGTTAGGAAGAACGGAGCAACAATCCAGGATATAGCCAAATTAGAAACATCATTAAGATTCCCAATATCAGTAACGACAATAACCGGCGAGATATTATACGAACCGAAATATAAATCACAAGGAGCTCCAATCAAAATTATTGATCATAATGAACACTCATGGACATCTGCAGTAACAATATTTCCACAGGATAGAACTATAAAATATATACCCGCAGAGTTCTCGGGAGAAGAATTCTCTGAAGAGAAACTATATGATTTTATTCACCAGTTGAGTAAAAACGATCCTGTGTCAGTGTGGTTACTTCACAGTTTTGAAGACGAAGAAGGTAGATTCGATCAATTTGTAAGACCCAATCGAGAATTATACCACACTGAAGCCCTCCATGAGGCGATGAAAAAACTAGCTAGTAGTTTCTTGGAGAGTTTCGACGACGAACAATTACTAACAAACTGTTTTATAATTCCGTTGGTTGCAGCTCATTTTGCGAGAAAGAGAAACACATGGAAACCAACAAGAGCTGAATTTCTCACAGACATCAAATCAAGTTGTATAGAATTTAACCACGGTGGATTATGGAATACAAAATACGACCGTGAAACTGTTATTTCAGTTGATATAGTCGCATGTTATCCGGCGAGTTTTCTCGGGTATGGAGAATGCGCTGAATACTTCAAGCGATTTGGACATCCCACACATGAGATGGCTCGTGTTGCTATTAATGGACCACTGCCTGATTTTGATTTAACCGGATTCACTCGTGTGGTATCATTTGAATTGGCTACAGGACTTCATCCATGCTGTTACGTTTGGATTGGTAGACATATCTCTGAAAAACACTGGATGCCAAAAGTGCTATTACGGTATATGATTGATTCTAAAATGCTGTTATCGTTGATTGTAAAGTGAAGTGATTATATCATTTTGAGCGCAGACTGAGGTCTGGTTACCACAATCTGATAGTCTAGATAGTATAATCAGCGAAAAATGAAAACAGTTTCCTGATTTTGACGAAGAAAATATCGTGAAATGGTCCAAACAGCTATTTGAAGTTAGGAATAAAGATGCAAAAGATCTCGGTAGAAGAATAATTGGTAAATTTACTCAGGGTGGAAAATACGACAATATAAGATATTCTTCACGGTTGATTATAGATAGCGTTGAGTAGGATTTTATAATCACGGATATAACATCTAAGGGTATATACGTGGATGGTAAGATGCTTTCTTGTCCGATGGAACAAAATTTGGTACAATTGTTACTTACGCAGACGGAGAAAATCTTCAGTATACACATTTGAGAGCATCTATGCTGGCTTATGCGTCTATCAATTTTTTTTTGATGATAAATAGATTTCCTGACAACGCAGTTAGAGTAGCTACTGATTCATTTTATATAGACGCGAAACACAGGGAAGAAGTGGCCGAATTCACTAATTCTGACGAGAGTTGGGGGTCATGGAGAATTAAGCGGGAAATACCGTGTGATTATTCCACATCAGCAGATGTTAATTACTTGAAAAATAATCAGATATCTGAACTATCTAATGCACCGCAGATATCTGATCCAATATGTAGATATAAAACCAGCTACCTAAATGGCTGTGGCGAGTCAGGAAAGACGACTCGTGCGATTGAGTTATTTCGTGGGAAATCAAACATGACTGTACTAACACCAACACACAGACTTGCAAGAGAGATGAAACAATGAGGAATTAATGCCTGTACTTATCACAGTTTCTTTCGATGGAAAGGCGATGAATGGACTCCTGATCGAATGGGCGAGAAATATATCCCAGAAGTCATTATTTGGGATGAAATATGCACGGTGTCGTTAGATGTATTGCAAAGATTTCTCGATTGGCTATTGTTAGTGAATACAAAAGTAGTAATGTGCGGTGATCATGGCCAGCCACCACCATTTGTCAGTTTATCGCCGCATGATTGGTTGAAGAATTTTGTAGACTATTATAAAGAAATTAACACCGATCATAGAGCACTTGATGAACAATTACGCGAGTTCAAAAAACTAATCAGATTACAACCAATGTGAGATAATGCATGAAATAATTTCAGAAACCCCATTAAAAGATTTTTGGGAAGCGTGGAGACCAAACGATTTGATAGTAGTGAGTATAAAAATAGTCAGAGACACACTTCAGATGAAGTTATTTGAATTGCATAAAGAAAAATTTACAACACTTCCAGTACCGTTGTGTTATAGGCCTTCGGATACACAAAAACAGAATATTGAAGTTGATATTCCAGGACAGGGTGAAAAGCAGAATTTAGTGTTAAATGATATCATGCTGGTTGATATCAGCGTCGTCGAAGATGCATTACGCGCTGATAAATCCCCGTGGATGCTAGGTTACGCAGCGACAATACATTCTTCACAGGGATTGACTATATCAGATACAATTGTTTGGATGGTGGATAATCATATCGAGTGGTCAAATTTAGTTTATCTCACAGTGTCCAGAGTACAAAGAATAAATCAACTTCAAAGAGTTGTTTTAGATGATAACGACATTACAATAAGTGATATTGTCAGCCTTGACAGAGTCAAGGACATAATCAAAAAAAAACTTTCTGGTTATAAACAGCAAGACAAAAAAATAACAGAATTTGATATTGATGCTGAATTAATAACTACACTGAAACAACAGAATAATCACTGCGCAAGTTGCAATTGTATAATGCGTTGGTGCTGGTCAGATAAAGATCCTCGCCAATTTACCATTGACAGAAAAGATAGCAGCATTGGTTATACTAGAAATAATGTGATGCTGACCTGTCTTGAGTGCAACAGACGCAGAGGTGCTTAAGACCACGCGGCGGTAATTGAGTATCCCCGGGTATCACTTGCAGTTGTTCACGAGTAAATCCTCGCTGAGGAGTGGTCAAATCCAATCTATAGATTGCTGGTCTACCCGTAGATCATGTTATACTAGATATTTTATGTACAGTAACACTCCAAATAAGATCAGTAGCCCTTTTTTACCACCTTCAAGCTCTCCCGGTTCATATAAATACCTAATAGTGACATTACCGAGTATTGGTTGTTTTAAAAAATCTTTTTGTGGTTTTACTGGTATACAGTAGTCCCCCTCTTATACGGCCACCCCTGTTGCACCGGGAAAGTGGCCTTATAAGGCGGGTGGCCGTTCCAGAGGGGGGCTAAATTTATTATGAGAAGTACATGTATATGTAATGTACGTAGTAAGAAAGCTACATACTTCAAAACATTAAATATTTTCATCTAAATGAAACATTAATCAATAAAAGTTTTTTTGGTTATAATAACAAATTTATTTCAACTGAATATACGTTACTATTTTTGCTTTCTTGGCGTAAGTTTGATATGCGAGCGGGTATTGTTGTCATGCAAATTGCAAATGGATTCAAAAATTTCATTTACATCTTGGTACATACATAATTACCTTTCCATTTGCTCCATTTTCCCACTGCTGCTGAATGACCTTCTTATCGGTTATTACTTTGTTTATTCAAATTATTTCAACATAAACTTGTTTTTATGAGTCTTTTGTACATAGAATTTTTCGGCATCCCCCCCCCCCCATGTCGTCGAGTAGAATAACTGACTTTCTTTGAAAATATTAAGTACGTTTTCCTGAAACCGGATATTGCTGACTGTATGCGATTTAATTATGCAGACAATACTTGTGTCGATTCTACGAAATACAGCTTTCGTAAAGGAAGCCTTAAAAAAGACAATAGGGTACCAGACAAAGACTGGAAAAATCACTTGAAATCACAATATGTGTGGTCGCGTGATTTTTCCGGTCTTTGTCTGGTACCCTATTGTCTTTTTTAAGGTTGTCTGTGTGTGCCAAAGTACAAAATCTATGTTTAGCCTAATCTGACCTTGTTATGATTATAACAATTACGTCTGGTTATAATCATCAACGAGAAGAACTCAACATAGGTGAGTTCCTCAAACTCTATCATAACATTATTGAGCCCATTTCCTGTAAACATTGACTTTCATAGATAACGATATACTATGAATCTTTAGTCGAAACTTTTAACGGCGACTTGACACTCTGAGACGTGTATCTATAACAGAGATAATCAAAATTGCTTACCTTACGTCAAGATTTGAATTAATTATTGGTTCTGGATACATTTAAAAATAAAATGAGGCTGCTTGTGAGAGGTAAATTTTATATTATTGCACAAATATGCTGGTCGCTTTAGCAGGGTGGCCTTTCGTGAGGGGTACTTTTGAACAGAAACTCGTCGGTGCCAACGAATTCTGACTGTTAGGAGCGGGTGGCCGCTGGTCAGGTGAGCCTTACAAGAGGGGGACTACTGTATACTTCTTTTTAATCGCGTTGTTAGGTTTCATGTTGATTGTTCGAGTAATCTCGTTATTCAGCGCAGTAATCACAGCTGGTAATCTCTTGACCCATTCACGGGATCATTTATCCTGGATGAATTCTTTCGTGTATTGATATCCGAATAACCGCTCAGCAAGTGTACGATTAAATCGTTCAACAATTGCCTGATCGCGATGTAGTGCAGTATGCCCTTGTCTGATAGTGACATTATGATTCTTCATTGCTGATAACACTGCACCCTGAAATTCCTTGCCAGGATCAACTTGTAATAGATTTGGCCAACGCAGCGGACCCCTTCAATAAATCATTTCAAATGCAGAAGCAACTTCAGTTGATGATTTTGTCTTTAGCGGTTCTGCTTGTTTGTATCGACTCGCAAAATCAACTACAGTTAGCGCGTATTTGTAACCACCATCATGTGGCAGAAATAATATATCAGCCTGATGAACTGCATTAGGAACAGTCACATAAAAATGCGAGTAGTTAATTTGTTTAGGCGGCGGTAGATAAATTTGCCATATTGCCTGTTTGGATAACCAATTAGCCGCGGTGGTATATTTCACCTTCACGGCGCTAGCGAGTTTACCAATTGCTGCTTTACCCCGCCAGTATCCTTTTGGAGAATAATAAATAGATTCCATGCTATTATTAATTAACGGCACCTAACATCAATTTACCTTTCATAGCCGATTTTACTAACCATGAAGCCAATGTTTCTTTGAAGGATTTATCAGTGATAGAATTCAACGCATGAATTAATTTTACATCTGCGAGATGTCTGTGTTGCAGATTGCTGCTTTTATAAGCAACATCATGAGCATGACACGCTTATCAATGGCATTTATTGGTTCTTCACCGGGTCGGGGATGGTTTTGATCATCGAGTCTGATATCGAGTCTGGTTCCAGGTCCACAATAACTATAACCTGGAAGGTGTTTTTCTCCTGGATACTTCACCCATGGTGTTCCTGGGAGTTTAGCTAGCTTGGCTGCGATATCACCTCCTCGTTTTTTTTTAATCCCTTTGATTTATCAAGGGAAACAAATCTAAATTTTTTGTACTACATTGTACACACTTACCGGAAAGTGCTGATCGGTTATTGCTAGTTGTAATCGTCGTCAAGTCATCTGTGCCAGTACGTTTTTTACACTTCACACAATATAGATCCATAATTTTTATTTAATGACATGAATGTAATTGATTATTTAGCTACCCGACGATGGGAACCTATTAAACACCATGCAATGTTGCCAAATTCAATTAGAATGATTATAATCAGACCATCTGGAAGCGGCAAGACACAACTGCTACTTAATTTGATAACGAGATGGATGGAATGGAAGAAGTTGTATTTAGTAGCCCCGAGTGTAGACGAACAGAGATGTTACTGGGTGTTAAAACACTACAATGAAAGAGCCATAGAGATAGCCAGCAAGCTTATAACCGAGATTGAGGAAGCACAGAGTACTAATAATACCGATGGAAGTATTAACAATTTAGTCACATACGATGATGACTACGAAAGAGCTGTAGAGATTGTCAATGAGGGTGGTATTATTAAGTTTTTAACCGATATCGAAGAAGCACAGAGCATTGATGATATCGACGGAAGTATTAACAATTTGGTCGTATACAGTGATGTGATGTTAGACAATTAAAAGAACCCTGACAGGATATTTTCCAGAGGCAGACCTAAAAACACTGATGTGATATATGTTACTAAACGATACACACAAATTCCGAAGGTGATCAGAGATAACTGCAATTTATTATGTATATTCAACGGAATTGACACACATACTCTTAGAAATATTTGGCAAACTTGGTGTGGCGGTGATATGGATCATAATCGATTTAGAAATTTCTTTAGGCACGCTCAGTCAATCCCACAAGGATTTGTGACGATAAATTTATCAGATCCTTGAACGCGATATCTTGTCGGACTTGATAAAATATTCGGTTAACCCATAGCAGCAGAGAGGGTGAATGACAACGACAATGGCGTCTTTGAGGAAGCTTCAATTTACCGAATCGACGCTTTTTTTTTTTTACAATTTTCGAGGAAGCCTTAGATTGCCGAATTGACGCCTCTACAAGGTTGTCTGAATCACCCTCTCTGCTGCTCATCTATATAATCAACATAAGACCCACTTATAATTTCAAACTTGGTGCAGTTTTTGAAACCAGAAACAAGTCTTTTAAAATACTACAACATTGTGGTAATATGAGTAAAAATCAATATATATATATATATATATATATATATATATATATATATCCACCTTGTGTAAAGGGACTGCATGCTATGCATGCTAGGGGTAAACTTGGATTTTTGAGATAGGAAATCCTGTTAGATTGTAATGAATTTTTTAAAAATATAAAAAATACTACTGAAAACAAGTAAACCATGAAAAGGTAACACTAAATCTGAAGCAACATCAAATCTGGAACTGAAAATTATTAAGTCAATAAATGTCTTATTGTTTTCTTCTAACTTGCACATCTGTTGAGTATTTTTATAATTAATTTTGATCATTTGGAAAAAGTCATTAAAAGTAATTTAAGTCATTTGAATTACACATAATTTAATCATTTGAATTACCTGCTATAACAAGGGACACCACTCCCTCGATGACTCACACCCTAATAACTCGTGAACCCACTCATAATGTGGTGTCTGGCGTGGAACCCGATTTTTCCCCAAAGAAAATATATTTTAAATATCTTTCAAAATATGCTGAACATAAAAAAATTACGATAAGAATTGGTAAATTAAACCTTTTTACATTTCTCGTTTTATCATCAAAAACGGTGAATAATGCCCATAGAGATAGATTCCATATTATGAAATTTGGAAGTTCTAAATAAGATATCACATATTATGTTAGGGTTTATTTGTTCATAAATAATCATCAATACACTGTAAATAAACAGTTTGGTGAAATAGCAATCAATGAAAACATCTGGTAAATTCTAACAGGTCAGGTGGCAACAGAGAATGAAATAAACAGTGATTAAATATCTTGCTTTGTGAAAGTCACATTATAATCCTTTATTTCCATTTGAATGTAAACATTATAATTGCAACATATTCTTTTCTATGAAAACATGAAAAGAGTCAATCATCCATCACATCGAAACCCATGAGTACTTCTGTGAGAACCTAATTACCTGCTGGCTTTGTTTTGATCAACAACTTGGCAAAGTGTTTGTTGCATTACAATAATCAATTAAAAGAGACCTGTGTTATTTTATCACTTTGACTATGTCTTTTGTATTGAATCAAGGAAGTAAGTAGTTCGCTCAGCAGCAGAGAAATCAAGGAATAACACCAAAAAAAATTAACAGATTTTTTTGCTCAAAAGTGAATTGACATTTGTCAAGCATTTCACAACTGGCATTTATCATTGTGTTCTCATTTACATTGTTTTAAATTTATAGACCCATTAGATTCATGTTGGTATCAATTAACTTATTTTTTTTTTCATTTTACTTATATCACAATCAAATCTATTGATCATTTATCAATTGACATTGTTTCTCAAAAAGAGAGTCAATCTTTTATATTAAAAAAATACATCTAATTTGGATCAAACAATAAAACTATCCAGTTCAACACAAAAATTAGTGACATAGTACACAATGTGTTAAGTGGTATACATGTTAAATCAACGGAAACCATGTGGAATAATTTTTTCGATGATCTCCTCAATATATGGTAATTTATCCTTAAATTAATGTTACTCTATGAGGAAAAAATAAACTACACCATTATGAAGAGATATTTATTCACAGTTAATCTCAGCATGATTATAAAGTGAGTATTCAACACTATAATCTGACTCCCCCCTCTCCCATTTTGTCTTTGTGTTGATCTTTTATTGTTTTGTTTTTTATTACAGGTCCCTCGATAACTTGCACCTCACTTATAGTGCCACGTTAATCTTTTTAGACCCCAATGTGTGCGAGTAATCGAGGGAGAGGTCTAGTTGGGAGCTATAGAACCCGACCGTGATATAGGCAGAATCATGTTATAAGCTAGCTGATGACAATTATACATGTACCCCCAAATATTTGTGTAAATTTTCCATCCTCTATTCATATATAAGTCGATTCAGAGTATAAGACAAGGCCAGGTCAATATCTTGGCTTCGTATTTTACACTAATAATGGTATCTTTGTATGATATTCCATATTACCGGCAATCATGAAATTGCATTACTGATGCTAATGTGCTTGTGATTTTACTTCTGAACAAATCACTGCTATATTCTTTTATCAATTGTAACTTATACAAACTTGACATTTTATATCGTAAGTTTGACACAATCCATATACAAATCAATTCGGAGTATAAGACAAAGACGTGACTTTCAAGTAAAAAAGTATTGACTTGTAGGCCGGAAAGTACAGTATACATGTCTAATGTATAGCATGAATAGAGTATCAACACCATGTACTCACCTGATGATCTCATCACTTACATTGAATCCACAAGTAATTCCATCAAAAATGTGCACAAACACAATTAAAATATTCATTAATTTTGTCGCAAGTCATCTAGGTCTTAATTCAGTAGAGAAAAAAAGCACAATCATGAAACAAATGATGAAGCACATTACTTTTCATTATGTCCCAAGTTGGTAAAAGTTAGTTTGCATTTTAAGCTGCCATTGGTAGCGTTTGTAAGCATGAACCTTTTTCTTGCAAAAACGAAACCTTCATGTGGGCCATGGGCGTAAACATGTTCTAGTCACGTTAAAAAATGAAACAATCCATCAGATTCCATTGCTTTTATTCAAGTTTGGTACTGACATCCTTTGAAGAAAGGTTCTTTGTTTTTATTAAAGATTATAGTCAACTTTCTTTGATAAAGGGTGAATGCATTATTGAAGTCACCGCTAATGGACAGCTTTGTAGAACCAAACAAATGCTTGTTTCTTATTTTGGTGGCAACATCAATAATTGCATGATTGAATTTTTTTCTTTCTCCATTTGCTTAATACATTTCATAACAATTGATGCTTCAAAGGCAATCTACTTTCAAAAAAGGAATTGTCTGTCATTTGATGAATTGTCGTTACTATTTCTCCCTGCCTACTGAATAGATCAAGAAGCAAAATCTTGTTGCTTTGTAGGGGGTGGGTGGGGGTGTTACATTTGCAGTAAGTTAGTAACATGCATGCATCAGAAATTAAAATAAAGGGTCACTGAATGATAGAGATGTTCTTGTTTGATGACAATGATTACTACAGAAAATGTGAGTATTCTGAAGGTTTTAATTCTGAGTGAAAAGGACCACTTAAGTGGCCTAGTGGTTAGAGCATCTGCCTTAGATGCAGGAGGTCATGGGTTTGATCCACAGCAGTCGTACCATAACTGATGAGCCTGGTGTCAGGATAATGTGACTGGGTGGGACATCATACTACATGTCTGCAGCATGATGTCCTGGTGCTAGAAATCACAGTAAACTGCCACACTGCAGACATCATAGCGATATAGCTGAATATTTTTTTAAAGCTCATTAAAAATCCAAATCACACACATACACTGAGTAAAAAGAAGATGAATTTTACTTACCATTTTTCTGTAAATATATTAATTACTAGCAAGTGGCCGAAAATCCATCAAAATATATATTATGATAATATGCCTCATCCGGTTGATCTCTGCTACCAGAAATGTTAACAACAAAAAAGAAGCAGATGTCTCATAACATACAGTACTCATGCTAGATGTCAACATAAGTGGATTATGAAATAACAATTCACTGTTAAAATGGTTTTTGTCAATATGGACAATGAACTTATTTATCTAATGAAATAAATTTCAGTGTATTTTATATCAAATTTGTGGCTATCGTTGATGGTGCCTCGGAATTTCTCCACTCCAAACCAATGTTTGTATATACAAGTTTAAACAGCCAACAATGTCGCTAATAAATAAAACAATCGGCAGATGGTATATTTTGTCACCAAAAAGGAAACAAAAATCATCATTTGCAACATTGGCAAAGCCCTGCTAGATCCCTGAATAAACTTTTGCAAGTAATTCTTTTTGGTACTTTTGAGTAGAAAAATACTATTTGTTCATGTACGAGAAAAATACATAAAACATTTCAGGAGCCACGCCATGATCATCTTGTATTAGTCATATGCGACCTCTTCCCCAAAATGATAATAAACCTTTTATGTTATTTTTTTGTTTTTATTTAAGAAAGTATTTTTTTTGTGTTTATGAGAAAAATGCATGTATATGAAATTTCGGGAGTCACACCACAACCATGTTATATCTGAATTCATGTTATAATGGAGTGTTCTCTAGTGGGTTCACGCTGTATACATATATATATCTCTATACTCAGAAAAATTAGCCTTAAAACAAATGTTACAAAATGTTAACTCTGTATTTTGATGTTAAACTAGGAGATGAGCTATTAAAAAATATCAGTATCAAGTTTATTGCACAATAACTCTTTGTTCTGTTCATATATATGCACACGGATGCAGAAGTGATTGCAATTTACTTTTAACACAAATTAATGTAACCCAGAAGCAAGCAGAAATCCACAGTTGTTATGCGGGTAAGTTTTGGTTGTAGTAAGCTGTTCTGGTCTTTCAAGACATGAAAGCCATAGTGATGAAAACCTTTACTATTTGAATTTCTATTTCATTCAAACATTATATATATATAACTCAAATAATTCTATTAGATGCATGTTTAGATTAGATTATATAAACCCCCAATTATTTCAGTTATTTGCACTATTGGACAAGTTCAAATATCATGTACTTTTTGTCTAAAGTTTGCTTCAGTTATTTTTAGTTTTAAGAAATTTTGTTACAGCTAGATGTAAAGTATAAAAGGATTTTTAATATTTGTCAAATTTACCTTTTTGGCATATAACAAATATTCATTCATTCCTTTCAATCTTAAATACTGTCATCCCTTTCAAAAGGAGTGAGAATGCACGCTGAAGCTGTGAACAGATACTTCGCACAGTATGTAGAGAAGCAGGAAATAAAGAAACCGGAAGCTTTCCAGTTTGCTTATGATGATAGTGGCAGCAGCCATCATATTGTTTACTTTGTGATGCCAGTTGATCTTAATGACATTGAGGACTTCGAGGAAAAGTTCAAGTGTGGAATTTTAGCTCTTTTGAATGATGCCTCTCAGAAAAAAAGGACCTCCTTATCTATTCCATTTGAAATGCATGAGAAGCTGTCAGCAAAGCAAATGGTAACGATTATCATGGAGACAATAAAATCTTTCTTGGATGAAATACCACAACATACCAGCATTAAAGAGATCATCCTTTGCTCAGTTGAGATATGTAATCAATCCCTTCTGAGAAAAGTTCTAGATGCAGTGACACCAGATGAACAAAGTGTTGGAGATTATGTGATTGATGACTTCTTTGATTGTGAAGGTAAGATATACATGTACAGTATTACGTGCTTAAGCTCAAATAAACAATAACATAGAAAGAGTGAAAATAACAAGCTTGTAAAACTTAATAAACAATTTATTGAGTATAAATATTTTTCAGAAAAGAAAAATAAACTTACGGTTTTAAGAATCAATTCCAAAATTAATCCAAAATAATTCAAAATATTATCCACTAGAGAAATGGCAAAAGTCCTGGTAATAAAATGTCCAAATAGTTCTAAGTTCGAAATCCAGCAAAGTATCCAAGATGGCAGACGATGTCACTTGATTTGGTCAGTTCTTGTTAATAAAAATCTCTATGAGTACAATTCTTTTCCAGATAAGTAATAAAATAATTCCTCTTGATCCAAACGAATTGACACAATTTCCAGTACAAGGTAATTTATAATAACTCAAAAAGACACAACTTAATATTATAACAGCCCAATTTTCTACTGAATACCTCGCTCCAAAACATAATTTATATAGCTGTTTTTATGTAAACAAGGAAGGGTCATGTGATCTTTTAGAAACTATCAGAACAAATTTATGTTCAAAGAATCATGTACACACCTTATGACCCACCTAAAATAGAAAGATGTTTATACCAAAGCTCCATTTTGTCCTTGGAACCAACCAATTATTTTAAAAGCTTGTTTAAAACTCTGAAACCAGGTCAGATATGAGGTCAAGACCTGGTGTTTACTCTGTAAAGTACAGGTCACCCCCCCCCCTTCAGTGAACAAATCTTAAAACTTAAAATGCCAAATTTAAATCTAACAAACAAACAAAAATAAAAATAAATATAAATGACATATCAAATATACATAACACCTTCCCCCATAAAATAAAAAGAAAGGTTTATATGATAAAACTTTCTTTTTACCACAAACCAATTTACACCTGAGGTTAAAGAAAACTCATATAAATTACAGTGTATATGATATAAGATATTGTTATACACGGGAAAGAGCGTCTGCTATTAAATTATCTTACTTGTCCATGTCCCACAGTATGTCCTAAGAAAGTCACACTAGCACGGCAGAACTCACTTTGAGATAAATTAACCGTAAAACATGCATCAGTGAGTCTGTCAAAGAATTTTCGAATTGTTGCTAGATGTTCTATCCAGGTGTCGTTGTAGATGATGACATCATCTATATATGTATCAGAATTTTCTAGACCAGAGGTGATCATATTCATAAGACGTTTAAATATACTTGGTGACCCTTTCATCCCGAATGGCATTACTTTATATTGGTAAAGTCCATCTGGAGTCACAAATGCCGAGATTCATATGGTTCATATGACCACTGCTCTCTTGAGTCTTTTAGGGAGAAAAAAATGTAAATGAAGGTTTTGGTAAGAAACTAACAGTATTGAGCCAACAAGTCAAGACAACGAAAAAGTACTTTCTGCTGGCTAAAGAGACTGTCTCACAATATGTGCTTTCCAATTTTCCCCATTTAACTGTTTTGATATAATGTTCGGCTAGCAGTTGAAGACACAGTGTGATGCATGTCATAGTAGGGGTCCTTTCAGCAGGGTATAAACATGTTTTCTTTAGTTTGTAACAAGAATAGTAATAAATATACTTACCTTTATGCATCCTGAATTTTCGTCAAATGTTACTTTGTTAGTTCTACAAATCTGAATGACATAACTTATGTCATTGGTTCCAAATCGCGACACGTGAAATTGTACTATAATTTTGACATTTCCAGCTAAAATCACATTCTCCTTATTGCACTCGAAATGAAATTAATGCAATCTTTACATAATGTCTTTTACAATTAAAAGGATTCATATTTCCCCCACATTATGTTTCCAAACAATCAAGAACATAACAAAAACACAGATGTACTTGGTATGGAATTGACCCAATAAATCCAGTTTGTCACAATTAAGCAGAATTTCCAGACCGAATGGAAAACTTGTTTCAATGTGCATTCATCAACAACATGACCAAAACGAGATTTTTTTAAAAACTAATGTTGAGTGTGTTCCCAACTACAAAGGTTGCAGTGAATGTGTGCATTAATATTATTATGGTTGTGCATTTATTTCTTTTGGAATACAGCATTAAGTCAGTTACATTGTTTCTTGAAAAATAGAAAAACAAAATGAATATATAATACATAGATTATGCATTTATATGGGAAAGGTCTTGCAGTATTACTTAGAAAAACTCATATTTTTCCTAGTGCAGTAACCTATAAATATAATCTACAGGCAAAATACCATCAGTCTTCGCAACTATCATTCTAGTTCAATAGCGTCAGGCCCACTTTTGCAATTTATATTGCTTATTAAACAATCCTAACTTTAGTACTATCCTGTTATCAGTCATTGGACTTGCTGAGGCAGTATGACACACACACACACACACATTGTTTATTTGTACCACCATCAGGAATTATGTATGTTATGTAGGCCTTATGGCAACAAAGTTAATGATAACCATACTTTTAATAGTGGTAAATTACTTTGAAAACTTAATTAATAATAATGGACTTTATTTTCAGAGGTAACTCATTTACTTTTAAATGAGAAACTAATCTTAGTCTCTATCTTTAAGATTTCAGTCAGGTTGAATCTGAAGAAGATTTCAAAAGAAAATTACTGGCTGACTTATATCTACTCATTATAGCATATCAGCTTTGATTCTGTAGAAAAGAATGATAAGATTGTTTTATTTGTTCTGTATCCAGTTATTTCATTTTTATATTAAGGTCACTTTAGTCAGTTTTTATCTGCGCAGCAAAAATGTTTAACATTACGGCTTATGGAAACTGCTAAAGACTTTAAAGAGGTAAGCAGTATAATTAGTGATTGGTTGGTTTTAAGACATATTGCTCTTTTCAGAAGCAGCTAGTCAAGCGATGAAGTAGATTTACAGAGTACTACAGACTAATTTCTCTCATAGATATTGGGTTGGGATACAGGATAATTCTATTATATATTTGTAAAATCATTTTGTTCATATTTCTTATAATAAGTCTTTTTAATTTCTTTTCATGCTCTTTTTCCTAGTTCATACTTTTACATTGTCAATAACCTGTTGAGAGAGATATTTAGAATCTATCATATTTGTAATCCATGTGCTGTATTCAATATGGAGAATGTTTAACTTTCATTTTCCAGAAGGATTAGACAGTCATGTGGATATTGCCATAGTAACTGGTACTTTACTGGAACAACAGGTATATTATATTAATGTTTTAGTCGTACTATTTCGTGAATAATTCTTATTTGATCAAACTATTTGTCTTTATGAAATAAATTGCATGTTCTAAAGATTACTCCTTTCTTGATATGTTTTCCTAGTTTCCATGGTTATTCACAATTATGTGTCTGTTTTGTTGATTTGTTCTACGTACTTAGGCTCGAATAAGCAGCAACATTAAAAGAAGTGAAAAAAACAAGCTTGTAAAATTTAACAAACAATTTATTGAGTACAAATATTTTCATAAAAGAAAATAAATAAACTTACGGTTTTAGAGAATCAAGTCCAATAATTAATCCAAAAATAATTCACAATATAATCCACTAGTGGAATTGCAAGAATTCTGATAATAAAATGTCCTAATATTTCTCGGTTCGAATCTTGACGATGTAATCCAATATGGACGATGATGGCACGTGATGAAGTCAGTTTTAGTTTTATTATAATAATCCAAATGAGCACAAGTAATTTCTAGATAAATAACACAATAAATTCCTCTTGATCCCAAATGAATTGAAATGATTTACACTCAAATAATAAAACACATATTTGTATTCCAAAACCAGACCAACTACTGAACTGTTCTCTCCCAAACAATAATTTAAATACCTGTTTTTACGTAAACAGGAAAGGGGTCACGACCTTCCAGAATCTCTCAGAACAATCTCATGTTCAAGAAATCACGCAAACATCATATGACCTAACCAATTAGAAAGATGTTTATACTTTACTCCATTTTGTCCTTGGAATCAACCAATCATTTTAGAAGCTTGTTTACACTCTGAAGCAAGGTCAGAAAATGAAGTTAACACCTGGTGTTTACTATGTAAAAGTACAGGTCACAACCCCATCCCCTTTCAATGAACCAATCTTAAAACTTAAAATGCCAAATTTTAATCTAACAAACAGACAATAAAAATAAATATAAATGACATATCAAATATACATAACATTTGACAACCATCAATTTTGGTTTCTGCACAACAAAAATCAAGTGGACAAATTGTAACATACCCAAGAGTTGTTGTTTGTGTTTCACTAAAGATTAACAATACACATATGGATCTACAAGGCAGAAGATATATTAAAGAGCCTTTTAAGAGCTGTAATTGATAATATGGAGAGGCAATTGAGAGTTGTTTTTTTTTATATTTTGTATTTTTGCAACCTTGACTAGTTTAGAATTTGTCACTTAAAGATAGTAAAATATCCAAAACATTAAGATTTTTTATACACCAGTGTATGGAAGGAGTTATATGTAGGCCCCTGTTTGTTTTCCATCCGTAAGTCAATCAGTTTTGAGAACCCAACTTGATTTGCTCTTAAGATTGATGTGAAACTTTGTAAATATTAGTAACAATTTAAGATATGCATATTGACCGTTGTTTTTGCAACATTAATATTATGAATAAGAAATTGTACTTCTGAACTCAACAGCTCAATTAAATTAAATGATAGACTCTTTTGAAGCAACTAGATTTGCAGATATGATGTATCATTCTTTGATATTTGATTGATATTAGCCATTGACCAGTATTTTGAGCCATTGTAATTTTTTTTCAGCAATTGATTGTTTTGTTTATGAACTGGATGTAAATGGTTTCAATTGTTTTTGATTGTGATACACCTCATATTGATGACTCACACATGACAGGTTCCACAAATGTGAGGGTGCGAGTTACAAAAGGTCCTCCCAAAATCCGCTGGACATTGCTGTTGTATGGTTTAATGCCATTTTTCAGCACACGATATGCTATACATGGTGGCCAGTATTATTGGTGATGGAAGAACCCGGGTAAACCCCAGAAAGAACCACCAACCGACAAGCGGCTACTGGCAAGCTTTCTCACATAACTACATTAACCGAATCTTAGACTCTAACCCACGCAGACAGAGGTGAGATGGCAGTGATCTGTAATGGAGAGCGCTTTAGACCACTCGGGACCCCTCTGCTAGACATTGAGAAAACCATGTAGCGGGGTATGGAACTGGATAGTTCAATTAATGATCGAATCTTACAATTGATAAATCAATAATAATTGTTAATAACATGTCTTTTCTAATGAAGTTGTTTGTGATTCTTTATTAATTACATTTATTTTCAAAATGTCCAACATGTGAAAGATCATTAACATTGATCTGACTGGTTTCAACAACTATCATGTGTACGCAAAATCGTGTACTATGTCAGTGCTTTTTGTTTTGTTGATTAGTCTGGTACCCGGACTGGTATTTAATAGTATTGTGCCAAATAGGGTGTCAGTTTAGCAGGGAACTAGACTAACCATTCATACACCACCAAAAAAGACTCCATTATTTATTTTTTCATCTAAAAATAGCAATATTTTTTGGTGAGATGATTGTCTGCATTGAAACTAAATATTTGTATAGTTCAGTTAGTACAATATTGATCTTGTGATTTCATTGGAAGTAATAGTGAAACCTCTTGTCATCATTGAGGATATGATTAATTCTCTGAAAGTGTTTGTCCACAATGGTCATTATTTGTAAAACAAAGATGAAGTATTTGTTTTGCTTGGTTGTCTTGCTGTGTTTGATCAATTATGGATCAGTTGTTTATCTTAAGGTAGTTTACTAATGTTACGTACACAATTGTTTGATTGATCAACCGAAGCAAGTTCCGCTAGATTTTTAGTATTTAGGATTTACATGCCTTTTGACTTTTATTCCATCTCATTTATTTGATTCAAAAGGCACGATTAACATGATATTACAAAGGAGACCAGCTTTTAATTCAGTGAAACAATTAATACAACAAAATACTTCCACGAGTTCGTTCTCAGAACATGGCTGGCACTTAATTAGGTTTTCAGAGAGATTCTTGTGAACATAGCTGTTACATTTTATGTTTCAATATATGTTGCATTTATGATGATTACACTTAATAGGAATTAAAAGATAGAATTAAACACATATTTCACATAATTAAAATTATTTAATTGGGATTTAAATATTAATATACTGCCTACACTAGGTGTAAGTGAACTTTTCAATGATCAAAATTTCCGTAATATCTTTAATTACTGTTTACTGAGAATGTGTCATTTGGAAAGAAAATCTTACAAATTATATGACTTTTTTTGTACAGTTCATAACTTCATATTGTCGATTACATTTCTAGGGCCTATCAACTTTTTGACCATAAAATGAGTGATACATTGGAACTTGTTACCAATTTTTGATTGCAATTTTCTTCAAATTCAACAAACAGGGATCAAGTTTTGGATATTTTCTGGTTGAAAAAGATGGGATCTACACCTGACCCATGTTATAAGTGGGTTCACTAGTTATCAGGAAGCAAGTTATCAAAACTGTAGAGGACATGTGAGGTTATATGGGCATAAGTAATTCAATCAGCGCTTCTTTAGATTTATTCCAGATCACATTGATGTTCAGAAAATAAGCCTGCTATCTCCAAAAATGAAAATCATCTTTTTCATCGATATGAAATAGACCAGTGGAAGTAATTCCTGCCCACTTGCCTTTTCTCTTGCTGTTACCAGATGTCACAAATATTAAGCTTTCACTACAGTACAAGTAAAATGATACTGTAGACCTCCAAAAAGTTCTTTGTTATCTTTGTAGTTTTCAACCATGCATCCCATCCAGAAATGTTTTTTGTTGTTTTTTGCATTTATACTTTTGCCAATTCTTTGCTGTCTACAGATGGAAGGCTATTAAAAATAGATAAAAGGATGAAATCTTGCACTGAGTAGGTGAACCTTTTGATTACTCACAGCAAGGTAGAATTCACTGTGAGTTTAGTAGCCTATGTTGTTAAGTCACCCCCACTCCACTACCACCACCATACAAAATGAACGTATGACACCATCTGCCACCATTGAATATCAATAGAGTTGGTGGAGCAAGTTGCTGAGTCTTCTGTGCCAGTGCTAGAGGTACAAATGTGTTGCCAGGTGCATTAATTAATGCAGGAAGCAACAATGCAGTTCAGGGCAGTTCCTGTCAATATATCTATCTCACACCTCAATAGATTATGTTTATTGTATGGGGGAGTGTGCCACAATGTTTATGTAACCCAGTGGGCATATGTTCCCCTGTATGTTCATGGTACATGGGGCTTTTACTGTTAACGATCCATTTTATCATACTGAAATACTGTACACTGCTTTGAAGCTTCTGACCTTCCAGCTGTCTGGTCATCGGTATCTTGTGTCCAGTGATTATATATTAGTCACAATGGCAACCATGAACGACTGTTTCACCTGCTTACACCATGACTGGTACTCAAGATGTCTGCATAAATATCTACTCAGGTCATCACCCATACTGACAATTATACTGGTACAACAAATTCATTTTATAGATCCAGCTAGCCATATGTTTATGGCTTACCTGTTTGGAATGATACCATGATGTATATAGGGACAATGAATATGTCTCTTCCATGCCATTGGGCATGTTTACATAGTCATAGACCAAGATAATCGACATGATCTAAAGATCTAACATACTGAGATTTGACTATAAAGATAACTGAGTAAAGATTTAATGCTGCTATGGAAGAAATTCATACAGATTTTGCCATCTTTGTAATGCTCTCCAACATGCAACTTCTGTTTGAGTTGTAAACTTGACAGCTGTTATTTCCTATAAGTTGAAAGAAATGTGTTTGATGCTTCATATTTCACTGGTACTGATATCATACTCATGTTATCGACTCCTATACAATTTTTCAAATTTTATTACTTTGAGCAGATTAATTCTGGATTATCAAGATAAAAAATTTTATGGTAATTTTAAACTTAGGCCCCCCAGTTTTGATTTCTGGATATAGAACACAGATTTCTTAATGGAGCAAATTAATATTTAGGAATTCTGTTCCCATTGAATTATGTCCAGATAATGAGGTATCTGGATAAACAGAGTTCAGATTAATGAGGCTCCTTTGTATTTTGATGACTGGCTGAGATCCATAATGTTCAAATCCAGTCCTTCAAAATGAACTGCTACACTACTGTTGGTCCATGGTAAGTCAATTGGGCCTTTTGCACTACCTCAAAAAATCAGAACTCACTTCATCATTGACGTGGGATGAATTTCCTTAGAACCATTGGATCAGATAGATCGAATTCTGACTCTATTAGAAATGCTACAAAGCATGATTTGCCAGGTCAACTCTCCTTGTCCCTTCACGGAACCTTTAATGCCACTGCCAAATTGAACTTTCTATTAGAACATCTTCATATGTGACCTCTACAGTTCCTCCTTGTCGGAAGTTGGAAACCTCATAACGATCCTCTATCAACACTTATTTTCTAGGACCAGCATTTCATTGCCATTTGTGGTGGTGGATGAATCCGGAAAGATTTATGATTGGAGTCCCCATGCATGTACCCGAACCCCACTCCTATCGTTCACCACTGCATCAGAATCTAGTTGAGATGCTCATTTAAAACAGGAGGACTCCACATAGACCACCCAGTAATGAATGCTATATAGTTTACCTAGTGTTGCAAGGGTGCATTGATGTAGCAAAGGGTTAATGTGCATGTATCATGGTCTCCTCTGACAACACATCCTTTGTTGCTTATCTTCAGTGTCAAGGAGACACACAGTCTATCCAGAGCTGGCAGACCCATCCTCACAGAATGGACTCGTTCCCCAGAGTACCTTTTCTCATGGTGGGGAAGGCCCAAATGGATCTTTTTGCAACCAGGCTTAACAACAGACTTCATTTCACGTTTTATACAGTGATGAACATCTAAAGTCTAGGATTTTATTTCCATATCTTCCTAGTTTCAAAAAGAGGGATGGGGTGTTTCTTCTAATATTTCGTCTTTCTCTTTTGAATACGTTTCATCAGGAGAGTATTTCAAGATGTAGACATCTGCATTAGTCAGGAATGCCCACCAGACCAAATGATTACATGGTTCCTTAGATCGTCCAGATGTTTACTGTATTTCATGTAATTTTCCATACAGAATCCAGCTATAAAATAATAATTTTTTGAATGTATCATATTTTTGTACACAGCAGTTTGTATTTTTCAGAAAATTCTTTACATTATCATATATAAAAACTCAACTAAGATTTATGTTTGCAAAAAAGAATGAAAATATGTATTGTCATTATATTTTTACAAAAATTAATGAGAATATTTTGATGAACATATACAGTTCAGGTGGGTTTTATGGTTGTTTTATTTTTTTAAACTTTTTTGTAACCACTTATTTTAAATTGTGAGAGTTCCCATTTCAAACAGCTTTCAAATTGATAATATGCAGAGGTATGATTTGGATACATCCAATTACAAAAGTATTGCTTTGCTAAGGTATGATATAAATTAGTAATTAATTAACCACTGACCCTGCAAATTCTGGATAGGCTGAGAAACCTTTCCCACAAAATTTTTTTTTATATACCACATACATTTGTAAACTATGCCTTTATGGACAGTCTGGTTATATTCTTTAGTGACTGTTTCAAGAATTAAAAACAAGAAAAAGATTCCACTGCAGGCAATAAAGAAAAGGTTGTTTGCATGTGCTATGAGCAAAGAACCCATTAAAAGGAGTACATGTATATTTTATTTGCTAATTTGTTATTTCTGATGCATTGGCCTTGACAAAAATACCATATTCATGAGCCTGCAATTAATTTTAAATGTGGCATGTTATCCCTGGTATTTAATTAGCATGTAAATAACACTACTTAACCATGTGAGGTTGTTGTGACAATGTATGTGATAATTAAAGGAAGAATGAACCATTGTTCTAGAGGTGTTAATTGATAATGGAATATATAGTGTCGTATTACGTGAGGAATTTTATAATCATAAGATAAATGAAAATACACATTACAAATGACCTGTAACCTTTCTTTTCTCACTCTTTCCAAAAACTACAAATAAAAACTGACTTAAATATAAAGGGTCTTGTTTTATATCTCTCTTTCTCGAGTACACACAAATGCACTACTTACAAGTTCTTTTATTATTTATTGTAATTTTATAATGAGGTCACTGTTGCTGTAAGATTACAAGTTGTACTTAATTTCTGGATTACATGGGCTCATATCTTTGCATACAACTTTAACGATAACTAATACAGGTTCAGATCATAATTATTTAGCGAACATAATGCAAGCGAATAAGTATGCTCTAAATGCAGTTGAGTTTGCGACATTATCATTTCAGCCATTTCTCTATCTCACTTACCAATAACAATATACATTTGTTTCATTAGTACCATTAGGCCATCAAATATCTTGTGTTCTGTAGGGATTTATTTTTGTGCTTGGTTCAGTTGTTTTTCAAAGTAGTCACGGTAATCACATTGATTACGCTGGTATCAACAGTGTAATGTTTTTGGCTGATAAAAGTTTGTACAAGTTTAATAAATTCTGCATCAGTTGTGCATTCAAATACGATATCACAGTAGGTCCAGACATTTGAATGTGATATACACAGAGTTGCTGTCATGCCTGTCTCATGCTTTAGTTGAAAAACTGTTGTATGATAGTGAAAAACATTAAATTTTGTTTTAAAATGTTTTTTGAAGCCACACATCTATTAAATAATTGGCTGCATTCAACTGAAGCCTGAAGATAATAATATATTGCTTATTAATTATTAGGTGTAAAATTTGTACACTGATATGCTGGAGTATTAAAGAGTTTTTAAGTTAAGTATCTTCAAGTGTCATTAGTTGATGAGTATTAATCGGAAACTTTGGGAATATTGATTAAAAGTGTATATATATATATATATATATATATATATATATATATATATATATATATATATATATATTGATGTGCAGTGAGTTCTGTCTTGCCTGTCATGATCACAGGACCAAAATTGCTTGTTATACTGTGGTTAACGGTGTTTCTCTTTTGTGTGATACTGGTGTTATATTGGCACAGTTGAGACACCATGTTCCGGTGAACACTTGTTTTTATGATTGATAGATAGCCTGTATCTTATATATACATATTTGCCCAATTTTGCATAATCTCTACTTTATAATATCCTTTGTTTTGTTTACTGATTTAGGTTGAGGTCATTGTTAATTTGACTACAAAAGAGTTGAATCTTGCTGATGGATATTTAACAAAAATCATTCTTGATGCTGCTGGCAGTACCATCCAAGATGAATGCAGGAATCGCTACCAAGAGGGCATTAAGTTGGGTGAGATAGCAGTTACATCAGCAGGGAAGCTGAAGTTCAATAGGATTTTCCATGGGGCTCTTTGCTTACCAGATGTAAATGATTCACACCTGTTGGTAGGTTTTAGAAATTATACAAGACATGTCCTTACAAAAATGCATTTATTTGATATTTGATATTGTTAGACATGTTTACATACCAAATTGTAGATATTACTATTACAGAGAACTCGCCTTACTTTTCCTGTCAAAATGGAAATTATGTTGTGGCCCTAAGTTTTCTTAATGCATCTTCCATCATTTGCACTTTTGCAAAGCTTTCAAAACACATTGAATGAATTGAGCCAGAATGTTAGGTTATCAATCCTGCATCAAAGCTTTTCAAATTGATTGCTAGAAAATTTTCTTCAGTAGAATTTAAAAATGATAGTGCTTATGAGAGTATGACAATTTTTAAATGCATAGAATTTATGTCATCAACAAAGTGGTTTTCATGTTAAAGGTTCCTTTATTCATCTGGATTTGATCCCTGCCTCAAAGGCTTATACAAATGGTACTAACAGCTGCCTTACTTGGTGCTTAGCATTAAGAGGTTAGGACTGGTCAACCTGGTGTCAGGATAATGTAACTGGGTGTCAGGATAATGTAACTGGGTGTCAGGATAATGTGACTGGGTAGGACATGATGTTGCATGTCTGCGGCATGATGCCCCTGTTCTAGACATCACTATTAATTGCCTAACTGCAGGCTTAATAGCAATATGACTGAAAAGCTGTTCAAGCTACATTATAATAATAATAATAATAATAATAATAATAATAATAATGAGGACTTTGTATAGCGCCTAATCTTTCGAACATCTAAGTGCTTTACACCATCAATAATGATATGACTACACTACAGAACAACAAATGACAAAAACAATGAAATTGGAAAACATAAAAACATGCTGAAAACATATAAGATACAAAACATGATTAGGTCGCTAAGACTGTGAGAATTTAATGTTGGTGTTGCTAATATTTATTGTTTGAGGTAAAGGATATGAATGAGAAAGTCTTTGTGTTGTGATCAGAATAGCCTCAGTTTTATCATCAGTCATCAATAGCTTGTTACATGTAATCTATGATTTCACATCAGAAATGCACTTCTCTAATCCATGGATGGTAGCATCAACTTCAGTTGGGTGGCTAGACTTGTATATTTGGGTGTCATCAGCACAATGGGTGACGATCTATGACACTTGAGAGCAGCTGAGTATACAGAATGTGAAGAGAACAGGTCCAGGAACAGATCCCTGTGGAACACCACAACATATATCAACTGGGCTGGAGTGTATTCAATTTGCAGATATAATTTGTGTCCTGTTGACTAAGTAGGACTTGAACCACTGTAAGGCTATATTCTGAATGCCAAATACATGCTGGAGATGGTGAAGTAATATATCATGGTCTATTGTCCCAAATGCTGCAGATAAATCCAGGAGAGTGAGGACTAATCTTTCCACTATCCAAAGCAGAGAGAATGTCACTAAATACTTTCAGAAGAGTAGTTTCCGTACTGTGGCAAGGGCGATATGCAGACTGTACATTGCTAAAAAGACTGTTTGAATTCAAATGAGATACAAGTTGAGTTAGAACAACCTTTTCTAAGATTTTTTATATGAATGGGAGATTAGAAACTGGGCGGTAGTTCTTTAAATCATTATGGTCCAGTGTTGGTTTCTTCAGCAGTGGCTTTACGATGGCAGTTTTGAAAAATGATGGGAATTCCCCTGATGAGAGAGAGATATTAATAACATCAGTTAGTGAAGGCAATATTGAGTCTAAGCACTCAAGCAGCAGTGATGTCGGAATTGGATCAAGTTCACAAGACTTTGGTGCACTTTTCATCACGATTGTCCGTAGTAAATCAATAGAAACAGGTTCAAATGCTCCTAACAGTTGTCGCTGAAATTCTGCATCATAACTGTATGGTGACGAATCAGTTGAAAGTGTGTTGTCAAGCGAATCTCTAATGGTTTGTACTTTGTCATCAAAGAAATTTGCAAATTGGTCTGGTGGGTCTAGTGGAGAGAAGGTTATTGGAAGTGGTGTACATTTGTTCCTTGACATTAGTTTGTTAGTTATCTTGAAGAGCTCTTTGAACATACAAAATCCTAATCAAGCAAACAATAATGCATGACATCCAAGATAACCTCACAACTTTCTTCTACAGCAGAACAACTTGACAAGTTCATTGCTTGAAAAATATGCTCCAGCCACCAAGTGCAGAATATCAATTCAAAAGTGTTCTCTGTGGTAAAGCATTGTAAGGAGACCAGCTTTGCACTGCTAAAAGAGACCTCCGAAAGGCAGAAAGGCTTTGGCTTTCCACCAGACCCATTATTCAAAAACAAATCTATGAAACTGCTAAGAAGAACATCACATAGCAAAATTATCCCTCTACAGTACTAAGATCACACAAAGTTCCAGCTGATATCTTAACAAGCTAATGTCAGGGAACAAATGTATAACACCTTCTATCCAGTATACCTTACAGACTTCAGAGCATGTTTAATTATACAGTATTCACTCAATGCATACACTGGCACATTAATTTCACTTATGTTTTCAGGTTTATTAATATAGACATGATCAATGATAGTAGCACTTTTATCTGTTATTCTAGTTGGTGTGTTAATTGAGTAAAGTAGTAAGTTTCAAAGTTACTTATCAATGTTAATGGTGGAGTTTTCATGTAGTCAGTGTTGAAATATGATAGTTTCTAACTCTTACTTTAGTAAAGCTTTTTGGATTTGCACCACAAATATATCAATCCAATCAGCTGTGGAACTAGGTGGCCTGTAAACTGAACATAAAGAGTTTTGGGATTGATTTGGCAAGGGTTATTTTGATCTAGATACTCTCTACCCAAATAGTCTCTAGATCAACACGTCTGTTATAACTAATGGAACTTTCTACATAAAGAATACCCCAACCCCCATGGATTCACTATCTTTCTTTCAAAAGTAAACCCCTGGAGAGTCAAATCATCAGTATCATCAGAAAGAAAGATTTTATATAGACCCCAGAATATTGACTAATCTAGTTTGCTGTAATGTTGACTTTATCTCATTCAGTTTAGGGAGGATGTGTTGAATATTTAGGTTCATTATTTGTAGACCTCTTTTGAGGAGGCCAAATACATGACAATTTTGATCAGAGGATTGATTTTTAGACATAGTACATGTAGTATGCAATGTATTGTTTTTAGACTTGATAGATTTCTTTTCATCACCTTAATTATTTATATTAAACACATGAAGAATGTAAAATACAAGATTCATCTGTTTCACCATGACCACATGTAGTAGATACATGAGAAGTTTCAATATGAGACTGATTTACATACAGTGGGACCCCGCTATAACCCGGTAGTTGGGAGCCATAGAATCCGACCGGGCTATGAACCGAACCGTGTTATAAGCAACCATTTACAATACCAACACATTTTTGGATTTAATTGCAGGGTAGGGGGGGGGGGGTTTACATAAAGACGGGTGCGAAAATGCATGTCACAATTACCATTTTTAATCAATATATATTAAATGAGAAAAACATTTACTGTGGTAACAGAAATTGCAGATTTAATATATTACTTTATTCAGAGAACCATGCATTGGTACATACACGTGTCTAATTTATATATACCTGTATAATCTATTGCAAGAAAAGAGTATCAACACCGTGTACTCACCAGCGAATCTTGTAACTTGTAACATACACTGAATCCATAATACATATATTTCCATCGAAAATATCCACACAAGGATGTAAAATATTCAATAATTTTGTCACAGATCATTATGTGACTGAATTCAATGAAAAGAAAATAGCAAAAATTACGTAACGGGTGTACATAACGAATGATGAAATAGTACATGCCTGTAGATTAAAAAATGGAAGCTAAAGTGTATTCTTATAATAACTACATGTACATCTCAGGACCTTAACGTCTCTGAATTCAGTCATTGTAAATTTCAGCACATTTTCCCACCCAAGCTGCTAGTCAAAGTCCTTTGAACTTGCCGCCCAGCTATTGCGTCATGTTCTTTTGATGTACTCTAATACAGCAGGCAGAACTGGCTGAATTATGTCACTGTTTAGCTCGGCAGTTCACTTTGATGATAAACAATGTACTTAAATTGATTGATTTATACATTCTGGTGAGAATCTTTTATCAACCCCCGCATTGGCTATTGTTTAGTTGTGTATGAAATTAAGAGAACATATATCGGAGATTATTAGAGCAACCATTGTATTCAGAATGCATTAAAGACAAACACAAAGCAGACACGATGGCTTCATTACTCAGGAATCAGTAATTATAATATTGACACTTATGAGCTGTAATTTTTCAACAATAAACAAAGATCAAAGTTCTCAGTAGGCCCAGCAATTGGTTCGTATTAACGACATTTATTTTTGCACAAAACTAGAAGAAAATTTGATAATACATTTTCTACAGGTTCTTTTTCACACTGTTTAGATGAATATGAGAATGATAATTAAACTCTTGCCTTTTTTTTTTATACTTAAAATTTTTTCTTTTTTTTTCTTTTGGTCTTTGAGAAAAATACCTGTAATAAATTACCCGAAATTTCGGGAGCCATGCCACGACCGGGTTATATCTGAATTCGGGTTATATCGGGGCGGGTTATAGCGGGGTCCCACTGTACAAGGATTTGCTTTTCTTTTTTTTATTTTACAAAAAAACGAAGTCATCCCTTAGAAATCTTCCCGAGAAATTTGCAGAGTTTATCTGCCATGATCAGTGGCCTAGGCATTTCCAACGCATTCTTTTCTTTTTTCTTTAGAGTCAAATTCCAACATTCTTTGTAAACTCATTGGTATAAGATCCTTTCTGATGCCTTCATCATAGATCTCCTGGCATTAGACAAGAACTTCCTCTGAGTATAGCACCATGCAGTATTGTTCTTAGGGACTTCCTGCTGTTGCCTTGTAATGGTTGTTGGAATCTATAGCATGACATCATGACATGCATTGTCTATGGCCATGGTATTGTTGGTGGATCTCCTCCTTTTTATGGCTAGAAATGTCCCAAAGGCTGCACCATTGGAATCTGAAACTTCATTTTCAGTTAGAGTCCTTTAGTTTTTACTCACAAATTCATCTAACTGTGACAGGTAACAAATGTATTACTGATTTTAATATTGGGAGTGGGGGTGGAGCCTGACAGGGTAGCTAGGGATGTAGAAATAATTTTAATTATATAATACATCTACCCACCCTTTTCTAATGTCTATCATTATTCATAGTACAAGAAAAGAAGGAAGATGCACATTTGAGCTGGGTCAATAGTGCAAGTAAGGAATTTCTAGAACATCAGTATCAAACATGGAAAAGATTTTTTTTCCATTGCAGATAGAGTAATTTATACAATAGGGATTGGTAAGTATTACATAATTAAAATGACTTTTACCCTCCCCCAATACTTTGGTCATATGAAATATTTTTTATTATGCAAAACAGAAGTCAGATAGCTAAGGATTTACTAGCATGTAACATCTTTGTTTGACTTGATTGGGATATTAATTAATCAGAATATTTTATAATTAAATCATGTACATATGGTTGTTGTGCTTTCAGAGCTTAAGAAGTTTGATGAAAAATTGTCTGAAGAAAGCCCAAGAAGAAAGATGTCAGTCAATTGCATTTCCTGCCCTTGGAATAGGGAAACTCAAATACCCTGTTGATGTTGTGGCTAAAGAAATGTTCCGAGCAGTCACAACTTATGCCATGCGATTTGGAGTAAAAAGGGTTAAATTTGTCCTGCCTGAAAAAAATACAGATTGTTTAGGAGTATGTATAAATCTTATGAAACCTGCTTTTCTTGGCTTTATTGTTTGAAGACTAGAAGGGTTTATACAGTGGCATGTCTGAGTTCCATGTTGTCATCCATCAGTTCATCTGTTGATTTTTTTATTATTACTGCTGTCCATAAACTGCTTTGATGATGGCAAAATTTTATATTTTTTCGGTCATCCTATTATTTTTCGTACATAAAATGATCTTCTGTTAAAATTAATTTTCAAACGGATTAAAAAATATACCAATGTTCGATTGTGGTATATGAAATGACCAGGGTATTGTTTTGCTAAGCAATTTAGGAGTAGTGACTAACTTTGGGTACATTCATAACTGAGGTACAAGTCGTTAATTCATTTTCAAATGGATGCGATATTTTGAAGAACAAGTGTGTCACCAATCATGAATCCAGGCGGGGGTAAGTAATACATGTATATGTTAACATCTTATTTCCCACCTTATTTCCTTAACTCAAATATGCATATAACACTGCTTACTAAATAACATATTTATTCCTAATTATTTACGGGGGGATGATGGTAATTAATGCTTATATATACGGCACAGGTGTTTGACTTGTGTAAATTTCATTGGTGGGAATGCCGATCCTATTATGCCTGTCGAGAGAAGAAAAAAAATGCATTCGGTGATCATTTTTGGAATTTAGGAAGCATTTCACTACAAGCAAATTATTAAAGTATGTTGAAGATTCATGCAATATAACAATGGTCGTTTATAATCATGCATGTAGGTCATTGATAATTTCTTTTTTTATTATTGTATTTAACTACATATTTTTATGTTTTTATTTGCATCACGTTTCAAACGGCATCAGAAAAATGTGGATGTATCACTTAGATATGCAAAATGACCAATTTATTCTTGGCCGAGTATATATTTGGTAATAGAAATATGAACATAAATATTTGTTTCCTCAACAAACTCGAATTATCTTTTATCTTCACGTAAATGTGTATCTGAGGCATCTAATAATGATAAAGAAAAGAAACCCTAAAGAAATATTCACCAATTATAAGTGTGTAGAAAGCCCATTGCTCAGCTTACTCAGAAAGGGCAACTGTTTTGTTAACTGAGAATCTATTCACATTCATTTTATTGGCCTTCATCTTTTTGTATCGGCAAGAAATTATAGTGATTGATGTATTTGTTCTTTTGTTGTCATTACCATATATGCTGCTATTCATTAACAGCTAGACCACATCGTTAATGAGCGCTCTTGATTATGCCAGTAGGTATAACAAAGAAATGTGCGCATTTGAAATGAGTTTAGAAGCCATTTGAGTTTATTTATCCAGTAAATATAATATCGCAATACTGGAAGATGCGAAGACTATAGGCCTTTTGGCAATTAATCTTATTGCTCAATACAGTAATGCAGTATATAAAAAAACCTACAAAACCCCAGTTACTTTTAATAATAAATGTTAAAGTCATTGACTCCATGAGTTCGATTTATATATACCAGTAGTTAATATCTTAAAATCATTTGCCCTTTTTTCCAACTTACTTCAGAACAAGTAACATTAGAGTAATATTTTTCTTGAGCCAATGGGCTTGTCGTACTCAATTTCAATACCCCATGGGTAGTCTCATTTCCCTACATAGAGCCTTCATCTTTTGATCTGTAGAGGTGAATGAGGTCTTCAGTGCAGTACTTACTGGAAAAGACCAAGCTAAAGGTCAAGTGTATTTAATTAGCATGTATATTACCTCTGCATAGCCAAACATTGTTGTGAAAACAAGTAGTTAATATATTTGCATGTAATTAATAATTTTTCAAGTCTATTTATGTACTACAAATTTATAAAGATGGGTTAGTTATTACTTTTTTGACAACTAGCAAGGCAACCATTACAAAATAAATCATTATTGGACCGTTTGGCACTATTAACACTTTAACCCCTGGAGGTTTTTGTTGTTTTTGCATGAAATGTGACTACAGTAGTATACACATTTTGGGGGCTATTTTTAAATACATCCTAATACATAGACTTCCAAGCAATTTTCCATTAGCCTAATGCCTAGTTGTGTTAGAAACATTGTTTTCCATTGATTATTTTGCTTGCGCATGAGCAGAAGAGAAAAGTTGTAGTTCTTTGTTTCTTTGTTGCTTAACAGACCCATCATTTTTTTTTATTGAGACCATGCTTTATTCCAAATGCTCACCTTTACCTACTTTTTGCACAGGTTCACCTGTCTGTGTGAAGTTCAGACTGTCTGCCTTGGATCTAAGTCCCAAATCAATCTAGTCCTTAACACCTTTATACACCTTGCCATTCCTTAAAACTTGAACCCTAGCGTAATCTTGGACAAAAAACTAGAAATATTACTACCACTCTGACCTAAGGTTTTTGAGAACCTTGACAGGAGAAAGGGATTAACCTCTGTAAAATCAGTATCATGTCTCTGATAAGCTTGACACAGAACTGCCGAATGCATCAGAATGTCAGCTGTATAAACAAATTTGAAACAGTTAACAGTGCAAGAGTTTTTTGCAGTCTTCCAAGAAGACATTAACTTGGGCTGGAAAATGCCTGATGAAAATGATTGTGAGAAGTCTCCAACACTGACTGAATAGCCTCAAGCGAACATATTATAGGGAATATGCAAAAATACCTGTACATATTGTTCAGTACATCTTGAAACTTGATTAGGTATTTAACTTCGTCATCTGCAGCACCAAGAGCTAACCCATGGGAAATATAATGAACTTCAGCCTGGTAACAACACCACCATGACTGTAGCACCATCAGTTGATGCACCAACCAGATTGCTGAAACTAAAACCAAATGACTCAATTAAACATAACAACTCTGAATATATAGATTCTGCATTTGCAGTTAGAAGCTCACATAAACAAACAAATTATGATGTTCTAAAACATCTGTGTTGTCATCAAACATGAGACTTCTCAACCTCGGTAACAATCTAATAAACTATTACATCGGCCAATGACTGCTGAAACTCACTGCTGTGACTGTGATATGATGTGTGCATATCTACTTTAAGGTCTGATAGTTGGGTGGCACTCTGAAATAAAAATAATAATTAATTTGTATGCCATAAATATTTCATTTATAGTTAAACATGTTCTCATTATGTTAATCATATATATTAATGCAGCAATCATGGTGTAATACTTTAAGGTTTAAGTTTGTACATGTATTTTTCCCTGTGTTTCTGTCATTTAAATCCATAGAATATTACTGTTAACAAGCTATAATATTCTCAATACCTGTGGGATACCCAACTGGCGCAGCTTTGGGACAATTGTATTAGCCAGGTTGTAGTAAGCCACAAAGAAAGTGTTCCTCATGGCACTGATGACATTTTTACTTTAGCTGCAATCTTAGCTACTTCCATGGTAATTGCATTCCAAATTGCTGCCACGTTGTCACCGGAAATAAATGCATTATCAACTGCAAAATATCTGCTTTCCTGACATAGGCAATCTTTCTCTCTCTTTCTCATATTTTTAAAATGGAAACATTAGGTATTGAGTAAATTTATATTTTATTTTTGTAAGGATCTTTAGTTATTGACATTTTAGTACAAAAACCTATGATTGTGCTTTTTAATGTAAGATAAGTGACATATAATGTGACCATCAATTTCATGCATTCAGGAATTAAATCCCCCCCCCTTTTAGATGGTTAACTTCACAAAGTACATCTGTCAACCACTGGAGTTCAAAAAATTATTTTTGCTCACTTTACATGCTTTGCTTATAGTGAATTGCATCTTAAATCCCATGTTAACTGTGAATGCTGTATAATATGTCTCTACAAGCAAAATGGTATCTCCAAAGAAATTTAGGTGAGTCAACACCTGGCAATAATGTACTGTATATATAACCGTTAATTATTATCATTAATTTAATTGTTAAAATGAAGAAACATATCACAGAGCCTCCAAAAAAACTAATTCAGAATAAATTTGTTATTTAGTAAGCAGTGTTAAATGCCTATACAAGTTAACAATAAGGAAATAAGGTAGAATATAAAATGTGGGAAATAGTTATCACATGTATGGTAGCTCAAGACAACATTTGAACTGTTACCATAAAAATTCACTCCCATTGTAGGCAATACTGGAACAAAATAGGTAATGGTTTATTTAACAATCAATTGCATGTTCTTTCACTCACTGTAGAACAGAGGATTCTTTGAAGTATGTTGAAGAGGCTTGAGTCTAACGTTTGGCTATTGTGCAGTTTGGGCACAGAAGACCAGAATATGAAATAGGGGCATGTTAGGGTGGGGGAGGGAATAAGTCGCTCCACATGGAGAAACGGTGTGTCTTTTGAGAATTTCATGTGTATTTGCCTCTAAAAAAATAAGTAAATATTTAGTGAAAATCATGCTTAAAAATGCCATAAAAAACTTACAATAGTAAGGATGATTGCCATGAAACTTTACATAAATGGATTCATCTCGTAGTCTAGTTGGTTCTTGATGAAAACTCTGTTGATAGCACATTCTAATATGGCTGCCATTCTGTCCATCTTTAAAATCTTGTCATCACCAGATACTGCTGAAAGGATGATCATATCAACATGGAGTTTTCACTTAAAAAAAACTTGCGATGTATTTTTGGTCCTAAATGAAAATGGTGCCAATCTGTTATTCAGTATGGCTGTCACTGCATTCATCTTGAAAATCTTGTTATCACTACTTGTCCTGAATGAATGGTCAGATGAACATGAGGTTTTCACTGAAAGACTTGCTATGATGTCTTGTTGGTCCTAAAATAATGTTTGCAATCTGAAGTACAACATAGCCACCATGCAGCCATCTTTAAAATATCGTTTTTCTTACTACTTCTGAATAGATGGTTGTTGTTATAGGGTTTAACACCCATTTTCTGAATAAATGGTTATATCAGCATTAGGGTTTTCACTAAAAGACTTTATATGATGTATATTTGGTCCTAAATGAAAATATTTCCACTCTGATGTCCAATAATGACACCATGGAAGCCATTTTAAAAGTGTTATAGTTACTGCTTCAGAATGGAGTTTTCACTAAAAGACTTTTTGAAAGAATAGCATGCTGATCAGGGGTCTAATTAATAGGCTGCCAAAATGGCCATCTTGAAAACTTTATTTCAGCTAATTCTCCTACATGGATGGTCATATCTGCATGGGGTTTTCACTAAAAGAATTTTTAGATTTAACATGTATATTGGGACTTTATAAAAGAAATTAAAAATATTCCTGCCCCAAACTTATTGTGAAACTTTTTTTTTTACATGGGTCATGTATCTCAAGACTTAAGAAGCAAAATAAATTTGTGTTGAATTTGTGCACTCATGTTGCAGTAAATAGATAAACAAAATGCTTTTTTAATAATAAACTGTCATCATATTTTCCTTTTTGTTTTCATCATGAGCATGAAAGAAAACAAATATCCATAACTCCATATATGTAAACATGTATCGCGTATGTCAGATAACACACAATATATTGTTCATTGACATGAACATAAGAGAAACAAAACATGTTTGATTGTCATCAATGGTTTGAATATGTTATCTGACTGAAAACTGGATCCAACTGATTTCTTTAAGGTTTCTGCCATTCACAGATGACATGGTGTTAGGTGCAACATAACAAAGATTGTGTTGCATCCAAGTCAGCTATATGACAGTATCTCACAATCATAAATCTTTATTTGAAAATGCATTTACTAGAGTACAGTTACAATATTTTTACTAGCATGGATTACAAACAGTATTATTGAACCAAATATTATTGCTGTGTATATTTATTTATCCACAGATATCAATGCTCCTTTTTGTATTACTTATGACTACAGATGCCAAGCAAATTGATGCTTGGATGGTGAATAAATACAACTAGCAGCAAGCAATAAACTCATTGTTTGAACTTACTGATAGGGTTTCATAAACAAAGATTACTTTTACTACAATTTTAATTTTAAGCCTATTTGTTTTAAAAAGGATATCAGTATAAAAGTAATTTTGTTACAAAGCAAGCCAGTTTGGATTCTTTTAACAGTGCCAATTATTTTTTTGTAATATAAAAAAGGCAGCTGGCATAGAAAAGCTAACTTTGAATATCTTTCCCCGGTCTCTCTTCAGAAATGAATCATGCTTTAATGCTATTCCAACAACTGTTCATGTTTCATTTTTTAATAATGAGTACAATTCCATTTTTCAAATAAACTTTGCTTCTTATCAGAAACATTGCTGCAGTGATGTGTAATAATATCTGTTCTCTAGCATGTGCCTTTAATGTACTTGACTTCAAATGAATTGGGACATTCTACTTTGTGTACACTATTTATGTGAATTACCTGTACCTAAATAGACTTGCCCACAGCAGAGTTTGACACAACACACACCACTATGGTTATTGTCAGCCCATTAGGTAATGTTGGAAAGGTTGTTGTTTATCTCTGACCGCCTTACCTTTTCATTGCCTTATATCTTCAATGCTCCATGCTATCCGTTAATCTTCTTCCAGGCTTTCAAGGAAATTGAAAAGACCAGGAACAAGTTACTGCAAGATTCTCAAGGTAATGTCCAATATAGTCACTAAAATGTTGATTAATTTGGCTGGAGATAACATGGCAATTTCTTGGTTATGGGAGACATAGGCGTCAACATTACCTTTGCCATTTCACCTAATTACATCTTACGCTTGCCTGTAAATGAATTATAGTTTTTGGTAAATTTAAAGAAAAACAATAAAAAGTTGCATTTGTCATTTTTGTCTTTTTAAAAAATTCCATATATCATATTCTAAGAATGAAGACTATCAGAATAGCATAAATGTGCATTTGCCCATCATAGACCAACCTGCATTCCTTATATTTGTTTTATAGAAAGTGTATCTGATAATTTTCCAAGACAAGAGACTGGTTTCTTCAATCTGAAACATTGTCTTCACAGATTTGTTATATTTTTGTAAAATATATATATATATTTTTAAAAAGAATGGATTCAGATGTTAATTGAGACATGCTTTATCAGTGTAATTCATGACTGAAAAATGTTAAAGCACAGGATCTTTTTATACTTTAAAACATGTTTTTTTATCAGAGAAATGACAAAGCAGCAGCATTTCATGAATTTTAAAAAAAGAATAAATTAGTGATGTAATATATCATTCAAATTGAGCATATTGCCATGCTCATTATGGAATTTGTTGACTTGACTATGAGCTGTTGATGAGGCTACTTTCGAAGTCACGTATTAAAGGGTCAATATTTTTAAAGGCATTCATTTTAAAGTCATTCATGAAGGCAGTAGATTTAAACATTTAAAAATGTCTCAAGTAAAGGTATAACTTTGCTTGGCTGGATGTTGAAATAGGCTTTAAATAAATCTGTTGCAAAAACTAGACCATGTTATATCAAAAATTGTTAGTGTCTGAATAATAATAGTTGTATTTGACGAAAAATTTAATTTTCAAAAAATATCAAGTATGATACCACATTAATGTCAATCAGTCAACAGAGACTGCAATTCAATGCAATCCCAAAAGCACCACTTCTTCCAAGCTGCACCATATTACTCTCTTGTTCTTGGGTGCCAGCTGTCTGAGATATTGTTGATAACTGTCTATGATAAAGTTGTTTTTTTTTTGTAAATTTATATGGCAGGGATACATTCACTGGCAGTGTGATACTGAAAGGAATTGCATCTCCATCCATTTTTGTTTAATCCACTTGATAAGTCACATTTTCATTGAAGCAAAAGAATGATCAGGCACTTTTCTTGCTTTTCCCATGATCCTTCGTAAGCTTCACCATTAATATGCTGTTCATGCAAGACAAGTAGCAAACTAACCAATCAGAAAGTTACTTACCACTTGTCTTATAATAAACTAACCAATCAGAAAGTTACTTACCACTTGTCTTATAATAAAACAACTATGGTTGCTTAATTGGCTAAAAATGTGTGTAAAATGATAATAACATAATTGCAACTGATGACTTTATTTCACTTATCTTGATGAACAATAATTACATAAAATAATAAAATACCCACTTCTGCCTAATTAAAAAATTAATATATAAAAATTTTAAATATATGCTCCTGCTACACTTTGGCCCTTTGGGGATTTGTTTGCATCCTTTAGTCTCAAGAGACGATGGAAGTGCACCCATGAGAGATGATGTCCAGGTTGGTGGTTGTGCAGTGTCTCTAGTGGCTGTGTACCCCAACATTGGAGTGGCATTCCTTGCTGCACTTGAAAGTTGAGTCTGGTTTGTGTTGAAGCTGCTTCTTCTTCTTCTTCCAAGATTGCTTTTGAACAGCTAGCAAGCATGGCTTCCCCTTGCCGGCTTTCAAACTATTTATCAGAGCATGTCACCAGCTGAGACTGCCTAGAGCAAGCTCTGGCCAGGTGTTGACATTGATGTCAAGGGCTTTCATGTCGCGCTTGCAGAATCCTTCAAGCAGAGATGTGGCCAATCGACCTTTTGTGTCAGTATACTGTTGTACACTCTTTGCAACAACTGGAGAGTTGTTGATGCCTTTCCAATATGCTTGTTGCACTCAGCATCAAGCGATAAGCTGTTAGTGATGGTGATGGTAGAGTGGAGGTACGTGATATGACTGACTACCTCAAGTTTGTAGTTGTTGATGATGATTCTTAGGAGGTCCATGTTCTAAGCAAAGCAGTCCATCAGGATTTCTCTGATGGTTGTTTCATGCACTTTGCTCTTTGCCTTTAGTTATGCCAGGTTGAACAGTTTGCCGTCTGATCAGGTGTGCAGGTAGATCCCTTCTGTGGACACCCCAAAGGTATGCTTGAGACTGTGAAGAAGATGCTAATGAGTGTGGAGACCAGCATCCCTGTTTCACTCCCCACTGTGGATGTTGAAGGGGTCAGACATTGTGCCATCATACTGCACTGTGTCTTTCATGTCATCATGGAATGACTGGATCATGCTTAGCAGCTTTGGAGGGCATCTAATCTTCGCCAGGATTGTGAAGAGTCCATGTCTGCTTACCAGATTGCATGCCTTGGTGAGGTCTATAAAGGCCAGGAAGAGGAGTTGTGTTGTTATCTGCATTTCTCCTACAGTTGCCTAACGGAGAAGATCATGTTGATTGTGGTCCTCTCTGCATGGAACCTGCACTGCTACTCTGAATACATTATGTTAGCAAGCGTGTAAAGTCTATTTAGTAGGATAACACGTGCAAAGACTTGACCCACGATGTTGAGAAGGGATATGCCCCTGTAGTTGTTGCAGTTGCTTCTGTTGCCTTTGCTCTTGTACAGGATTATGATGTTGGCATCTCACATGTCCTGAATCACTGTACCTTCATCATAGCACTGGCAGAGGAGGTCATGCAGGTGTGTGAGCAGCTGCAGTTGCACTTGATGACTTCTGCTGAGATGCCATCCTTCCCTGTGGCTTTACCAAAGGACAGTTTCTCTGAGGTCTTCTTTAGTTCTGCCACAGTAAGTTTCTCATCCAGTTCGAGATAGTTTTCAGTGTCATTTGGGCATTGTTGGTTATGTGGTTCAGACTAGTACTCCACCCAATGCTCCATCTATTTGCCTTTGTCGTTAATTGTATTGCCTGTGGCAGACTAAAGTGTTGCTATCACTTCGTGGGACCCATTGCTTTCTTTATGCCGTTGTACATGCCTCTGATGTTTCCAATGTCTGCTGCTGACTGGATGCTCTGACATAGCTGAAGCCAGTATTCATTGGAGCACTGCAGTGCTAACCTCTGCACATTGCTTCTGGTAGACCTGATTTCCTGTCCTCTGGCAGGGGTTATCGTTTGTATTCCAGGTGAACACTATGGCTGGCTTGAGTGTGGCAGATCTGGCCTCAAACCAATCATTGTTCTTTGACTGCTTCTTACTAAAGATCCATGTGGCTGTGCTGTACACAGTCTCTCTGATGTGATCCTATATCTCTTTGGCAATGCTTTTGGGAGGTTCAAATCAAACATCTTGGAGAGGGCATAATTGAATTTCTCATGGCAGACTTGTATTGACCAAGTCCAGTTGGTGCCAGTGTTTGGACCGGGTATGCCTCTAAGACACTTTATGCTGTGGTTTTGTCTGAAAAGAATGAATTATTGATGCTGAGGTCGTTATACGAACACATCTCTAGGAGTCACTGCCCATTTTCATTCATCTTCTCAATGCCAAACTTGCTAAGACAGGAAGGTCAAGAGTCCTGGTCAGCACCCACACTAGCATTGAAGTCACCCAGTAATATCAAGTTCTCTTCCTTGGGAATTTTGTCAGTGAGCAAATTTAATTTGTCATAGTCTTAGAACTCATTCTTGGTATCTGCGGTGGTGCTAGTGTGGGAGCATAAACTCAGATCTGGTTGACAGGACTAGTTGTGGTGTGTAGGCAGAGGGATAACCGTGTTCCAATTTCCTTGCTGGCAGGGTTCTCTCATCCCAAGCAGAGAGTTCCTGATGGCGAATCCAACACCAAACTATCTGGCTTTGTTAGCACACTTTCCTTGCCAGAATAATGATGTAGTTCTCTTCTCTGGTGGACCTGAAATCTGGTATCTGTGTTCTCTCGTAGTGTGGCGATGTTAACCTGGAGTCTTGCAAGTTCGTCATTGATGACTGAAATCTTTCAAACATTGCTGATTGTTGCTGATTGCCTGCAGGTCATCTGAGAGTCCAGTCAGCATGGTCCGGATATTCCAGGTAGCTAGCTTGAGGATTGGAGGTTTCCTTGTTGGTTTTCGTTGTTTCTTGGTGCAATAGTTGCAGTCCATTTTGTCCTGTACTTGCGTACCTTAAGCCCTATGCACCCAGTAAGTTAGGCGAACTGTGGTGGAATGGCACCTTATTGTTAGGGGTCTGCCCAGCATGAGGTGGGCTGTAGCTGTCCAGTGAGACCTGTTGGTCTCTCCTACCGTCTGAAGCAACCCCTGGTGTCTGACTCTACGCCAATCAAGCAATAACTTATAACCAGTAAACTGTTGCTATCTGTTGTCGACGCTGTGAAGCGAATTTGGAGTGTCCTGTTCGTGGTGCAATTAAAGCCTGGGCAGGGTAATATGGAGAATCAGTTGTTGCGATGACACTGAAAACAATGGCAAGTTGCCATAGGGACTCTAGATTTTCTGTTTGGGTTTACTCCCTTAGCCTTTCCCATGAGAGGGTATAATTGCAAGGCAGCGAAGGTTTGAAGTTTACCTTCTCCTAAATGGGCAACCACCTAAGCTAAACAAGCCCCATCTGCTTGAAGCATCTGGCTTTGAGGTGTCAAAAACTTGCCTGTGATCCCTTCTCTAGTACATTTAAACAGGTTCTGCCGGACTTAGTTAAGCCACTTGTGAAGGCCTGGAGCTGGATTTGGTTGTTGGAGACTATCAGATGCAAGCCATTGGGGGTTTTACAAGGGAACTGGGTGCTTATCTTCCACATCCACCCCAGCAATAACAACCCTTGGAACCCCTGATGACTGTGTGAATGAACTTGCATGTATCAACAAATGATAAGCATGTGGCATACTCCTGCAGAAAATTGTTTCTCAATTTCAGTCCATTGATATACTTATTTCCAAACAAAGCCCACTCATACATATTGTAATCAGTGTTAGCAGCTGTCTATGAAAACAACTATCCACCATATTGTTAGTGACCACTGTTAACGATGGACTTTCCTTGGAAAATAAACCTGTCGCAATGTGTTTCACTACTCTATATACAATGATGCAAAGCTGATATCCTTTGGCCCATTGTTCATACCATCTGTACTTTTCCTGATTCCAATTTATCCATACAGACAGATGTTCTGTTGGACTAAAGGTATGTAGACCCGATGTGACATCATCAATAAATACATGGTTTCTGCACTTTCAGCATCAAAAGGAAAATATGTCAATAACCTGCCATTTAGATGAACTTGTGTTTAATGATGAAAATAGTAATTATCAATGAGATCTTTTTGAAATATTTCAAATGTTCTTAATGATTAATTTGTGAGCAAAAACAAAACTTTGTAGATCCAATAGGGATCAAAAAAAATTCTCATGTGACAAACTGACTTATATCATTAGACTTTTTACCAATTTAATCACAAAATAAAAAAGTTCAAAAGTTAACTATGGAGGTCTGTTTCAATCCCCTACAGAAGGCAGGCAAGAAGAAATTTTTATTATAAAAACAACTTTCAGATAACAAAGTCATGAAGTCGGGTATTCCACAAGAATCAGTTTTGGATTAACATACTGAAGTATCAACCACGGATAATTTCTTGCAGTAAAAGTTCATTTCTGAAGCCGAATTCCATTCAACCTATAAGACTCAAGTTTTCAAGAAGCATCTTAGTCAGAGTCAACAGAAGCTGTTTTTGTAATATTTTATGTAATACAGTACTAATTTTATTTAAAATAATGTTCTTTCTTGTTCTTACCTGTAATGTCTTTCGCAGGCTCAGTACTAATTGTATGAATCTTGTAGGACTCATGATGTCTAGTACAGATTTCACTGTAGTAGTAGATGTCTAGTACAGATTTCACTGTAGTAGTAGATCAGTTATCAACTTTTTAAATATCCTTGTTTAAAGACACCATAACTCAAAGTCATAATAATAATAAATAATAATAAAATATTGAGGCCTAATATCTGCTATGTACAATATATACAATGGAAGATTGGTCACTTGACGATGTGAATTTCTTCTGTAAGTAAAGCCTACTTTGTGCAGCACAGAGATCCAATATATTGAATTTTCTGTTGACATGTACATTATTTTGCATATTTTAAGTTATGAGAATCCAGTTTTTTCTCCAGAGAATGTTTTTTATGTATAAACAGGAAAAAAAACACTTTGTATTTCTAAGCTTGTTTGTTTGGGCAAACCTAATGGACAAAAAATTACATTGATTCAAATACATGATCACACTAAGTAGAGTATATTTGATCATGATGTTACCACATCAGATATTTGAAGGTATATTAAGAATCTGATGTCCAGTAACTTTACTGGCCAGAAGAACTTCTATACACTCAGCCGCTCTTAAGTGTCACTGATCATCAGCCAGTGTCTCACCAATTGTACACTGATGACACCCAAATATACAAGTCTAGCCACCCAACTGAAGTTGATGCTACCATCCAAGGAGTAGAGAGGTGCATTTCTGATGTGTAATCATGGATGACATGTATCAAGCTGCAGATGAATGATGATAAAACTGAGGCCATTCTGATCACAACACAAAAGCTATTCATTCACATCCTTTACCTCAGACAATAAATATCAGCAACACCAACATTAAATTCTCACAGTCAGTACGAAACCTGTGTGTTACTCTAGACAGTATTCTCACATTGCACCAACATGTCATGAACATATGTAAGGCTGCAAATCTTGAGCTGAGATGCATAAGCTCCATTTGCAAATATCTTTCAGTTGATGCCATTAAAACATTCATTAGTGTTCAATAGTACTTTCAAGACTGAACTTTTTAAAATGGGACCCCGCTATAACACAGTAGTTGGGAGAAATAGAATCCGACCGTGTTATGAACCGAACCGTGTTATAAGCATCCATGTACAATACCAACACATTTTTGGATTTAATTGGGGAGTGGGGGAGGAGGGGGTAAAATAAAGACGGGAGCAAAAATGCATGGCACAATTACCATTTTTGATCAATATATATTAAATGAGATAAACAATTGCTGTGGTAACAGAAATTGCAGATATAAGATATTACTTTATTCAGAGAACCATGCATTGGTACATACACGTGTCTAATTTATATATACATGTATAATCTATTGCATGAAAAGAGTATCAACACTGTGTACTCACCAGCAAATCTTGTAACATACATTGAATCCATAATAAAATATTTCCATCAAAAATATCCACACACGGATGTAAAATATTCAATAATTTTGTCACAGATCATTATGTAACTGAATTCAATGAAAAGAAAAAAACAAAAATTACGTAACGGGTGTACGTAATGAATGATGAGATAGTACATGTCCGTAGATTAAATAATGGAAGCTAAAGTGTATTCTTATAATAACTACATGTACATCTCAGGATCTTTCTGTCTCTGAATTCAGTCATTGTAAATTTCAGCACATTTTCCCACCCAAGCTGCTAGTCAAAGTTCTTTGAACTTGCCGCCAAGCTATTGCGTCATGTTCTTTTGATGTACTCTAATAAATACAGCAGGCAGAACTGGCTGTATTTTAACCACTGAATTATGTCACTGTAAATATCAGCACAACTAAAATGATAAAGTAACTTGCAGAATTCGAATTTACTAGTCAACAGATTGCATAAAACAACACCACCAAGCCACACGCACATGTTTGCGGCTTTTTGTTTCTTTGATGATGTATAAATAGTTTCCCCCTGATTTGAATAAGTTTAGCTCGGCAGTTCAATTTGATGATAAACAATGTACTTAAATTAATTGATTTATACATTCTGGTGAGAATCTTTTATCAACCCCCGCATTGGCTGTTGCTTAGTTGTGTATGAAATTAAGAGAACATATATCGGAGATCATTAGAGCAACGATTGTATTCAGAATGCATTCAAGACAAACACAAAGTAGACACAATGGCTTCATTGCTCAGGGATCAGTAATAATAATATTGACACTTATGAGCTGTCATTTTTCAACAATAAACAAAGATCAAAGTTCTCAGTAGGCCCAGCAATTGGTTTGTATTTCCGATCTTTATTCTGGCACAAAACTAGAAGAAATTTGTTATTTTTTGAAATTTTAGGATTTCCTCCCCAAAATGAATTAATACATTTTCTACATGTTTTTATTTTCACACTTTTTAGACGAGTATGAGAAAGATAATTAAACTCTTATTTTATTTTTCATACTTAAAAGATTTTTTTTTTTTTTGGTCTTTGAGAAAAATACCTGTAATAAATTACCTGAAATTTCGGGAGCCATGCCACGAATGCGTTATATCCGAATTCGTATTATAACGGGGCGGGTTATAGGGGGGTCCCACTGTATGTGGTTTTCACCAGAATTGTTATATTGTATAGTTGATCCTTGATAAAAATAGTGCAGCTTGCACATCCAAATAAATAAAACCAGCACAGACAAGATCTTGAAAATATTTGTATTGCTACTACAGAGTAATGGATGTTTGCATTATCATGAAGCTTTTTCTCACAACTTTTTGTGATGTCTAGTTGATCCTTAACAAAAAGAGTGCCTATTTTACTTCTAATATAGCTGCTACCCACAACATACTTCTTGAAAATCTGTATCACTACTTCTAGATGGCTTATCATACCAACATTGTACTTGACTTCTTATGATGTCTTAGATCGAAATGATGTAAGTCTTAGATGTCAAATATGGTAATTCAAGGCAACCATCTTTAAAGTCTTGTTATCATTATTGATTCAAAACATAAGTCATTACAACATTGGTCTTCCATCAAAAAAATTTTTTTTTTTGGTGTCTTGATGGTCCCAAATGTTAATAGTGTTGATCTGGACAATAAAATATGTCCACAACAGCAGCTAACATGAAAGTCTTGTTATCAATGAAAATTATTAGAGATGGTAGCAACACTCAGGAATTAAATAGAAGAAATGATCTTATCATGAATTCCTGTAAATTCTGTTCAAGCCTGTAGAGCATCAGCCACTTATGTTCACAATGATCTAAGCTTCCTATGGAAGAAATTCTTAATCCTGAATTCATGCTTGTTCTAAAACCATATGGGTGAATTAGCAAATTTATTGTGAAGAACATAGGTTAAAATTAATCCCAGAGGCAGATTTTGTTGACGTCAGTTCATATTACACATACTGGTTTTAGCATTATACTTGACTAATGTCACATTGTATTATTACTAAACGTTTGAAATTGATGTGTTTAAACACTGGTAGCTGGTCTAGCCCTGCAAATCAGTAACATTGTATTCAGTGTTTTTTACATTTTAGCCCTGATTGTACTCAAAATGTATAGGGTAGTCACTGGAATTTAAACAGAATTTTCTTTGTATTTACGTAACAACAATTTATGCTAGATAGTTTACTTACTTTAAAGATTTGAATAACAGCTTTTGAATCATATTTTTATGACCCTAATATGAAGATAGCATATCCATTGGTAAAAAATTGCCTGAAATCCTCTGTCCAGTGTCTTGCATATGTTGTCCATAATCTCTTTACAATTAATATATCCATTCTAATAGAATTTTGAGGGGATTCATTTTATTTGTTTATGCATTCTTTATACCTCAATATTTCACCTGTACTCATAGTATATGTATTTACCTCAAGGAGAATAACTCAAACATGCCAACAGTTGGCAATTGTGACAAAGCTTTCATGACAAAGTGTTTTTTTTTGTTTTTTTATATATATGTTTAGTCTTCCATCTTGAATAGTATTTCACTGACACTCATTACCATCAGTTCTTCAAATTACACATCAGGAGAAAATTTACCTTTCTAATACCTAGGTAACTGTTATCCAGTTTTCATACCGAGGGTGACGTTTGATCCTTCCAATATGTTATACAGGAAATAGCTATTGTTATGCATATCTGTCTGTCAATCTGTAAATATTTTTGTGGAGCATAACTCTTGAACCATTCAGGTCACATTTTGAACGAATAGTTCTGATATGCCAAATATCCTTCAGTTGATGGCACTAAAACACTTGTGTGTTTCATTAATACTTTCAAGACTGGACTATTGCAACTCTGTTCTGTCTGGTTTGTCACAATATCTACTCTAGAAACTTCAAAAAGTTAAAAACACAGCTGCTCGGATCATCATTAGAGTACCACGATCAGAGCACACCTCCCCTCTGCTCTGTACCCTACACTGGATATCCATTTGATCCACAAACACAAAATTTGTTCTCTGAGCTATGTTTTATTGCCAGACTCCAGTCCAGCATACTTATCCAGCCTCACCCATGTGTACACACCTATAGTTTTGTGAGAGATTGATATAATACAATAGATGAAAAATAGCTTATTACTGTGAACCTGGAATTCTTATATTCTTTAAATATTTTAGAAGTCCTTCAGATTGGATGAAAATTTCAGTTTTCTTCAAAGATAAAATGATAAAAATTTCAGCAAAATGCTGGATATTATGATCACATGTTACTATATGGTCACATTTTGCATCTTTAAATATTTCACTAATATCTACAAACAATTTAATTTTAAATCCAAGAAATTGTAAAGTTTAAAAATGATATTGCTTCTTAACAGTGCTGCTTATGAATCCTTTCAAATTTACAAATTTATTGTTTCTAAAAAAAAGAGCCAAACAAATACTCATGACATAAAATGGTGAACTGTATGCGTGTTCCCTTAATCAAGTAGTCACTATTTCACTACTGCTTTAACTTGACACGATAAATGCCAAAAAAATGCTGTTAATCATCAAAAGGAAAATGCTTTTTGTTAAAGCTGTAAATCATCATTATAATAAATAATATCATTATTTATGGTTCATTTCTTCCCATTATATACTTCTTTAAATAGTGAAAATTAGCTCAAACTTTTAATTGCAGTTAAGAATCCTTATTATTATCATGAATATCCCTTAGATAAAATTAATGAAAAGTCTTTGCTGATGTCCAGTGTGCTGTTTCAAGATTTCTTGGTAAGGAACAGCCTTGTCTGGAAGCAACTGATGCTGCAGCAGTTCTGTAAGAATCAGCTTTGATTTTAGATGTATCAATTCCTGATTGTTCTGAAAACATTTTTAACCATCTTGCAAGAGTACTAGATGGCAAAGCTCTATATGAGCAATAAAATACCAAAACTTTTAATAGATTTCTGACAATTTGTGTTTTGTCAATAAATTGAAAGTATTATATTACTACTTTATTCATCATACAGGTCATATTACATAAATTTAAACAACATTAAAGTCTTTGCTCAAGGAGCTGTAGGTAGAGAAACCATCCAGTTTAGTGTTAATAACCTGAAAAGATCTAGTTTCCAAAGGAAATAGTGTATAGTGGTAATTGAAGACTGCACTACATCCCAAGTGTCAGTGTATCATGGATTCTTTTGACTTGTATATACTGATAAGTAAAGGGCACCAATCATTTTCAGACATTCTCAATGTTTGAAGTAACATTGCATTGTGAATGTTAATGACACTTTAAGACTTAACTTCATTTGCCAAAGAATCTAAGAATGAAATTAAGTTTCCTGATCTTACAGCAAACTCTCCATTTTTCCATCTGCTACTCAGTAAGAAAAATCTTAAACTGGACAGAGTCCATCACAAAACCAAAAGATGGTTCTTTTACATGGAGTGAGTACCAGTTTTTACACATTTATTGTGAAACCTTAAACATTTGAATGTTTTATTCATAATCCAAGCATCAAGATTCAAGGTATCAAAATAGTAGGTGTACCTGTTGTCATAACCATGTACTAATTGGTTTATTGATCTTAGTGAGCACCTTGGAGTGGAGGAAAGTTCAAATGGTAAACACAGATGGAAAAATATGGCCAATCCAAATAAACTTTGACAGCTTTTGATAATCTTTAATGTATTGGAATACTAAGTTAAGAATCTTTCCGAAGGTAAAGAAATCTTTTCCTGGATGAGATTTAAAACAAGTTTAAATGTTTCTTAAATTGAAATGTCCATAACGAACAAATTAATTCAGCTGTTTCAGTTTGATATTTTGTTGGAATTTTCTGTTAGATTTGGGTACAATAAAAGTGTTGGAAATAAATTGATTATTTTCCCATATGGAAGTTACAATAACTCCTTTGCTAGTAGTTCCTTTATTTCATTACCAGATACTAATAATGGTTTTCTGTTTCTCAGAAAAATGAATTTCTTTCAGAAATTGTGATTGGAAAGGCATGAATTCAAACTCTATTTTGTATCCAGGGACAGTCTGTAAATTCAATGTATCACTTGTGAAGTTGTTCCATACAGTAATACAGTGCTTTAGCTTCCCCCACAGAATTTATCATCATGGGTTTTATTTGCTGTCTTGTTTTCAGAGACTTTGTACTTCTGCAGCATTTAGAGGTTAGCCTTAGGACTGGTCATCTTGATATCAGGATAATGTGACTAGGTAGGACATGATGCCCCAGTGCTTGACATCAATATAAATTGTCTTACTATAGACATTGTAGCAATATGACTCCAATTATTAAAGCTACATTAAAAATACATAGCAGGCTTGTTTTTTGCCACATTCTGAGCCTTAATCACAAGAGACATAACAGATTTCAATTTTGTTTCTTTATTTCTTTAGCATTTTAATTCTTCTCTGCTTGGAGAAAGTTGCCTCAACCTTATTAAAGGCAGCAATGTATTCTGTGCCAAAACCCAAAAATTATAAGTCTGCCTCATGGTCAGTAATTGGGAAGAATTTTTTAGCCATTGCAAGTAAATAAATTTAAGAAAATAAGACAAATAATGGGTGTAGCTTGGACTACATCCCATGTCCGGCTATAACAACATCACAAAAACATATTAAATATCTTCCCGATGCTCAGCAATACAAGAATAAAGCAGATGATTCATGTTTATATGTGATACATCATTTGACTTGTAAAATATATACAATTTCTTTGAAGACTGCCTGTTTCTGCCAATGGTAGAATAACAATGCTATTTATATACATGCGAGGCTGAAGGCCTTACAGAAAATAATATGAATTAATTAGTGAAAATGGGACTTGCTCTTTTTGACCTTGTGCAAATTACAACTAAGTTACAGACAAGTTTGTATTGATAAAGGTCATTTTGATCCCATCACATTAAAGAGCATACTACAGGACCTGCCATTGTGTAAGTAATATTTGTTGCAATATTTCATTACTGAAACACTCGCTTATTCCCTTTTCTTCTTGATTTATAGCCAAGGTTGCTTTGAGGGAATGAATAGCTAAATCTCATGGAAGATAAAATTTGTATTCTCTTTTTGCAGTTTGGTTCGAAACAGAAAAAAAAATTGCCATCAATAGAGACCCAAGGAAGTGGAGTGAAACACTATTTTTGCGCTTAGAAAATGGGGTCAATTTATTGGAGGAAGAATTGCGCTATGCATTATTATATGTGAAGTTAATGAAGTTCACATCATGTGCAGTTGATTTGTGTAAGTATCTTAGCCAGAAAGAATAATTTTTTATTTCCTAAATTTATGAAAATATTTTAGATCATACAGCATATATAGGATTGAAGAATCAGTTCTTGTGTCCTATTATCTTCCATTTGAATTAAGTCATGGTGCTATTGCGCTAAGGTGAGAAGACTTAAAAATAGCATCCATCCATATGTTAACCCTTTACATTGCACAGCGGCCAAAAACGTCTTTACTACCAAGCGGGCACAACGTCCGAAAGCGTCCGTGATAACTAAGGGTTGTAAACACGCGATCTTGAGACTTTACGAGACTTTCCATTGTTTACTTCCAGTTTTGCCGATAGCTTGATACTGTGGGCGCCATTTGCAAGTGTTTTCTTTAAATTTGATTGGATTTTTAAAAATAGTTTTCAGGGTTTTAATGCTTTGTTTTTCAAAATGGATTTCGACGATTCTTCAAGTGATAGTGGAGATTTTGCTGGGTTCAATTTAAGTAACATTGAAGTGCACGAAGTTGGCTATGAATCAGAGCTAGATATCAATGATATTAGCGTAAGCAGTGTACACACTTCGGATCTCTTGGACTTTGAAGAAGGTGATTCGGATTCTGAAAATGACTGACAATCACAAACAATATGTTGTATTTTGTAAATATTTGTGTTCATGTGTGGATTACTGGCAACATTGGATTATTCATTTCACATGTGAATAAATAATAAATCTGCATTCATTTTCCTTTATTTTGTTTTTTTTTCTTCACAAAAATCTGTTCACTAACAACTTAGATTTGATGTTTTTACTAACGTAACCCTAAATCTTACTGAAAACCTGAAAAATCTTGCCCGTTCAGAGTTAACAAACGGAATAACGTGTGCCCTGTAAAGGGTTAATCTGTGCACAAGCTTGTAAACACATAATCACATTCAAACATTTGGTTTTAAAGAGATACGTGTATTGGGAATTTTAAAATATATAAAATCTTCGTGTGGTTTTTGCTTTTATTTGTAAAATGTTAAAGTTTAGGCTTCAGAAATAAGTATGTAAATGAGCTGCATTTCAGAAATAAGTCCTAACTGTGCACTCATGAACTCAAAATAAAAACTATTTTAGGTTTTTCAACCTTGAGTAGGAGTTGCACCTTTCTTTTTTATAACCAATTGGGAAAAATTTGGGAATTACCAGGTCTTTGCTGTGAAGCAGATATGATTATCATACCCATAAATACTTAATAACTCTTGATCTAATGTATTTTTTCTTCATTTATTAATTTCTTTATTCATAATTGAGTCAAAATATATTTAGAATTCAAACAGTGTTCATTTCTCAGGAGAGGCACATTGAGGGGGCATCTTTTTCATAATGTTTTTAATGAGTTTAACAATACAACAAATACTTGTGCCAGTTGGAGATCAAAATTAATTTTGATTGACAGTTATGATTGACATTTTTCATGTTTGAATACAAGAGCGCACCTTGCATTTTTCATGAAACCAGATTGAAATATAGAACTGGGAAACTCGTTTTAGTTGACAAAACTTATGAAATTGGCATTTAGTTTTCAAAGTGTTGCCACCAGCTGGCATTAGTAACATTCCCATTGATTGAAATTTAGTTGAATACATTGTACTGAGAATGAGAATTTAACAAAATCTATGAATAATTTAAAGTATAAAATTTCATGATGTTGATTTCTGGGTATTTCACTGTTTTTGATGATGAAATGAGAGGTATATCAAGGTTTCATTTACCAATTTTGATCGTAATTTTCTTCAATATGTACAGACCAATTTTGGGGGCATTTTCTAATTGTTAATTTAAATTTTTTTTTCTTGAAGTCCATTTAAAGAAAGAAGATGACTGCATGTCTATGATGGAGAAGGTGTTTCAGGTTGTTAATGAATGTAAATCAGATCCTGGTGACCTGGAGAGAGTAACAATACTAATCAGTGATAATATTCTTCAGAAGCAAATACTTCTTTCTGAGGACAAGGTGACAGCACCATACAGAAACAAATCGTTAATTGATAGATTAACTGGATTATCTTTCAAGGGTTGGTTTGGTAAGTAAATACTTTAACCTGAGGAAAATGTGACAAATGTGTTACAGGAACAAATTGGTGATAGAAATAGTCACTACCACTTTTCAATGATTGACTTTCTACTCCACTTATTCTTTAGAACCCTAATTATATTAAAATAACTCTGTTTGATAGAAATACTATACACTTTTGCTTTAATTTGTTTTTACATTTTTTTCTGGAAGGAATCATTTTGGAAGAAATAGACCAGAATAATGTGGGAGGTGAATTGACGGCAACCATGTTGATAATAGTTATTTCTATATATCATACCTTCCAAATCTTGCATACTAGCAAAAACTACAGAAAAATGATTATTGCCAAAAAATATGAATAATTGGTTCATCCGTGTTTTATTTAGATCCAGGTTTCAGCTTAGAATTAGTGAAACTAGTCAGGGAACCAGACTAACTTTATAGCAGCACCCCAGATGCTTTAAGCTGCACCTGTTTGTTCATAATGATTTTAGAATCTTTAAAAATGGCATCCAGAAAGCGATGCATGTTTAAGACGAAAGGGAAAATAAGCTTCTAGGAAAGTGTTAATAATCAACACAGTAGAATAAAATGTAGTACCGTAATCAGAATCTTGTAAATAAAAGCTGGAAAGGACACAATTACATTTATTGCACATGCCAATTTGAGTACGTCTCATGGCACAAAATATGATTGCTGTCATCATGTCAAATGGAAAAAAATTTCTAAGTTGAGAGACAGCAACAAGTCATTGAGCTGCATAGGGTTTGGAACTCGAGTTTGTACAACTTTACTAGTGGTAAATAAAGTCTATATGACTACAAACTTTTCAGCTGCGCATAATGTTTATCAATAATTTGTTGAACTTACAAATAGGTTTTCCAGCTTTATCATAGCAGTTATTGATCTTTTGTTACACCTTTCTGAAAATATGGTCAATCTTGTGAAAATAAATGAACTGCCTTACAGAGACAGAATCTTCAGAGTTGGCAGGCCAGCCTGATGTATGTATTGAAATGGGGTTTGCTTATTCCATTTCTTATGCAGTTGGTTTTAGATGAAAATAATTTGACTTTTGAATTAGAATATCTTGTTACCCCAGAGCCATTTGCCCTACTGATTTGTGGTTTCCACTGAAAGAAAGTATCTGCAGTGAAAATGTTGTGAACATAAACTCAGAATTGCTACCACTTACTTTTGGATCTTAGGCATGTTAACCATATCTTCACCTTGGCAGGTCGATCAGATTGAATTTATTTGAAACACTTGATCCATTTGGACTTTTAGGACTATTTGGGATTTAATTCGCAATACTGTAAGTTCTTTTTAAAATTTTCATTTTTTCTTCTTGGGGAAATAAATTATTGGCTGAATTTTACAAATCTTGCTGGTTTTCTCTCTTTTCTGTTACTTGCTCTATATACTATATACTATACTATACTAAAAGTTTTGTTTTCAGTACCCTTGATGAAAGGTAACTTTATACCATAAAATAAATACTGGATTAGAAGTCAATCTACTTAACAAAATTGTGTAAATCCAGATTCAGTCTGGACATGGGCTTTTCCATACTTTTTTATAATATTAATTGGTCCTATACAAAATTATATAAACTTCTATTATTTACACCTTGGTGACCATGTAAGAATATTTGTATTACTTTGTTGAACATAGAGCCATATTGAATAGGAGGCTTAATATAATCATTTATTTGCTTCTTTAAAAAAAAACACTTCTGGTTTAATCTCCATCATGAAAAGAATTACCAACATCTGGAAAACTTCTCGGTGGAATTGGACTAAATTTGAAAGGATGCATTTTGGTTTAAAGGTTGTTCATGTTGATGCAAATTATGCAGATTTGTCACTAAAAGAAATACTAAACTTCTCAAAGTTCACTCATATTAGAGGATTGTAGAAATAACAACAAAATAGGATGGTAATTGATGAAGGTAAAACAAAATGTATGATTTTGGGGACAACACAAAAGCGACACAAGTCATTGAACCCAAAGCTGTCTCTTGCAATAAATAATCATCCATTAGAAAATATCAAACATGAAAAGCTTGTAGGTGTGTCCATAGATAATAATTTTTATAGAATGACCATATTGATGAGCTTTGTAAAACACTGTCATCAAAAATTGCCTACTCAGCAGAATCAAGAAAATTATATACTTACCTATGGAAACTCGCAATCTAGACTACAAGTCATATATTCTTCCAACAATGGATTACTGTTCTAATGTATGGGGAAACTGCTAAATCTGAGCTTGACAGAATTTATAAACTTCCGAAATGAGCAGAATGCATAAATTTAGATGCATTTTATGCTTATCTCTCAAAAGCATTATTTACAATACTCAAATAGTTCACAATATATGACAGGATAGATTTTCACAAGGCAGTTCTTTTATAAAAATGTCTACATGGAACTGCACCAAAGTATCTTCAGAACTTATTCAGGCCTTTTTTTGACACAATACCAGCTGCATTCAATATCACATGGAGACCTTCTAGCACCAAAACCAAGAACAGAGCAATTTAAAAAGAGTTTCCAATACTCTGGTACAGTTCTGTGGAACAAGCTTCCACTACATGTAAAATCTGCTGAAAATATTAGAGTATTTAAGAAGAGATATCATGAGCATGTATGTGTTTCTAATAGATAATGGAATTTAGTATTTTAATACTATACATGTGAAAATAAACATTAATTATTGCTATCTTCATATAATGTGCATTGTTATTTATTTAGCAAGAGGACCTCAAGGGAGAATAGTCCTTGACCAATGAGTCACCCTCTATAAATAAAGCATTATTATTATTATTATTATTATTATTATTATTAACTCATTTCCTTTCCTATCGAAGGAAGGGTGAGACATCCCTTGGGACCCAAACCCTCTCCTGCAGTGCATCTGTCTCCAAAACATCCCTGTAGTTGCTTGTCTGAGCCTGTTTTCAGAGGCCTAGCTGAGCATCACAGACAATAGTTGTGGTCATTGCCATTATGAACAAGGGTAACCAACTCCAGTTTCAGGAAGAAGATAAAACTGTCAAGGAACCCCACATTCTTTATCCAGTCCAGTTTGGTGAAACTGAGGGAGGAGGTGCACACCCTTTTTCAAAAAGGGGGAGTCAAGAGGTTCCTGAATGATTAGTCTTTTTGTATTATATTCCCAAATATTTTGAGTTACCAAAAAGGTGAAAGGTTTTACATTATAATTGATCTCTCCCCTTTAAGCCATTTCCTTCCAGGGGAACCTTTCAAGATGGAAACAACTTTCTCAATTAAGATCACTCTTCATCCATCAAATTTAGCATTCTTCATTGGCCTTCAGGATACCAGATGCACATCTTCATATTTCCTTCTCACCACAAATGCCTCTGGTTTTGCTTAGACAAGAAGATTTTTGATTCCAGGAAGTAGTAGTATCAAGCCTCTTATTAACTGGAACACCAATTATCCAGTACTTGACATATGGCTCATTCAGAAAGATTAGGTTCAGTCCCTTCATCAGGATCTGTTCCACAGTAACTCAATTGGGTCTTCTGCCCAACCTCAAGATGTCAGAACCTCTTTGATCTCAGGACATACTTTTATGTAGAGATGAAATTCCTGACAAACTAAAACATAGTATGGTTCTATTGGATTGGATAAATCAAATCCTGGCACTCATAGAGGCACTGCAAAGATGTTGCTGTTGTTGTAGTTGTAGGGTTTAACACCATTTTTTCAGCACAGCATAGGTTATATATGGCGGCCAGTGTTAATGGTGGAGGAAGAACCCGGGAACCCCAGAAAGAACCATGAACCCACAAGAAGCTACTGGCAAGCTTTCTCACATAATTATATTAACCGAATCTTAGACTCGAACCCACACAGAGGTGAGATGGCAGTGATCCGTAATGGAGAGTGCTTTAAGTATCCCTATGAGGAACCGTGAACATAACTGCCAACTTGGTTTCTATATAAATTATGCAATCCGTACAGTTCTCCTTCTTGAAAGGTGAAAACAAAACACTGATTTTCTATCAGCTTTGATCACTCTGGGACTAATATGATTATCACCATTGTGGATGAATCAGGACAGATTCCTAACTGGGGTTACATGAACCTGAAGCCCACTCCTACCTGTTTACCAACACGTCACATTCTGGTCAGGGCACATGTTTTAGAGCCAGAAGATATAATTATCAAGGGTTTTTGGAATCCTCTCTCCATATACATGTATATAACCTAGAAATGAAAGCAGTATCACTATCATTGCATATGTGCATTGACAGAGTAAGGGGTCAGTGTCTCATTGTCTCCTCAATCTGTCCATCTTAGCATATCTCTGATGTGAGGGGAAGCACACATACTACCGTAATTATCTTTGCATCAAGGTCTGGAACCTCCTGCATTAGGCAACCTCCGAGAAGATCACCCCCTGTCTACCACATTTCATTGAAAGAATATTTTAGCAAATAGCCTTTCCAGAAATGGCAGAGCCATTGTAACATAATTACCTGATGATTAGCACTCTGTTGGCTAAGTGGTTAGAGCACCTGCCTCAGATGTGAGAGTTCACTGGTTTGAATCCCAGCTGAGTCATACCAGAAACTTTTTTAAAAAAAGGTAACAACAGCTGCCTCACTAGTTGGAACTGATCAGTCTGGTGTCAGGATAATGTGACTTGGTGGGACGTGATTCTACATGTTTGCAACATGATGCAACCTGTTAATTGATTGACTCTGGTCTCTGTCTCACAGGAGGGATATTGTGTTGCAAGACCAGGATCTCTCCACAACATTCCTCAAAGTCTCCATCTTTATACTTGGCTTATCGCAAGCAATCTCTCCATCAGAACAAATTTTTGGGCTGGGCTGCTAGTTGCATCATTCAGGCCGGAGAGAGTTGCTTCATCCAGAGGTCTATGATGCCAGGTGGAGGATCTTTTGTAATTGGTGCAGTAGGAAACACATTGATCCTAGCTGTCCCTTTGTAAAAAATGTTTTTGCTGCTTTCATTTTTGTTGCTGTTTGAGAACAAAGACATTCAGTATCTACTATCAATAGCTATAGAGCTGCAATTTCGAATACATGGCATGGCAATAGGTTCTGATTTATACCTTTCCAATCTTGTTAAGTATTTTGAGCTGCAGAGACCTGTCTTGTGGTCTCATGCCCAGATGCAGACTTGTCAATCCTATTGAAAAAATATTGAGAATACCGATTTTAGGACCTACCTCCCGATTCTCCAGTTTTTAAGAAAAAAATCCAGATTTTTCAACTCAGAGAGAGAAAAACAAAACCCAGATAATTGTTGGCAAAAACATCATTTTTGTTTCCCAGTTTCTTTGTCACTATGTTGTTTTTCTGTGTCAGTATGTTTCTTAGTACATGTCTGGCTTGATTTCAGGTTTTCATCCACCAATACAAATTGGTTGCCTCATTGTGGTTCTCATTATCAGCAAAACCCAGCAACATAATGAACAAGTTTCTCAGCAAGAAGCAACAAAAAGAAAGAAGTACCTATAACTGATAAATTTTCACCAGCCAAGAAAAAGAAATGGGATAAAAAATATTGGAGTGATTGGGAGAAGCAGTTTGCTTTCATTCATCTATCGACTCGCTGGACCTATCATGCATTCTGCCAGTGTGGCCTTCTGGCCTTTTTCTCCAGCTGAATGGAAGGAATCAACACTGATGATCTGCACAGAGTTTCAGCTTTACCAAATCTACAACTTGGATGCAGAATCTAATGTGGAAAGAGCAGATGCATCAGTGGGTTGCTCTCAGAAATGGATTTGGCCAACTGTTGTTTCCAACCCTTGGGAGAGTAATGCTGTCAATTCTTCCAATATTGCACAGCAACAGCAATGCTGAGAGAACATTCTCAATGGTCAGAAGAAACTGCCAAAATGACAGCCTGTCAGCATCAACCCTGGAAGTTATTCTTGTTGGAAATTTGGCATCCAAGGGCAAATAAATGATGCACTTTTGCAGAAATGCAAATCTGCAACATACAATGTACTGAAATAACAAAAGTAAACATCTTTGTTATGATATATACACCTTACTCTTGTACCTCCTGATTTTTTATCCTGCTTCCTGATTTTTAATGGTAATTTGGGGGCAAATTCCTGGTTTTCATATTTTTCAATGTTGGCAGATCTGCAGATGGAATCATCCTTGTGCTTTATGGTTTTTGACTATGAACATTTAAGTGAGGTATCTTTTCAGGACCTCAAACTCAAAACAGTGTTTTACTTGCTCTAACATCTGTAAGAAGATGCATAGAGATTCATGTCTTCTCTATAGACATAAGCAGCTGCCTCTGATTGAATGGAAATTACAATTCAGTTTACCTCTTTATTTTTTTTTATACCTTCACTGTTTCCACTGCCTATAGAGATCCCCAGTTTGATCTGTGGCAAGGAAGAACAAGATAGACTTATGCTTATAGAAGGTCCTCGGTTTCTATCTTATGGCATCTGAAGGAGAAAGAAAAGATAGGAAATGTCTCTTAAGGGCTCAGTAAACATTTCCGCTGCCACTGTCTCACTGATTGTCACCACAAGAGTCAAGCATATTAGTCCCTGAGCCAAATGGGACCTTACCTTGATGAAGTTGGAAGCCCATTTGGTTCAGGATATTGCTATCTCGTGGGCCCACCTTAATCAAGCTTCCATGGAGGCCATCATGAAGGTAGCATTTTGGCATCTCGTACTACTATTTTATACATCCACTTAGGGCATAACCGACTTTTGATCCCGAAATCGGATTCCACCGGATAGTATGAACTTCCGATTAATCGGAGTCAGACAAGGCAGGAACGACCGATTCGGATAATAAAAATAATAAAGTTGAATTTCTATAGCACCGTGTCTAATACTGCGTGTCATTCGATAGTGCGTTAATAAAGTTAAAGAAGAAGTCAGAAAAGTCCAATATGGTCAACACAACCACGCTGTGAGACAATCTATTTGAACTGGCGGGTGAAAACCGGAAATGAAGCCGGATATAGTAAAAAGTAACATGCTAGACACAGCAAAACCAGATACCAGAAACCCGGAAACGGAAGATGAAATTTTTTAGAAAAAAAAATACGGATTTGGCATTTCCGATTAATTGAATCATATCCGGAATCGGAAAAATTTCATGCCCAAAATGCGGAATCGGAAATCAGTAGAAAAATGCTAATCGGTTATGCCCTACATGATCCACTCATAAGCTCCGCATAATTTTCTCTTAAACCTATTGTTGTGCACAACATATGACCCAGAGAGATCCAGAAATAATCTATGATGAAAACTTGGATCACCCCCTCTGCAACTTGGGCCACATGCACTAACTACCAGCACAAGATTATAGACAGAACAGATACAGTCCTACAGTCTTGGTAGGCTTAATGCTCTTGTTGACAGAGGATAGCCAGACTCTTCATTTCATTTGATCATGCCATATAGTGTGACCCATGTCTGTCTATCCCATCCTGTCACATCACATTTATCATGAATTTAATTCTATTCTGGATTGAAATAAAATTTAGTGTTTTGTTTTACATCAAGAAGACATAGGTTGTGTTTAAAGGATTTTATCAGACAAAATCAAATTTTGTACAACATTTAACATTGGGAAGACCCAGACCAATTTTGATTTTAATTGCTTTCTGACAAATATTTATGGATTTATGGTTTTTGTTTTACTCCAATTGTTTGTTCAACAAGGACTTCACACATTGAAAGCATATTTGATATGGGGATTAAAGTTACATTAGGAAGACCTAGGTCAAGTTTGATTTTTACTGTTTTCAGGCAAAATACTACAAAATTCTGAAGATGGGCAATAAATGTTTGAAATATTTCATGAATGGAAAAAAAATTAGGTATTAGGGTTTTCCTTGGGTTGGTTTTCAGTTTTATAAATTTATTAAATGTATTGAATTATGGTCCCAGTTGGATTGAAGCATGTGTCATGTGGAACATTTCTTATCCTGTACATGTAATAATTGATTATATCAGTACTTTCTTATCACAATTAGCAATTCATTCTGATAATGTATTTAAATTAACTATTAATAAAATTAGCAGCCATGTTAAATTAAAGAAAATTGTCTAGCAAAACTCCCTGATTCAAAGACTTCCAGATAAGTTATATTGATAATTGCATAGAAAACATAATAGCAACTACCAAATAATATCTGCACTTCCAATAACTTAAGTCAGGCCCATACGAACAGCTTTATTATCATCAATAGTATTGTAATATGATGATGTGCTTTTTAAAAACAATTTCTGAAGGTTCAAAGTCTCAAATGACATGGAAGATGTTGCCATATGGAAGGCTGGCCTATCTTCGAATCACCGGCATGGACATGATTGCTATGAAGAGATCATATGATGCAGTACAAAAAGGGTTCAGAAAACTTGCAGTCCAGACAGCAGAGGAATCAGTGGTAAGAAATTGTGAAGTCAGCTTTAGAATACAAGCGCTGTAAACTTAGCCAAAAATTCATTGTTCACATGTGTTGTTGACAAACTGTGAGAATTTGCCATATTGTCTATCTGTCTGTTCCACCAACTGTTTATATGTTACCTCAGCTGAAAATATACAAACCTTTGCAAGGTGGTATAGTTTTCTCTCCGTCAGCTTGGGTGCCAAGGAGGGGAATAAAGGGTCAGATGTATATGAATTTGATATTTAATATTATAACATCTTTAAAATGTAAAAGTTGTTATTGTAAAGGATATAATTTAATAATTTTGTCTCCTTGTCTATTGAATACACTAATGATTTTGAATTTTCTTTTCTTATTGTACTATCTACAAAGAAAATGCTAGGGACATTTTACTTGTGGTGCTTGTGCATGTGCAAAATAAATTCGTCCTAAAGATAAAAGATTCTCAAAATTCATTTGTATCAATCACCTCATGAAAAGTTTTGATTTCCAAAATAAATTGTAGCAAAGACACTTAAGCTTTGGGATGGACTTTGGAATGTTCTGGGACCTAATTTTATGTATGTATTGACTTGTATTTTGTTTGCAAGTGAAGACAAATATACCTTTTAAATATTCTTTTACAGTGCTATTAATCATGCTGTGAGTTAATCATGCTCTGAGTCAGGCTTTTTTTTAGAGTAAAATGGAAACCAAGTATATCCTATTTAGTTTCAGTAAGAGAAATATATACATACTGTGGAATAATTTCTTTTTTACTGTTTCAACTTTTCATGATTTTAAAAAAGAAAATTACATTTTCATCAGAACTTAAATTCATGGATTGAGGATTTAGGGTAGTCTTTTAACCACAGATTGATAAATGTTCCTAGTCTTTGAGTGAATGATTTGTAGTAATGATGAAATAGAGAAAATATGGTATTCCATTAAAGTGAACATCAGAGTACAGAATTAGATTGAAAAAGGTGGGGGGGGGTGAACTAGTGCATCAAAATATTTGCTCTCATTTTAAGCTTTCGTTCTGCAGGTGTCAGTTGATTTCACTTTCCAGTAAAAATAATAAATTGTCCAGTGGTGCAAAAACATCTATGGTTCCTATTCATTTGTTGCATATTCTGCCATCTCTGATATACTGTGTTAAAATAACCAAGCAAGAAAGTGTTTTTCAGAAGAACAGTGAAATGGAAGGGGCTGCCTGTCCAATTCCAGGAGAAATAGGTTCAGAAAAAGATTCTCCTGAGAAGAGTCACGAAGAATCCAGAGTTAGTAATCTATTTAAGTCTGTCATATCATATATCGTATCACATCATAAAAGAACCTCAGCCATTTCTATCTTTTTAGCAAAAGTAATTTGTGGCAGAACATGACAGCTAGCATGGGCCACTAATGAGTAGTGTTAGTATTGGTGCCACATAGTGTTGCCAATCTCAGCAGTTGAAATATTTCTATTTTAGAATTTTCCTCTCAATGAAATAATTCACAACTTAAGATGAATCTTTGATCAGAACTAATAAAAATCTGATTTATTAAAAACATCTAGATGAAAGACTGATGCCATAGTCCATCAACTTTCAGTGGAGTTATGGACCCATTGTTCCAAAAGTGTCTTTTCTGCCTGATATCCTTGTAAAGGCTGGATGGTAAAAACTTAATGATATCTGTCCAATATCCATCATTGCATCTGGCCAACCTGAGGCTTATTAGCAAGATTGCACAAAAATATAGAGATTTTCAAGCAACTACAGGCATACAGTGGGACCCCGCTATAACACGGTAGTTGGGAGCCATAGAATCTGACCGTGTTATGAACCGAACCGTGTTATAAGCAACCATGTACAATGCCAACACACTGTTGGATTTAATTGGGGGGGGGGGGGTACATAAAGACGGGTGCGAAAATGCATGGCACAATTACCATTTTTGATCAATATATATTAAATGAGAAAAACATTTGCTGTGGTAACAGATATTGCAGATTAATATATTACTTTATTCAGAGAACCATGCATTGGTACATACACGTGTCTGATTTATATATACATGTATAATCTATTGCATGAAAAGAGTATCAACACCGTGTACTCACCAGCGAATCTTGTAACAAACATTGAATCCTTAATACAAATATTTCCATCGAAAATATCCACACACGGATGTAAAATATTCAATAATTTTGTCACAGATCATTATGTGACTGAATTCAATGAAAAGAATATAACAAAAATTACGTAATGGGTGTAAGTAATGAATGATGAAATAGTGCATGTCCGTAGATTAAATAATGGAAGCTAAAGTGTATTCTTATAATAACTACATGTACATCTCAGGATCTTTCTGTCTCTGAATTCGGTCTTTGTAAATTTCAGCACATTTTCCCACCCAAGCTGCTAGTCAAAGTCCTTTGAACTTGCCACCCAGCTATTGCGTCATGTTCTTTTGATGTACTCTAATAAATACAGCAGGCAAAACTGGCTGTATTTTAACCACTGAATTATGTCACTGTAAATATCAGCATAGCTAAAATGATAAAGTAATCAACACTAACTTTGTCTCCCAGCTATTTGGTTGCGTACGGAGGACTCCTGCATGGAGTGATTTATGTGTCCCAGATCAAATATTTGCATTCAAATACGCGTAATTAAGCATTTCCGAGACCTCTGTGTCGTATACATTTTATACCAGTACATTTCTCATCTGTCAATAGTTATTATTTTTTGAAAAACTCTGATTTTTAGCTGCTTTCTGCTAATGTCACGTTTGTTCTTGGCAAAGTCAATTATAGTTCTCAGTTGCAGAATTCGAATTTACTAGTCAACAGATTGCATAAAACAACACCGCCAAGCCACGCACACATGTTGGCAGCTTTTGTTCTTTGATGCTGTATAAATCGTTTCCCCCTGATTTGAACAAGTTTAGCTCGGCAGTTCACTTTGATGATAAACAATGTACTTAAATTAATTGATTTATACATTCTGGCGAGAATCTTTTATCAACCCCCGCATTGGCTGTTGCTTAGTTGTGTATGAAATTAAGAGAACATATATCAGAGATTATTAGAGCAATGATTGTATTCGGAATGCATTCAAGACAAACACAAAGTAGACACGATGGCTTCATTGCTCAGGGATCAGTAATAATAATATTGACACTTATGAGCTGTCATTTTTCAACAATAAACAAAGGTCAAAGTTCTCAGTAGGCCCAGCAATTGGTTCGTATTTTCAATGTTTATTCTGGCACAAAACTAGAAGAAATTTGTTAATTTTTGAAATTTTAGGAGCCATACAACGATTATTTTATATTCGATTTTGTGTGTGATTTCCTCCCCAAAATGATAATACATTTTCTGCACGTTTTTTTTCCCGCACTTTTTAGACGAGTATGAGAATGATAATTAAACTCTTGACGTATTTTATTTTTCATACTTAAAAGAACTTTTTTTTTTGGTCTTTGAGAAAAATACCTGTAATAAATTACCTGAAATTTTGGGAGCCATGACATGACCGTGTTATATCTGAATTCGTGTTATAATGGGGCATGTTATAGTGGGGTCCCACTGTATTTGTTTTAAAAATTTCACATTTTAGAACGTTTTGGATATGGACTTTTTTAAAACTAAAACCTCTAGCAGAATTTCACCTGAGGAAGACAAATGCACTTTGGTAGGTATATTTTTTTATGTGGATGACATTAGATTTTCTAGCCACTACAGCAGTTTTTAAAACAAATTGGCATTATGAATCAGTTTTGGTACTCTGACTTTTTATTGTTACAAAAACCTTTTTAGCAAAATTGCATGTGCAAAAGAACTTTATATCCTGTCCATCTGGTGTAAATAGGATTCTTATTGTCAGTTCCATCCAAATTTTTTTCATCCAGCCTTCTGTCTATACTTTATTTATAGTGCAACTAGTCTTACAGTTCTTGGTGGATTTCTTTGACTTAATTTATTTTTCAAGGAAACTTAAGTACATTCCAGATTTGAAGCATTACCGGTAACTTGCACTTTTTGTATCTGTGTTACAAAAGCCTGTCATCTAATAAAGCTATAGTTGCTAAAGTCTGTCATCTAATAAAGCTATAGTTATGAAAGGCTGTCATCTAATAAAACTACAGTTATTAAAGACTGTCATCTAATAAAGCTACAGTTACTAAAGGCTGTCATCTAATAAAGCTACAGTTGCTAAAGGCCATCATCAAATTCATCTAATAAAGCTACAGTTGCTAAAGGCCATCATCTAATAAAGCTACAGTTGCTAAAGGCCGTCATCAAATTCATCTAATAAAGCTACAGTTGCTAAAGGCTGTCACCTAATAAAGCTAGTTGATAAAGGCTGTCATCTAATAAAGCTACAGTTACTAACAGCTGTCATTTAATAAAGTTACAGTTACTAAAGGCAGTCATCTAATAAAGCTACAGTTACTAAAGGCTGTCGTCTAATAAAACTAGGGTTACTAAAGGCTGTCATCTAATAAAGCTAGAGTTACTAAAGGCTGTCATCTAATAAAGCTATATTTACTATAGGCTGGCATCTAATAAAGCTATAGTTACTAAAGGCTGTCATGTAATAAAGCTATAGTTACAAAAGGCTGTCATCTAATAAACATTAATATTGATTGTATTCCAAATTATTATATTTCAGTTCAGTCACAAATTAGGACATTAATAAATCATGAAAACATTGTTTTATTATAATGAACATATTTGGGTTTGGCGCATATGTTGCAAGTAAATAAACTATTTAGGATCAAACAGTAAAATATCAAGGACTATGTGAGTGTAGGAAAGACAAATGGTTTGGATATAACATTAGTCCTATACATGTATTGCATCAAACGATTGAACAGCTTACACTTGGAGTAAGCGAAAAGCATATTGATTTGTGGATTAAATTTTTAAAGGTTATGATCCTTGTGATTCTAGTTTGCATTAAAGATGTGAACCAAATTTGTCAGGTATTTTTTGCACTTGCAGTTAGAAAGAACTCGTCACTGTTGGATCAAAAGGTCATAAAGTCAAGGTACAGTAGAACCTGTCGTGAAAGACCACCTCTTCTGACAAAAAAATAAATGGTCTTTCAAGACAGGTGGTCTCTCATAACAGGTCATAACACTATATAATCAATAAATCTGTGCATTGAGATTCTGGTCTCCCAAAACAGGTGGTCTCTCATAGCAGTGGTCTCTCAAGACAGGTTTTACTGTACTATTATTTAGAAATTAATTTTTTTCTCACTATCAATGACTTCATTGTTCAATGGTGTAGCATTAAATATTTAAATTTCCACAAGATTATTTCTTGTTCTTGTTCATAATTTATCACAAATTCTGTACACATTCTACATTGGTCAGTTTTTGTTCTAACAGTAAGTCACTTTTATTATATACATATCTAGGACCTCCTAATACCTGCACCAGCTTTTGTGATGGTTATACTTTTAAGTGCATTTGTTCATAAAATTAATGATGATACATAAGTTTATAATAGAAGAAAATAAAGTAGAACCTGTTTTTAATAACCATCCCTTCTGCCAAAACACAATGGTCTCTCAAGACAGTTGTTCTCTCATAACAGGTCATAACACTATATAATCAATAAATCTGTACTTGGAGATCCTGGTCTCTCAAAACAGGTGGTCTCTCATAGCAGTGGTCTCTCATGACAGGTTTTCCTGTATATGGTATTCAGGTAAGAACGATATTTATAAATAAGTTAAACAGAAACTTCCATATTTAATCTTTAAGCTCAAAGTTAAAGTTTTTTGCTTACTACCTAAATAAAAGATGGACTCCACAAAATGTTAGTCCCTTGTAAATACACTTGTGTCATTACATACTGTATCTGGCTTGATAGAGTCTTGCATCAAAGTCTCATTTCAAGAAGAGATAGTTGATATTATCTCACATATTCACAGTCATATCATTTGCCTTGGGGTCAAGTTACAAGAAGAAATAATGGAATTTGTCTTACATATTGACAATGATGCCACTAGACTTTTTCAAGTACTCTGCTGTCTTCATTCATAAACTTCCACAAAATGTTTAAAATGAATCTCCTGCCTTAAACTCCTTCCATGCCTGGAATTCTTGAATAGCTCTGAGAATTAACAGCTTGTATGGGTATTATCTACAGATTTTACATGTAGAAAACCAAGCTTCCTTTCGTTTGTTAAAATTTGGAATAGTTTGTTCAAGTATGATTACATGTTTTGTATACATATGTTAAATGTTTAATTTACCTGACTAGAAGAGTAAATGAGCTTATGGTATGGCCCTGTGTCCATCAACAATGATTGCTTGTTTCAACTGCAAGCCATATTTTTTTTATCAGATTTTGATCAAATTGGAAAATTGACATATATTTTAAAGAACTCAGATAACTTTGATAATTAGCAAACTTCAGTTGTAATAATATGGTGAATTGGCACCTAATTGGTTAATACACTAGATGCTATATGGTTGGTCAAGTTTTGACCAAACTTAAAATATGAGTTACATGTAATCAACATTTTAGACAAATTTGATAACGATCAAGATTTCCACATATTATTGAGATCTTACCGATTGGCTAATTTTGTTATCAACATCTCTGATGCTTGTTTGATTGGTATTAGACATGAAATGTTGGTTTAATATCATCAGTCTCTTATAAATAATCTTTTTTCAAATAATTTATGGATATGCATTGAATTTGTGACAAGAGAAAAAATACTTGTTGCTCGTGCTTTACCACATGTCATTTTCTGTCAGCAAATAGTGTTCTTACACTTATTCTCGCCATATTCATTTTTGCGTGCCAGTAACTCTATCTTTCTTTCATAAATTTGTTCTTTAAGGGATTTATTACGTTGCCATCCAGTATTCCATCTCTTAGGGTTTAGGGTACACTTGTGTACCAAAGAGGAGGTAATATAATTCTCCTTCCTTTCCTAAGGAGGGGGGGAAGCCCTGGGGACTGGATACCTCGTCTGCCATGCATTCTTCTCTCAAAATTCTCCATCTAGACCACCTTAAGCAGCTTACTAGTCAGACATCATGGATGTTGGTTAAGTCAAAATGAGTTAAGTCTGTCTGTGAAATCCATAGTTGATAAAACCAGGCCTTCAGAAAAGTTTTGACAAGATGCAGATAAACTATTTAGCCGAGGTCTTTCAGTGTCAATTTTATATCTATATAACCATCTGTTCAGGTGAGTGATTTAGCATAATGAAGTCTTTCAGTGTAAATACTATGTCTATATAACTATCTGTTCAGGTGAATAATTTAGCATTATGAAATCTTTAAGTGTAAATTCCATGTCTAACATGTAATAATTTGATACCAACAGTTTTCTTTTCTGTCTTAAAGGTGTATCTGAAGTTCAAGGCAGAGGTGGAAAAAGGAATATTGGACTTGATTAGGCATACAACAGGAGAAGAAGGAGTCTGTGTTCTTGTTAAAGACTTGAAACAGAAAGCAGATGTTGATGCTTCTAATGGCAAAATCATTATCTCCTTGAATGATATTCAAGATGCTAATTCTATTGAAACGTGTGTAATTAAACATTATCGAGAGGCAAAAAGATCACAAGATGCCATAAAGAAGCACTTAATAGATGGAGGAAATGCTGACACAAAGGAGTTGCTTCAATTTGCATATAGTAATAAAGGTTGGGACAAGAAATTAACTTTTGAAGAAGGTAATCTTTATTTGATGGGGACATTAAAGCTGAAGGAAGAAGTAGATGCAGCAGTTAAGACTGTTAACCAGTGGTACCAGGATGAGTTATTCCTCACTTCTGATGAGCAAAAGAAAGCTGCAGAAACTCTGAGTTTGGTCAAAAAAGAGTTTCCAGCTGTATTCATTAAACAGACTGGTAATACAATTACAATTAAAGGGGATAATGCAGATAGCTTTGAAAAGGTCAAGCACAGAGCAAAAGTTGCACTTGGTAGAATTAAACTAACTTCAAGAAACAAAAGAAGAAATCTGCAAGCTGATGGCGAGTCTTTTTCAAGTTTGCTTGAGGATGACAGGATGGAAGCAAGTCCAGCATCTCTACCATCAGACTGGCAGACATCCCAAAACAGGGCAGTCATATCATCCAAGACATTCTACACCAGGGAAGGAATTACAGTTAAGGTCTACACTGGGGATATTGTTAGACTCCCAGTTGACTGTATTGTTAATGCTGCCAACAAACATTTGTCACATGGTGGTGGAGTTGCCCTTGCCATTGCCAAAGCTGCAGGGAGAGACTTTGATCAGGAAAGTGAAGAGTATGTCAGAAAACATGGTATAATCCCAGTTACACAGTGTTGTGTGACATCAGCAGGCAGACTTCCCTACAAATGTGTCATCCATGTTGTGGGACCACAGTGGCATGACTACAACCATAATGAAAAGGACAAGTGTACTCATGATCTAAAGAAAACAGTTATCAATTGTTTGAGTGAAGCTGACAAGTTGAATATGACCTCCATAGCAGTTACTTCCATCAGCTCAGGTTTGTACATTTGAATGGATTTCAGAGTGGAGTAAGCTAAAGTGGCTTGTTGCAAGATTATAATTTAGTTTTTGTTTCTTTTAAAACACTTTGGGGACTTGGATCAAATTGGAAAGAAAAAAAAGTGTCCTAGCTAGAATGCCTTTCAGATTGTATAAAAATGATATTCATCCAGTACACCTACTGAACAGAATTTGACCAATGCCAGCATAGAGGCCTTCCATTATACACAATTTGCCATTAGATATAGATGAATATATATACAAACCTGGAGAAATCTTGAGTCAGTTGTCTTTATAATGTATAGAATCAACAGCATTGAAGAAATTCCAGCAGAAAGCATCCAATTGACCCAGAATTTGTGTTAACATATATGCAGCAAAAGTAACCTATTGTAAAGGCACTATAGCATCACATGCTTGGGGTTCCTGCTATTGTAGAAATAAATTGAAAACTGATTTGTTTACAAATTAATTTTAGAAAAGGTCAAATACATTTCAGTAGAACAAGTTTGCAGAAGAAATAAAACGTAATGAATGTTTTGTAAATTGAACTGAAAAAATATAAAGTAGCAGTATGACAAGTGTACTAAAACTTACATAAAAATTATAATAATTTAATAAATTATATTTATAAGACTGTATATGTGAATGACATTACAATCTTATAGATAAAAGAGCCGTCAAGTGTGAATTCATTAATAATACAATGTGGTCTTCGAACTGAAGAATGTAAAGCATCTCTGACACACATCAGTATATATATATATATATATATATATATATATATATATATATATATATATATATATATATATATATACAGTCCTACCCGTTTATATCGACATTGCTTATCTCGACAAGCCGCCTATGTCGACAAAAAAGCAAAGTCCCGGTCCCATGGTCTACTATTACTATCAAATTGTCATGCTTATATCGACATCAAGATAAAAGAAAAACGTATATGTCGACAGAAGCCCTTGGTCCCAGCTTGAACAAGTCCTTTGTTTTCAAAACGTTGATGTTGACAAGCTGCCAATTAAGACCAATACTTTGTTCAACAATTAGTTGATCTTGCCGCCAGGCTTTTGATGTCGCGGTCGGATAAGAAAAACATAGCAAAACATTTTCTCACCACTAGTTAAGTCTTTGATCTTGCCACCTAGCTTGTGGGTCATGTTCTTCAAATGTACTCTTACAATGACAACATGTACATCTGTCGGTCTTTCAGCCACTGAATTTTCTAATTGTAAATATCAGCACAGCTAAAAGGATCAATTGATAAACATAATTTCCCAATCAACAGGTGGTCGAAGCAGGACTAGCAAGCCATCCAGGAAATTGATGCGTACAGAGGACTTCTGTATACGTGATTTTCTGAATCCCATATATAAAAATTGCATGAAAATACGGATTATGCGTTTCCGAGACCTTTGAAAGTGATCGGTGATTAAAACAAGTTTTTTTTTTTGCTGTGAAAGTTTCGTTTTTGACTTTATTTACATTTATGATGACTACCGACAGCAGGGTTAAACGCAAATTAAATTTACAGTCTTTGGAAACTAAATATCTGGCTGTTAAGGAAGTTAAAGGATGAACATCTCGCAAAGAGGCATGTGAAATTTTTTCACTTAAAAAAAACACGTCCAGAAAGGATGAAAGCTGCGGAGTCAATAAAGAAAGACTAAGTTGAAGGTAACTGCGCTCCCCAAGGAAAGAAGGAAGACTGCTACATTTGAAGACGTGGAGGAAGCATCAGAATGGTTCAGTGAAGCATTATCGAAAAAAACTTAGTGTGGAGAACTTCGCTGCAACAAGTGGTTGGTTCAGTCGCTTTAATGTTCGTCATAACATCAGATACAAAGGTATTTGTGGAGAATATATGTACTGTTGACAATTTTTCACTTCCCTGTGAAGAACCCGATCCCCTTGGTAGCCTCAATAAGATGGGTACAGACTGACCAAAATCGAGGCTAATTTAAGTACATGTACATGTACATGAAGCATGTAACTGACAACTTCCCAACCACGTGCTAATGCCGACGTTGAATATCGTAATGTTGTTCATATCAGGATGTGATCAATGCAATATTTTAATTTGGATTTTATTACACAAAGGTAACCAAAATGTAATTTGTAAATATACAAGTGTATTTCACACTGATTCTGTCTTCATGAACTCAAAATTTCCTTTTTTTTTCTTTCTCAAAGTGTAAATGATATTCACTGACGACGGGTCTCCCTTTGCTGACGAATTTTAAATTATTTTTTTTTCCAGCCCCCCCCCCCCAACACTTATCTCGACATCCGCCTATGTCGACAATATTTCCTTGAGCCCGAGGATGTCGAGATAAATGGGTAGGACTGTGTGTGTGTGTGTATATATATATATATATATATATATATATATATATAATTTTCTTTTCATATGCTATTATATGCCAAACAAATTTGGATTGTTTTTCAAAAATATGTCTAAGTTTATAACATTTGGTTTGTTGTAAAACCAGAATTGTGAAATAACAATGCCGAAACTATTTACATGTAAACTCACATATTCTCAGTACAGCCTCAACTTCACTATATGAAACCTAGACTAAGAAAGAATTTTTTAAAAGGACCGATTTACTTCATCTCGTTAATCAAGGTCAAGAACTAGGTCAGCTTTAGAAACAAAGTTCCAATATTAGGTTTTCGAAAAACTCAACTGAACTTCTGGAAAATATCAAATCCAGTAAATAAAATTACATTACAATAACATGTAATGAAATAAAACAGATTTTAAAAACAGTAAAACTTACAAAACAAACAATCAAATCAAATATTAATTAATCAAATATACATAACAATGCATAAAATAATAAACAGCTGTTTAAACACAAAACATAATTTTACAGTGTATTTAACCTAATTATAGATGTTCATTTCTAAATGCAATGAGAAAATTAACATTTAACTACAGTACTGTGTTTAAACATATGATTCTGTATCGGCAGATATTCTTGCAAGTTTCATATATTGAGAAACTTTGAGAATAAAAAAGAAAACAAAAAATGCATTTTCTTAAAGATTTGTTTCAAAAGTATATTATAATTTCAAGAGAACATGATTATCAGCAAGTGTTCTTTGGGTTTAATTACAGCCAGGTAGTTAGTTTGATCATCATAGTTAAAGAATTCACTCACTGTGCTATCTAGGTGTTAGCAATGTATTTAAGATGAGTCAAGGTTTGAGGAAAAATAAGCTGTGGTACAAAGAAATATATATATTTATCAAATGATGTCAGAACACATACATATTGACGGTCTGAATTGTCTCAAAAATGATACTGCTACATGACCACTGCTAGGTGCCAAAATGTCCACTGAATTTGGTCAGAGTGTCCTTAGCTGAAATAACCATGGGACAAATTGTCCCTTAATCCTAAATTTGCTAATTTCCAGCGTTATTTTACAACACTTGCCTCTCCTTTGTGCTTACATCAGTGCATTTAATAACTCTTTTTATCTGTTTTAAAGATTAAAAAACAAATTTTATTCAATTTATAGGAACAAATAAGAAACTTGGAATGTTTAATGTGCTAGTGCTGCTTATGACTGGTCCAATCAAATTAGTCCTGTTCCTCTGACTAGAATAGCTTATCTTTATATCCCCATCTTTCCAGCCAACATGAAATTCTGTGTTTTTCTTATATAACAGCAGTTTATATTTGGGCAATTTTCTTTTGTCTAGTTTACGCTCTCATAAACTTCACCATGGTTACGGGTTTAATAGCAGCTCATTTATGTGTCCGTTGGCATTCCCATTTGATTCGACCAAGTGTAATCCTCAATCAATAGATATAAAAAAATTGTATCCCTGCTTACAATTTCATTTACATGGGGATGAATGTTCTTGTCAAGGAACTGATTCTGTTCAACCTGATAGAATCTCACAAATTCTTGTTCTCTTAGCAAGGCTGGATGAGAAGATGTTTTTTTTTTTCTGTTCTGCTAATCTCTGCCTCTCTTCCCTGGGTACTTTGAACACAGCATCAGACTTAGTTTCCTTAGGGAAGGTTCTTGTGTGGCCACTCCAATTCACAGGGATCAGCTGTCTGCCCAGATTCCCACAAGATCCATGTTTAACCTGAGCTGGTGGAAAGATGCGTACATGTTTCTGAATGGAGTTCCATTGGTATTTTGGAACCTCACCCCTTCCCTGACACCTCATATTGAAGCTGGGGAGCCCAAATAGTGTGCATCAGTATACAATATTACTGTGTCATGGTCACTACTGACATATTGTCTGAAGTGCTATCATCTGTACACCCATGCTTTCCCACATTTTATATTAATCCCTTATATTACACATGAATCAGCATTAGATACCGAATTGATAGCAAAATGAACCTCAGGAGGCTCCAAGCAAAGACTAAAGGGGACAAAATAAGTTCTGTTTAATGGCTGAATATACTCATTTTAAAATCGCATTGGGTATAATTGGCAATTAAGTGCTTGATCGATCGAAATTATTTTATGTTAAAAATAAATGACATTTATTTTCAAGTGCCTGACCACTGAGAGGTTGCTAACATTATTTGAACTGGTTTTAGCAATCCTTCATGTGTACATGAAAACATTGTGTATAACATCACTGCTTTATGTTGTTGTTGAGTAGTCTGGTTCACTGCTCCATATGTTCCTTGCTTTGCTCTCTACTATTGTGGAATGCAAAACAAGGATCATAAGAATCAGGGAACCAGACTATTTACTGAGTAAAATTGAAACAAGATTACCACTCCGGTGGCCTAGTGGTTAGAGCGTCTGCCCCAGATCCAGAGGTCTTGGGTTTGAACCCCAGCTGAGTCATACCAGAGACACACAGAAATGGTACTTACAGCTGCCTCGCTAGGGTCTCAGCATTAAGAGGTTAGTGTTAGGACTGGTAGGCCTAGTGTCAGGATAATGTGACTGGGTGGGACATCATGCTACATGTCTGCGGCATGATGCCCCAGTGCTAGACATTATCATAAACTGCTACACTTCAGACATTGTAGCAGTATTACTGATCAATTGTTAAAGCTACATTAAAAATCCAAATCACACGCACACTCAAACAAGATTCCTTTCATTTTTAAAAAATCAAATCAGAACATTTAGTTCATGAAACGAACAACCTTCAACTCTTTTTTTTTTATATTGTTTTGTTAGTACAATAATTATACCATGATTTCATTACAGTTAATAGTCAACTGTGAGGAAATTTCCGAGTGCCAATTCAGGAACTACAAGTTAACTACAAACTCTTAAACTAGCTTCTCAATAAACCGTATAGATGTGAATCAGAATTTTATTTCATCAAGTATTCATTTCGCATGGTTGTCTTTCTGTCTTTGATCACATTTTGTGAATGAGTATGGGAAATTAATATTTAAAGTTTAAAGGTAGTTTATACTTCATTCATAAAAGAACTGAGTTGCTTATGCAGGCTGGATTTGCATGAATTTTAACTTTTTATGTATTCCATCCACTTTATTTGATACAAAAGATGTAATTAATATGGTAATAAAAGAAGGTCAGGTTTTAATTAATTGCAACAATGCATTAAATACTTGCACAATCAGGCATCAAAACATGGTTGGCTCTTGATTAGATTCCCACAGAAACACTTGTGGACATGTTTATGTCAGATTGTCATATTTCATGTTTGACTACAACTGGGGATATTGTATTTACAGTCATTACACTTAAACCGAACTAAACGATAGAACCAATGCTCAAATTAAAATTGATTAAAAAATAACTTATTTTCCTTATAAAATTGATGCCTCTGAAGTAGGCGTTAGTGACATTTTCATTGAATGAAATTTCATTGCATACTGTTGTTTATGCTATACTAAGAATGTTGTTTGGAAAGAAACTTTTAACAAAATACATGACTTCTTATTAAAAGTTGATAATTTCATAATGTGGACTCATATTTCCAGGTCATATCAATTGTTTTCAATGATAGAATGAGCAATATATCAAGACTTCAGTAACCAATTTGTAACAATATTTTCTTCATTTTCAAAAAATAAGGGTCAAGTTTTGGGTACTTTCTACTTTTAAAAAATGGGATACAGGACTGACCCACATTATAAGTGGGTTTGTGAGTTATGAAGGCACGAGTTATCAAGAGAGGGGAGAACCATTATCTTAAAATACATACTACACTCATGGGCAAAAGTTAACTACCGAAACATTTTTTTGCAAATTACTGTTAGTTTAAACTTCAACCTACAATCATGGATAAAAGTTAAGTGCACAGCATAGATATACGTCTATCTATCTATCTGTCTGTCTGTCTGTCTGTCTGTCTATCTATCCCATAGTCTTGCCGACCGTTGGGGCACCACTGATGACCTGACAACCTGCTTCCTCCGTTCCAGTCTGTTCTCTGATACTCTCACTGTGTCACTCAACTTCAGTCCTGTCCACTCTGAGATGTTATCCTCCCATCTTTTTCTCTGTCTTCCTCTCCTTCGCCCTTCCTGCACAGTACCTTGCATGATTATCTTAGCAAGCCCTGTTGATCGTCTGACATGTCCATACCATTTCATTTTGCGCTTCTTCACAATGGTCATTAGCTCTTCATAGGGCCCAATGGCTTGCTTAATTCTGTTTCCCACTTCCTCATTCATGACATGATCTCTATATGTAATGCCAAGCGACCTTCGAAAGCATCTCATTTCAACAGCTTGTATCCTCCTTTCGAGATCCGCTTTGAGGGTCCATGATTCACAGGCATATAGGAATACAGATGTAACCAAGGAGTGCATCAGTCTGATTTTTGAGCTGACTGAGGTGTTTCTGTCTTTCCAAACTGTCTTCAGCCTTGCAATTGCTGTTATTGTCAGCGCAATCCTGGACAGTATTTCTGGTTTCGATCCCTTTTCTGCCTTGATGGCTCCTAAGTACTTGAATCTATTAATTGTTTCCAGTTTTTGGCCACAAATCGTGATGTCAGTGCTGATGCCACTGGTGTTGTTGGTCATCAATTTGGTTTTCTTTGCAATGATTTCCATACCAAAAGCAGTAGCTGTCTCGTTCAGTTTTTCCACCAAGCTAGCTCCTCCTCATTTCCTGCAAGGCCATCGATGTGATCAGCAAAGTGCAGATTCATTATTATTCTGCCTCCAATACTGACAGTTCCTTCATGGTCTTCCAGTGCATCTGTAATGATTCTTTCAAGGAAGATGTTGAAGAGAGTAGGTGAAAGCAAGCAGCCCTATCTGACTCCCACATTTGTCCTAAACCAATCTCCTATTTGACCATTGAAGCATATTGCACTGGTGGCCTTGCTGTAAAGGCTTTCTATGACTTTGATCAGGTTAGCATTGATGTTGTACAGCTTCATGGTGGACCAAAGGGCTGCATGCCATACTTTGTCAAACGCCTTCTTAAAGTCTATAAAGACATGATAAAGGTCTTGTTGGTGCTGGAGGTATTTCTCACATAGTATTCTCAGGTTGAAAATCTGTTCAGTTGTGCTTTGCCTTGGTCTGAAGCCTGCTTGTTCTTCAGCTATGATTTCCTCTGCCCGCAGCTTCAGACTGTTTAATATGATTTTTAGCATGACTTTGCATGAGTGGCATATAAGACTGATCATACGATAGTTGTGAAATTGCTGCAAATTGCCTTTTTTTGGGAGAGTTACTATGAGTAACTGAGTCCATGATGTTGGCCATTCCCCTGTCTGCCAGATCTTGTTGCAGATTCTTAGTACGGTGCTTATCGTGGATTCACCCCAATGTTGGACTAGTTCTGCAGGGATGTTGTCTACTCCTGCTGCCTTCCCTTTTTTCAATGATTTCACTGCAGCCTCTGCTTCTTCTCGGAGGATGGGGTAGTTGTCAGTGTTGGTCACTGGTGGGGTGTTGAGTATGTCTGGGTCCCCTGTAGGTCTGTGTTTGTACAGGTCTGAGCAGTATTCTGTCCATCTCTTAAGAATGTCTTGTTCTTCTGTAAGACATTTCCCTCCTTTATCTTGAATGATGGAGGAGCATCCTTGTTTTACACTGGTCAGGTCTTTCACCAGTTGGTATGCTTTTATGCTGTTATTTTTCTTTAGATTGTTTTCTATATCTTTACACTGGTCTTCAATTCATGTCTCCCTGGCCTTTCTCATGCTTTTCTTGATAACCTGGTTGATTTCCCTGTATTGTTTTGCTCCTTCTACTTCTGACTTCTTCTTCTTTAGCTCTCGATGCTTGTCACACAGATCAAATATGTCAGTTGTAACCCAAGGTTTCTTTGGTCGTCGATGTTTGCCAAGGATCTCACTAGCTGTTTGGGTCACTGCTATGTTAAATGTGTCGATCATTGTGTTTATAACTGTGTTCTCTGCACTAAGAAGTAACAGTGGTGCAAATTTCCCTCCAATCCTTGCCTGGAAGGCTTCCAAGACCTCTGGGTCTTTTAGCTTGTCAAGGTTGAACTTGATTCTTGTGGGGCCCTCTTTGTTGACTATTTTTAGACGTAGTCAGAGGGTCATCATCACTAAGTCATGATCACTTCCAATGTCTGCTCCTGGGAAACTTCTTGTCTTGGCAATGTTCATGCTGGTGTGGAAACGTCTCTTCACTATGATATAATCAATCTGGTTATGGTGTTCTCCATTTGGGCTATGCCAGGTCCACCTTCTGGCTGCTTTGTATGGACCAAAAGTGTTCATCAGTTTCAGATCATTGAAGCTGGCAAATTCCAGGAGCCTTAAGCCTCTGTCGTTGGTCTTTGCATTGCAGTAGCGTCCACATATGCCTTTCCAGTTCACAACGGCATTCTCTCCTATTTTGGCATTCCAGTCTCCTTGCACCACAAGAATGTCTTTCTTTGGGGTCTGGTCCAGGACTTCTTGCAGTTGGTTGTAAAAATCCACTAATTCTTCATCATCATGGTCTGTAGTTGGAGTGTAAGCTTGCACAATGGTGATATTGAATGGTGCTGCCCTCAAGCGTATGATGATAAGCCTGCTGGAGACTGGCCGACAACTCATGACAGTGTTCACGGTGTCTTTGTGGACGAGAAATCTGACACCATGTTCAGAGTAGTATAGTTTATGGCCATCATGTGTTGATGTTTCCCCAAGGTTCTTCCATCATACTTCTCACAGTCCCAGGATGGTCCAATGGTATCTGTTCATTTCGTGTGTCAGTTCCTCTACCTTTCCAGGCGTTCTTAATGTTCTGATGTTCCACGTACCAATGCTGATGTTGTTTCTGATTCAGAGTTTTGGTGGTGATCATGCACCAGTAGCACATTTAACACCTCTGCCCTGGTGCAAGACAAAAGGCGCGGTCCTTGTTCCGGGTGATGACCGATCCGGTATGGGTGGAGGCAAAGTTGTCATTGCATGTGGTGTGTCTTGTGCAATGAACCTGGCGGAACCCATCCCTCTCCAGGCTGTTGACCACAGCCAAACTCTGCCTTACTAGTGGCTCACCTTTGGTCCTGGACACATGGCCATTGAGTCCTTCTTGGACTCCTCCGTCTTGATTGGTGACCTTTTTGAGGAAGTTCATATGCCCAATCAGGTACTGTGTCTGCACCCTAGCCTTCGGTTATCCAAAACCTAACCTGCAAGGCAGCAGGGGACTCATAGAGGGCAGGGTCGTCTATATCCCGTGCAAATGTGAACATCTAGCCCACTGCTAACCCACTAGATATACGTAATAGATGGCAAATACTATACTGTAGATATCTTTTAATTTCTGCACAGAGTTTCCTTAAGCAATTTAAACCAGTAATGATGTCCACATTATGTTTTATACATACTCATGTAATGCATGCATTTTGAGATTCTATTTATGGAAGACATAAGCCATAAATGTGGCAATTTCTTATTAGTTTCTGGTAAGAAATATCACATCCACGCTGTAAAGTGATGAAATAACACCAGAAAACCCATAGCAACCTTTCCTAAGACTTTTTAAAGAAGAAAACAAAATCCCTCAAAAGTCCTAAATTCTGTCCTTTATTTGATGATGAAGTGACTTGAGAGGCCAGGCAAAGAAGACTTCAGACCCCTTCCTCTTTCATAAAGTAATAAATTCTTTCATGAATTCTATTTTTGTCGAGTAAGTAGCATTACCATGAGTAATATTTTATCATCAGCTGAACAGAATCTAAGATTGAAGAATATTTTTCTTATATGTTTCAGGAATATTTGGAGTACCAAAGAATATGTGTGCACAGATGTATGTCAGTGGAGTCATCGAGTTCAGCAGGACTTGCAACCTCCAGCCAATCAGTGTGCGGGAAATCCATTTTGTGGATATGATTCCAGATATGTGTCACTTGATACAATTAGCATTTGATGCAGAATTGAATACTAGAAGTAACAATGAACCTATGATAGACACAATCCAAAGTCAAAGGAAAGAATTGTCTCTAAGAAGACAGGAGCTTCCACCAGTCGAGACACAAAATGAAGTTTCAGCCACTGAAAGACCCCTTAGCTGTGCAGAAGCTGCTGCTAAATACTATGGGTCTAAGCAAAACCCTTATGTTATAAAACCATGGGACCACACAAGGATCTTGATTTATAATCATGACATAACAGATGTTAATGTGGATGCAATTGTCTGTCCAGTTTTCCCCAGTGTGGAAGGTGGTGTTGTAAAGTCCGTGAAGAGAGCATGTGGTCCTGAGTATGCTGATAGAGATTACAAGTATGTAATGGATAGAGTTAGAAATGTTGGTGAAATATGTGTTACAGACACACCAGCCAGCAAACCAAAGTTACCTTTTAACCATATCATTCACATATATTCACCACGATGGATGGAAACCACACATAAAGAGAATTTTCACAGACAGTTAAAAGGATCAGTAAAAAAAATACTTAATGAAGTCATGGCAAGGGGAATAGCTTCTGTTGCACTTCCTATTCTTGGAATTGGTAAGTTCTGAGAACCTTCTTTTCATCAGTGTATATAATATGGTAGATAAAGACTTACACATTTATGTTAATACCAGTAGAGTAACCTAAACATTTATGTTAATACCAGTAGAGTAACCTACACATTTATGTTAATACCAGTAGAGTAACCTACACATTTATGTTAATACCAGTAGAGTAACCTACACATTTATGTTAATACCAGTAGAGTAACCTAAACATTTATGTTAATACCAGTAGAGTAACCTACACATTTATGTTAATACCAGTAGAGTAACCTACACATTTATGTTAATACCAGTAGAGTAACCTACACATTTATGTTAATACCAGTAGAGTAACCTACACATTTATGTTAATACCAGTAGAGTAACCTACACATTTATGTTAATACCAGTAGAGTAACCTACTGTTCTTACAGGTATTGAGCATATTAGTAAATTTTATTAGATTTACAAGGAGTTGAATAGGTTTTTTTTTTTTTTTATTGTAATTCAATTTTTCACTTTTCAACGTGCAATTTTTCAGTAAAAACTTTGCAAGTGCAATTTTTGTGAAAGATTATGATGCAAGTGAATTTTTGTGTGTGCATATGTTTTGCCATTAGTTTTATTGTCCTTGCACCAAATACTAGGAAACAATTAGATGTATTACACATGTAAGCATCCCACCAGTCATTCATCTGCCCAGCTTTTAGTTTCTGATGGATTGTTATAATATTTGGCAGATATTTTTCACTATGCTTATCATTACAGTCAGGATTCACTAATTGTTTTCCATGACTTGTGTATATTCTTCAGCTTATAGTGGGAATGAGCTGTCTCGGTCAAGTTAAAATATAAGACGCCACCATGCATAGGGCTGTCAAAATTTTGGTAAACCTCTGAAGGGTACCTGTTGATCCTAATGATTGGTTACCCGAGTAACTAATCAAAGGAAAATTGTTTTAAATGTGTACAGACCTAAACTGCTTTGGTGTAGGTTGATGCTCAGGCATGAACAAAATATAAAAGTATAGTTTTTGGTGGCCAAAGTGCAAATAAAAGAACTCCACATTTTTCATTTATTGTTTCAAAGTATGATGTATATTCAGTGAACCAATTACTGATGAAACTATCGTCTGTAAGTTCTATCCGACAAACCTTCATACCATCAATATCAGATATAGAATATGAGCAGCATCCACACATTAGTTGATCTTGCAGTTGATTAGCTGAGTTTGTGACCATTCTGGAAGATTCATATATGAACCAATCAGATTTGGTATTGTATAATCATGCTCTTGGATGAATTCAGTTGTGAGTAACATATTAATGAGGAAGTCTTGCATCTTGTCAGCTGATCTTGTTACCACTTTGGAGGCTTTGTATATAAAGCAGTTTTGATCATATATGGTATTGCAGTTTGATCAAAATCAAGCTTCATCAGAATCTAGGATTTCCACAACATCCATGCATATTAATTGTGTGATCTTGCATCTAATTGCCTGGGCTTATTACCACTCTTTGGGCTTAATTTATATTTATAAAGCAATGGTTTGTTGGTTTATATAATCAAAATTTAACACGAGTTACCTGTTGCCATTCTGGAGGCTTCATTTGTAAACTGATCTTTTCATTTTGGTTAGCTAAGCCTATTTGATTGATCTCTTTGACATGTTGGATTATGAAGAAAATGTAATGATTTGATCTTGCATCTGATTCTTTCTTTATGGGTTTAAGCATAGTTGATCAAACATGGTGTGAAAGCCTGTTTCATAAAGAATTTTGAGAATTATGACTGATTGTTATATGTGCAATAAAATTCTGGCAGATGATTGACCTACCATATTGCTACACTTAAATATGCAAATAAAATGAATTCAAGTCTTGTATCAATAAACAAGTTGAGTAATGTCAGCCCCACTTGAGCCTCTGGTTTTATGCATGTTTTTACTTACCTTAATATTGTATTTTCTTTTAGAAAACAAAGTTCATTTGGTTTATACTTGGTTCACAATGAATTAAGAACTCAGTGTTATTTCTTCAGGTGACACGACAACTCCAGTGAAATTACTTTGTGAATATATCATGGATGGAATATCCACAGTCTGTTCAGATCCTAACATGGTGCATGTTAGCCAGATAACAATACATTTAGTGACAAATGAAACTTCTTTAGCACATCAGCTGAAAGAAATTGCATGTCAACAGTTTGGACAGAAGATTGACGTTTCTGGTGTTACATGCTTAGGCTCGAATAAGCAGCAACATAAAAAGAAGTGAAAATAACAAGCTTGTAAAATTTAGCAAACAATTTATTAAGTACAAATATTTCATATAAGAAAATAAATAAACTTACGGTTTTAGAGAATCAAGTCCAAAAATTAATCCACAAAGAAAATTCACAATATAATCCACTAGCGGAATTGCAAGAGTCCTGATAATAAAATGTCCTAATAGTTCCCGGTTTGAATCTTGATGATGTAATCCAATATGGACGATGATGTCACGTGATGCAGTCGGTTTTAGTTTTATAATAATCCAAATGAAAATCTATGAGCACATATTCTTTTCCAGATAAATAATAAAATAATTCCTCTTGCTCCAAAGTAATTGACACAATTTCCAGTACAAGGTAATTAAAACTAACTCAAAAAGAAGACACAACTTAATATTATAAAAGCCCAACTTCTACTGAATAGATCTCTCCTAAAACATGTTCTATATCTGGTTTTTTTTATACGTAAACAAAGGGTCACATGATATTCTGGAAACTATCAGAACAAACCTACGTTCAAAAAATCACTCAAACATCATATGACCCAACTAAATTAGAAAGATGTTTATACTTTACTCCATTTTGTCCTTGGAATCAACCAATCATTTAAAAAATAAAGCTCAAATGTCCTTGGAATCAACCAATCATTTTAGAAGCTTGTTTACACTTTGAAGCAAGGTCAGAAAATGAGGTTAACACCTGGTGTTTACTGTGTAAAAGTACAGGTCACCCCACCCCCTTCAGTGAACGAATCTTAAAACTTAAAATGCCAAATTTAAATCTAACAAACAAACAAAAATAAAAATAAAGATAAATGACTTATATCAAATATACGTAACACTTGTGAGACTTTACAGAATACAGAGAGATTTGTAAAATTATCAGAGCATGCTCCAGAAAACCTGAAAGTTACAATAAAGAATGACAGTGAATTTATTGTCTCCCACAATGAGCCTCCTAGCAATCATCTCGATGGCAGCAAGAGAGGTCATGAAAACCAAACAGAGACCTGCCCAATTTGCTTGGACACACCAGTAGATCCCAAAGCCTTTAATGGTTGTGGTCACATTTTGTGTAGAGAGTGTATGGAATTCACAGTGAAAAACAAACCTGTCTGTCCTGTGTGTGGCAAGATATATGGAATAATTATGGTTAACCAACCAGAAGGGATCATGCATGTGACAACTTTCAGCAGCAGCCTTCCAGGATTCAAATCCTGTGGTACAATTTATATTTTGTACAGCTTTCCAGGTGGGATCCAGACAGTAAGTGTCAGACTAGAGTTTTGTATATTGAATATTTTATTAAATTATTACTCATATGACCATTTACACTGCTTCTCGTACCTTTCTGGTGATTATATATCCTAGCCTCAGCTGGAATATATATATAGAAGTATATTTTTGGGAAGATAATTTATACTTTGAAACAAAACCCTGATTAAGACTTGTATTCATGCATATACACTTCCTAGTTCCACCTGAAAATTGGTAATTATATTAATGACTTCATTTAAACAAAAAAAAACTCATTTAGACACACAATAATCTTCCACATGGCTTTCTACAATGATATGTAGTTTGATTTACAATTATTACAAGCAGGGGGGTGTTCAGAAACAAAGCTTCCTTTCTAGTTCATTGGTCAACTGTTATTAAAAATGCACTGGCACTGTGGATAAGTACAGCATCATATCTGTCATAGTACCAAAGAGTTTGGATGAAGGGGTTGAGACTCAAGAAGTGTTGCAAATCCTTGGTGGTGGGAGAGACTATGTGTGAGACATTTTATAAGCAATACATGTATTGTCAAATTGAGAATAAGCTTTCTTTTCATTTAAGCCTACAGACAATGACTTGAAATTCAAACCTGAATTTTAAAAAATTGTTGATTCTTGAAAGCATTTTAAATCACTTAAAAACAAAAAGTAATTTATAGACTTAACGTTATTAAATATTATCAACACACACAAAAGTGCAAACATTAGAGACTCGAGATTTATTTGGGGTCAGGTTGGAAAAAAAATGTTATGGGTAACAAATCAGTAATAAATGCCTCTCCAGAATGGGGGTTAACACAATTTCTTTATCACCACAAATCATCTGTATAACTAAATAGAATGATTGCTTATTATTGTCATTCCGTCAGTCTATTTCATGTCAAAAATCATCATGCAAAGCACAGGTCAATTAATAGAAAGTATTTTAAGATGTTTAAGATAACAAATAATAATGAGAACTAACATAAATGTTCAATTCAGAATGTCAGATATATTCTGACTTGTTCTGATGTTACATACAGATGATGCTGCTATGTTCATAGATATTGTACACTCCAGAATGACTAATGTTGATATGATGCTTGCCAAGAATTAAAAGCTCTCCCTTTTTCTTATGCTTCATGAAGTTAAACTCCATCAAACAGGAAATCTAGTTTTGCTTTGCCCACTTAACTGATGGTTCATTATTTTATTTTTTTTATCACCGCTACATTTTGCCTTAAAAAATGAATCACTTGAATACTATTCCAACTGCTAAAATACTGTGAAATTAATTTAATTTATGGTATATAAAGTCCAACTTCAAATAAACATTTGCTTTAGTTTACAACCTTGCCAATAATTTTTAATAAACTGGCTTAAACATTCTCATTTGTGTGGCAACTTTTATTCTTCAACACATCTCTTTCATTTACTTAACTTCAAATGATTTGGACTGTTTGACTTTGTGAACTTTATCTATGCAAATTATCCTAATGGACTCCCTCAAGCAGTCTTCAAAAAAACTTAACACATTGTACTTTCGAGACTGGACTACTGTAACTCAGTTTTATCTGGTTCATCACAATATCAACTCCAGAAACTTCAAAAAGTTTAAAACACAGCTGCTCAGATCATCCTTAGAGTACCACGGTCAGAGCACTACTGCTGCTCTGTACCCTACACTGGCTATCCGTTTGATCCAGATTCAAACCCAACATTTTTTCTCTGTGCTACATTTCCTTGATGGACTCCAGTCCAACATACCTATCTAGCCTCACCCATGTGTACACACCTGCAAGATACTTATGCTCCTCTTCTGACAATCGTATACTCACTATTCCCACTATGAAAACGAAATCATATTGACATGACTGAAATCTTGAGAGAGTTGGTGACGGAAAACATGACATCTGCATAACAATGGCAATGCCCAGATGGCAGTCTTATTGAACAACTATCTACCTACAATCAAGTGGGACTTTCAGCTTTGAATTATTGACATATTTGTCAGCTACAGTAACAACTTTGAAGTCACAAGTTGACAGTCTTAGCAAAAATAACCATGGCTGATATTTCAGGATTTGATGGACCGGCACAGAAACGTGTACAGATGAAAACAGTTCAGCATACCGGGTAACAAGGGAAGTGATCTTTCTAACACTGATGCAAAAAGTGAGGAAGATATTGATGACTTCGAGCATGGCCTTCAAAACTTAGTAACATCACCACCAAATTTACACTCAGAATCTGAAGGAAATTACATCCTGAAAGAACTCTGAAACTTTTATGAAATGCATGAATGTTGTGGGCTGCCCATTTGTGATAACTTGGCCAAAGTTAAGAATGCAGGATTCAGGGACCAAATAGGATAAATTTAAGGACTTAAGCAAGAAACATTTAAGGCCACAAAATTGTCAGAATTTAACTATGCATAAAGTAAATCTTGAAATTTTGGCAAAGAATGTCAGTACTGTAATTCAAGCTGACAGTCCCAAATATACATAGATTTTATCTAATCTGAAAGGTTATAGACTCGAACTCGCTAGCTGTCCATTCCAAACTTGTATTCCAAAACAGAGAAAATTCTCAGACAAAGAATCCACTGTAATTACAACTGAAATTGATGAACTGAAAAAAGAGAGTATTGGAGAGAATAAAATTTGCCTGTGTAAAGTACTTGTCTAACATTTTCACTATAGAAGTGCATGATGGAATCTTCTGGGTTATTCATAACCTGCCTGTTTTCAAAGCATATGTGGTACATCACAAGTTTAATCTTTTTATGTGCACATTATTACCTAGGTCAACATTACTACTCAATTTAACTAACTAGATATAGCAGATCTGGCAGTGTTGATGGAGCTGAAACCTTAACCAGAGTCAAACAGCTCTGTCAGGAAAGCCAGAACCAAATTTACAGGTGGAACAAGATGTTTCCCAACAGAAAAGTGCCACCATTTCTGGAGATGTGTCCAATAGTGTACATGAGCAGAGTAAGACACTGTCAACTTGCCCTGATATGCTTTTATGGAGCAAGTCTTTCCTGATAAACAAAACACAGATAATCAGTTTTTTCACATTTGATGTTCCTAGAGTGGATCCTGAGGCATGTGACAATTCAATCTAGAGGCAAACATATCAATATCAAACTGTCTAAATATTGCATGAAGTTTATTAAAAGATTGCTTTGTTTTACATCCCATCTGCATAATCATTGAAATTCCTACATAGGGGATCAGCTTTTATATTATTCGTCCTATTAGGTGGCAAGCACTCAACCAAATCTGTCTTTCTATACACCAAAACCAAAGATTACTATTTCCTACCAGAAAGATGCAAAGCATTCAACTAAATCTGTCTTTCCATGCACCAAAACCAAATATCACTTCTTCCCAGGAAGATGGCAAACACTCAACCAAATCTGTCTTTCTATACATCCAAACCAAATATCACTATTCTTCCCTGGAAGATGGCATGCATTCAACCAAATCTGTCATTTCTACGCCAAAACCAAATATCACAGGCAATTTTATATGTAATCTCTTCCGACCTCCCATTTTGTTAATGTAGGCAACAGCTACTGTATTATCCATGAAAATTCTAATGTGTAAGCTATATTTGTATCTACAAAGAGACTTTAATGTCAGGAAGCATTGATGTGGCTCACTTGCTCAGTACTTCTCTAGCAACCACCAGTTTTAAGATCATCTGTCTCATACACCATGGAATCTTGAGGCACTTACAAGGAAAATAAAATTTCACAATTGAAAAAAAATTACCAAAGTCAGTTTGATTTGGATTTTAGGAACCTGTAAGTGCCTGAGAGATCACATACCCATCCATATGCAAATTAATTATCTTCTTGCGTATCCCACCCTAGTGTTGTTCTCTGAGGCATCCAAGCTGATCATACTCTAAAGACTGACTCATCATGTGACAAATTCCATCTCATATGATCTCCCAGGCACTTACAGGTTCATGGGACTCGAGACTGAAGTACTTATTACGATCAAATAATGACTTATTTTACAAATGTGTCTGTTCTTCTAACTGGATCTATCGGGTCAGAAAGTTCTGCATTCATTGCAAAAAAACATGTTTCCAGAAGCTGAAGTTTCCAGAAGCTGAACAAGTTTCCAGAATCTGAAGCAGCTTACTGCTTTGTGCATCTTAAGATCACACTCTGCCTTCTGTTTCTGAATTTCTGCTTTTCAGCTAGAGTATTCTATATTGACATTGGCCACTTCTAATTTAGACCTCTTTTCTAATATCAGTGAAGTATGGAATGATGGACTTAATGGATGACAGTTGAGAATAGGAATCCATCTTCTTAATGCTATACGTTTCTAAATCAGATCGTTCAGCTGAGTAGTTTCTGAGCACGTCCTGGATAAGTATATTTCTGACTTTATTAAAATTCTTGTGCTTTAACCTCATTTAGGCTTTCTAATGTGCTTGTGTCAAGCAAAAAGGCCATACAGTCTTGTATTCTTGTTATGTTCAGAATCTAGGATTGTAAGTTTAATCTTGAAAGTAGGTTTGACAGAATGTCTCCTTTCCACTTGCAGAGTGCCTATTTTTTCTTCAGAGCTGTCCTATATTTGGTCTAATTCATCTTCAAATTCACTACATTTGGTTTCATAGAGTCCCATGCCTTTCTCAGTTAATGATCTTGATGAGAGTTTCTGTGAATCTTCATAAGTACCACCATGATTAGCCATTTTGAAAGCTTTAAAAATGTCAAAAATTAAATCTTAGCTTAAAAACGGATATTTCAACCATGTTATGTTTTTCTTTTATTGGTAAAATTTCCCCACTCATATCTCTACATAGCATTATCTTAAACTTCATTTGAATCTGCATAGCTTTATACTGAAGGCAGAGCATCTAAAGGCAGGGAAACTTTTTTTTATGTTTTCTATTCCAGGTAGAGCATCCAAACCCATGGAAACCCTACTTTATGCTTATTATGTGACCAGTTGCAAGACAAAATTGCTTACCCAGGGAAAACCTAATTTATATGCATTGTGCATTCTGTTGCAGGCAGAGCATCATAACTCATGGATACCCTAATTTATTCTTATGTATCCTGTTGCAGGAAGGACATCCAAACCCAGGGCAACGCTATTATGGTACCAGTAGATGTGCCTACCTTCCAGACAATACAGAGGGATGTAAAGTGCTGAGTCTCTTGAGAAAAGTATTCGATAGACATCTTGTGTTTACCATTGGTAGATCAGTCACGACAGGAACAGAAAATACAGTTACATGGAATTACATCCATCACAAGACACATAAAGATGGTGGTCCTCAGAAGTAGGTGTCTCATTGATTGCAGTATAAATGCATTTAAATTCCAGAATTCCAATTACTTTAGTTATATTTGTCTTGAAAGCATTAGCCAGTCATTATCTTTATAGGATGTTTTATACTTAACTGGGACCCAACTAAAAGCCGATGTAAATATTATTTTAATAATACAGCATTATCTGCTATTATTTTTCTCTCCCTCCCCCCCGCCCTGTGTTAGTCCACAGTGCAAGGAGTGTATTCCCTCTCCAAGTTGTAATTACAGATATATAATAAATAACATGATTCCGATCTTAGTCCACTTATAATAGCAAATCAGATATCAAAAAGAAAAAAGGCAGTTGTCAGTTAATTACATTATCAGATAAATGCCCAGAGATACAGAGCTTTGATAGCTAGTAACTTGACAGTTTTCATGTTTGAATATTGCATTTATGTTGATAACAGGGAAACTGAAATAAAATATATGCTGAAAACACAAATTTCATTTGACAAAACATGTTTCATTGCCATTTATATTTTACAGTGTTATAGTGTTGATATTTTCACTGTTCTAAATTCTCTCAAAGACTATTTGTTTGCAAACAGAAAAGATGTAACAAAATATATGATTTCTTATGATAAGTTGAAAATTGTATGATGTTGATTCCAATTTCTGGACATTAACTGTTTTTAACAATAAAATGAGTTGAGCTGAAAAACTCAGAATAATTCTGTATACCATGGTATTTCCGTGATACTAACCACAGAATACCACGATTATGATAGGAACTAAACAGTTCATTCTTCTGAGGAATTGGCCTGACACTTTCTTGTTTAATTTCTGCTTGTTAATTTTGATGTGATTTATAGCAAAATAACACCATATAATATTAATATTATTTGGAAAAAAATATTAATTATTTGAGATAAGAACAGAGAATATTTCAGCTTAAAAGAAAATCACAGCCTCAGCCCCACCCCAAAATTAAAGTACCAACACCTTATTGCAATGAATTTGCTATGTGTGTGTTTGGGGACCCCGAGTAGCCGAGTAGTCTAAAGTGCTGTCCGTTATGGATCACTGCCATCTCACCTCTGTCTGCATGGGTCCAAGTCTTAAGATTCGGCTAATTTATTTATGTGAGAAAGCTTGCCAATAGCTTTTCGTGGGTCAGTGGTTCTTTCAGGGGTTTTCCCGGGTTCTTCCTCCACCATTAATACTGGCCGCCATGTATAGCCTATCTTGTGCTGAAAAATGGCGTTAAACCCTATAAAAAGAATATGAATGTGTTGTATACTTTGTGATCTAAACTCTGATAATGTCAAAGATATTCAAGAAGCTATTCATGAAAGTCAAGAGTATGCTGAAGCCAACGATACTAGCTAAACTATTGGAATAATAGGAAGAAAACAATAAACATAAAATGCATTTACTCGGCAAATGAGAAAATATTTCATGGACTTGATAAAACGAAATAATGTTCAGACAGGAAAAAAGTGTGCTGATGAAAATCCTTACAAAGGAACACATATTATACTTAAAAATATTCACATATGCTAATAAATAACTAAAGCATGATGTGGGGATTTCTTTTATTTATCATTTATTTACTTTTTAATGGGTGAAATTTTATGACATCATCAAGTTTGAATAGTCTTAGCATATTTAATCATTTGTGCAACAATATCACACATAAATTACAAAATTAACCATTCCTTGACAGTTCTTTAAGAAATTTCCCAAACCCTTGTAAAACTCGCTACCCCCTGGTGCCACATTTGAGCATCAGGAGGTAGTACATGTACCCAATTTCCAAGCTCAGTAGCATCAAGTGTCAAGTGTTCCAGGGATACCACTACGTATTGCATTATTTAACGCTCAATCAGTGTAAATTCAGTTCTTTTTGTTTATTGTTTGTGTCTATCTTATCATTGCCTTGAACTAAACACATTAAGAGTTTAAAGTGCAAATCTAATTAAAAGTTGTTTTGCACTGTTGGCTGCTTTTTGCATTTTTTTAAAATCCCAGATATGTACTTTCTTACTGGATCCAGAACACTTGAAAGAACGGTTATTTGTGTTTGATTTGTTGACAATCTACCAGAAAATTGCTAGTAATTCACTTAGAATAATAGAACAACAAAATGCCAAAATATATAAAGTTGTAGTCTTCTATTAAAACCGATGTCAAACTAAGAATAGCAACCATTCTAGTATTTACAGAAATTAAACAGTTTTCCTCCCCTGCTATGCATTTTTCACAGGTGACAACTATAATCAAAATAATATTTTACATTTACTAAGAAAACAACCTATTGGATGTATTGATAAGTTAGTGCCATGTATTTCATTGAAACATTACTTCCTAAAATTTGATCAAACTATTGAAATTAAATTTTGTGTAAATTTAACATAAATGGATGGATTTTAGTCAATACATTTGTATCAAATAACACAGGTATGCTGCTTATCTACAGACTGTTATAAAACTCTGCTCAAGATTTTGAATATTATTATACAATAGTGGAGCTGTTTCATAGGCCATAATATTTTCAAGTGAAATTTGGATCCATGAAATTTTTATGATGAACGGGTCTGATAGCTTTCTATATATTTTATTCATATTATTTCAGTTATGGATACCCAGATCCAGACTACTTGAGAAGGGTTCGGGAGGAGTTGGCAGCAAAAGGTGTAACTGAAGACACTTAATATTAAGTCACCATGACTGATGTACTAATAGATGAAGTTGTATCATGAAATTATTGTTTATCATAATTTGTAAAACTTTTTAATGGATTTAATTTGTAAAAATCCAATGCTTATAACATTTGTTGATAATATGATTCTGAACTGAATTTCACTGAATAATGTTTTACAAAAACAGTTTCATTGATAACTTGGCTAAAATTTCATTTTTATAAAGATTTTGATTTATAGCTGTTATATATGTGTGAAGTCTCCCCATTAAAAAAAAGTCAGGAAAGAATACATAAGATGGTGAGAATTTTTTACCTTGGGTGACAGAGTTTTTATATTGGAAACTGCAGAATGCATGATAGTGCTATCAAGATATAAACTATGTTTTATGACCTTGTTGCAGTGATGGTGAAATACATTTAAAAAATGTTGTTTTTTTCTCTTCTTTGTTATATTCATTTGTGGAACATAATAATTTGAATATATAATAAATCATTTCCATCTTGTTTAAGCTAAATATTATAACTTCACATTTTTGTTTCAATACCTGAGAAAGGAACACATTTCAGATACAAGGCAATATTTTCCCAAACATAACAGTAGTATACTTCAAGATAGTCCTTTCCCCCAACCAGTAGAGTTATGGCAATTTATTCATGCATTGACTCATAGTAAATGCCATTCATGCTTATATAAATTAACATTCACTAGCATAGTAAGTCTCCCTTAATTAGTTCTAAGGTATTTTTCAGAGACTAGATAAATGATGCATATATTAATTGGTAACTTATGAAAGATAAAGTCAGATGCCTTCTGTTTTCAAATGATAAGACATGCAAAATATTTTGGCAGTAATGTCTCAGTTAATTTCTCACAGTTGTTTATTCTTATAAAATATTGTTTCTTTAAGCCTATGTAAATGCATTTATTTGAATCAGTTATGAACTTTCATTACAAATGATAAGATGAATGTATCTTGAATGTTCTTTACTAATACATGTTTATCAGTTTATGTGCATAAAAATGATAAATTTTACTTTTAATTTTTACAATTCATATGCACACTTGTCAGTTTTGGTTCTTACATAAATTTATTAAAATTTGTTGTAAATAGATTAAGACATGAGAAATTTTGGTCATTCATTTGTATTCACATTTTTGGAAGAAATATATTTTCAGTCAGATGTATGTTGTATAGATGAATGAGTTGTATATAATTGGACAGAATAGATTTCATGATTGATACCTTGATGTTTGTCAGAATCACAGTGGAAAAGCTTTGTCATTGACAGCAGTGGCAAATTCACTGTGGCACACTTGCTCTCTTGTTTTGACTTTAGTGTTAATTTTACAATGTTTACAGAAATGCTTAGAGTGTTGAATCAAAATAAAGGCATTGTTTTGTGAATACCATGTTAAGAGTATGTGTGAGCTTTGGCCAGATTTCTTCGCCATTTTATAATCATTATTCTCTGTTCAATTCATCTCCCAAAGAGAAAAAACTCTAGATACGAAAACAAATTTTGATTTCAAATTTAAATTTTACAAGAATGAAGCCTAATAAAACTGAAACTATTCAAATTTGGAATGTTTTTAGCTAAATTCTTCTGTTTAAATATTATGGATCATCATTCATAAAAGTTATAAATTATCTCATTCCCCAAATGTTTGTTGTGATGAAGACTATATTTATATGAGAAACAACAGTATTTGTCTGACAGGATGTGATTTTTCAAGTGAATGTACGGTATGTTGTTCAGCAAATTTTTCATAAAATAAATGTATTCTCTTGTTTTTAAATTAACTGCTCTCATAATTATGTACACATGCAAACCCTGATGTTCTCCCATACACCTTTAAGACCTCCTAAGGTCTTTTTTTTATATTTTCAGTTCTGATGCCTTTCATCATATATATATATATATATATATATATATATATATATATATATATATATATATATATATATATATATATATATATATATATATATGATGACTACTAGCTACCAACATATTACACATGTATTGGGTTTATATTTTTCTCACATGTAAAGAACACAGGACCTGTATTGTAACTGTGGACTTGATATGTGTCTATTGTATGTATTGTAAATGTGGACATGATATGTGTATATTGTGTGTATTGTAAATGTGGACATGATATGTGTCTATTGTATGTATTGAACATGTGGACATGATATGTGTATATTGTATGTATTGTAAATGTGGACATGATATGTGTCTATTGTATGTATTGTAAATGTGGACATGATATGTGTATATTGTGTGTATTGTAAATGTGGACATGATATGTGTATATTGTGTGTATTGTAAATGTGGACATGATATGTGTGTATTATAAATGTGGACATGATATGACATGATAGCATAGCAAGTCTGGCGGGAGGGGGGGGGAGGATCATAAATATAATATTCTGAATGTGTTCTGATAGGAATTACCCTTCAATCTCCCTTAATTAGTTCTTAGGTATTTTTCAGAGACTAGATAAATGATGCATATATTAATTGGTAACTTATGAAAGATAAAGTCAGATGCCTTCTGTTTTCAAATGATAAGACATGCAAAATATTTTGGCAGTAATGTCTCAGTTAATTTCTCACAGTTGTTTATTCTTATAAAATATTGTTTCTTTAAGCCTATGTAAATGCACTTATTTGAATCAGTTATGAACTTTCATTGCAAATGATAAGATGAATGTATCTTGAATGTTCTTTACTAATACATGTTTATCAGTTTATGTACAAAAAAATGATAAATTTTACTTTTAATTTTTACAATTCATATGCACACTTGTTAGTTTTGGTTCTTACATAAATTTATTAAAATTTATTGTACATCGATTAAGACATGAAAAATTTTGGTCATTCGTGCGTATTCACGTTTTGGGAAGAAATATATTTTCAGTCAGATGTATGTTGTATAGATGAATAAGTTGTATATAATTGGACAAAATAGATTTCATGATTGATACCTTGATGTTTGTCAGAATCACAGTGGAAAAGCTTTGTCATTGACAGCAGTGGCAAATTCACTGTGGCACACTTGCTCTCTCGTTTTGACTTTAGTGTCAATTTTACAATGTTTACAGAAATGCTATGAGTGTTGACTCGAAATAAAGGCATTGTTTTGTGAATACCATGTTAAGAGTATGTGTGAGCTTTGGCCAGATTTCTTCGCCATTTTATAATCATTATTCTCTGTTCAATTCATCTCCCAAGAGAAAAAACTCTAGATACCAAAACAAATTTAAATTTTACAAGAATAAAGCCTAATAAAACTGAAACTCGATTCAAATTTGGAATGTTTTTAGCTAAATTCCTCTGTTTAAATATTATGGATAATCATTCATAAAAGTTATAAATTATCTCATTCCCCAAATGTTTGTTGTGATGAAGACTATATTTATATGAGAAACAACAGTATTTGTCTGACAGGATGTGATTTTTCAAAGTTAATTTAATAATTTAGCATGGAATTACATATTATCCTACTGCAGGGAATGCAATGTTGTATGTTTGAGTTTTATAGTTTATTCAAGACCTTGAGGAATTCTTCAAAGCATAAAGTGAAGCCATATTTTTTTTTATTGGTTTATTTACATGTTTGTTTTTCTTATTTAAGAGCACCTAAATGTAGAGCCAGTAGATATTTTTCTCACATATAAAGAACACAGAACCTGTATTTTAAATGTGGACATGATATCTGTATATTGTGTGTATTGTAAATGTGGACATGATATCTGTATATTGTGTGTATTGTAAATGTGGACATGATATGTGTATATTGTGTGTATTGTAAATGTGGACATGATATGTGTATATTGTGTGTATTGTAAATGTGGACATGATATGTATATATTGTGTGTATTGTAAATGTGGACATGATATGTGTATATTGTGTGTATTGTAAATGTGGACTGGCTTTTACTTGTAGTTTAGTATGATCTTATTCTTATTTAAGAGCACCTAAATATAGAGCCAGAAGATATTTCGAAGAAACCCTGAATCTTGCACAAATTATTCTCAGATTAAGTTTTTTAATCAAGATAATTAAACTTTATTGTTGAAATCAAGCTTAACGTGGGTCAGGAAATAATCAATAATGTTTTGATTACCTTGAAATTCTTGATTTCAAATTTGTTATGTGCAGAATGATTAGAATAAGCTATGACTTTTTTTAAGAATAGTAATGCAGGTTTATAGACTTTTGCTTGCTTTGCATACCAATCCTGCACAGTATTAATAAAAAGAAAATATTTGTGGCTCTCCTTGCCTTATGAGCACTTTATAACATTACAAAATCATAATCATTATAATTTGTATATTATTTGTGTTGCCTTGACACTTACAACATTTGATTTTCTTTTACACATCAAGCATTTCAATTTTAAAGGTGAATTACAAGTTGATTTTGAAGTGACAGTAAAGCAGTTGAAGACCAACTGTAATGACATGGTCATTTCTTTGTTTTTGATCATAAAGTCATAAAGTGTGTTGGTGTTAACATCATAAAGTGTGTTGGTGTTGGACTTAAAATATCTGGGCAAACACAGTTTGCAAAGCCTGAGAAAATCGTATGGTAATCGGGAGATAATGGGCCTTTTGGTAAAAGTAAAGGGATTCTTATTCAAGTGATCCATGGGAACCCTGTGAATATTGCCAAGAGTCCAGTTTTGTTGTAAGCAAGTTATTGAATGTTTACTTGCGGTCATATGACGTTATTAAAATGCTATTATTTGCAACCATAATTGTATTTGATGTTTTATTCTGTCATAATACAATTATGTATGCCAAGCTGTGTATTGTTGTGTGAATTGATTTATTTTGTCGATTGTCTTGTTTTCTTCAAATAAATTACATATTTTTATCAGTACTTAAATTCATGGATTAGGGGAAAAGTTTCATATATCTCTGATCTATAACTTTGTCTGTCATGAAATCCTCAAAATGTTTTGAACCCCATGAAACTATCTCACAGTAATCAGACATTCTACAGTAATTTTTAATTCAGAATTGTGTTTTTATAAACCCCTGCTATGAACTTGTTAATTCCTGTTTTTGCAATAATGAATAGCTGTACATTTCTTTCTCCCTTTAAATATTCATGAAAGGATTAGATAGAGGATATTTGCTTGAAACGAGTGAATAACGGATATATTTCATCGAGTGGATAAAAAAACTCAGTATTTTCACGAGTGGCAAAGCCACGAGTGAAAATACTAGAGTTTTTTATCCAAGAGATGAAATGTATCCGTTATTCACTCGTTTCAAGCGAATATTCTTTTTATTTTATGCTCACATAAATTTATATAGAAAATAAAAGGGAATTAAGTATGTTCTGACCCAAAAATGTAGTTCCTGTAGTGAAAAAATATTGTTATTTTTTCACTGTTATTTTTTCACTTGTTATTTTTTCACTGCAGTGAAATATCAATATTATTTTAACTAGAAAATCAAGCAATTCACCGCTGAGCTTAAAATAAAAAGTTATCTTTCTTTATAGTTATTCTCATTTTGATTATTTTGATGTGTAATAGGTTAGTGTTAGGACAGGTTGGCCTGGTGTCAGGTAATGTGACTGGGTGGGACATCATGTTATATGTCTGTAGCATGATGTCCCAGTGCTGACCATTACTATAAACTGCCTCACTTCAGACGTCATATCAATATTTTTTTTATATAAAGCTACGTTAATAATCCTAATCACACACACATTATCCTGATGTGCAGTTATAATATGTGTACATACAAGCACTAGAGTTGATTTCAGTTGAAGAAGATGAGGCATGTTTGATTTCAGGGTAAAAGGACAGAAGAAGTTTTAAATAAATTAATATTTTCCATGAACTTTGCCACAACCATGACCACTTTTAGATACCTTGTATTTAATAAAAAGATAAAACCAAAGTCACTAAAAGAAGAAAATTTGATTTCTGCAAAATAACTTGACATGACAGGCATAAAATGTGCCTTTTACTTTTGTGTTAAATATCAAAGTAATTTATTGGAAATGAAACATATTTATAGTGATAGTTCGACCATTTTCTTTCTATCTTCTATAATCCCAATTTCATTAAAGGTGATTTAAAATAATGAGAAATTACAAGCACACATTAAGTAGTATTAGATTTGCATGTACCAGGTCCCACCACCAGCACCTAGAAGCTTATCCTTTGGAACATAAAAGGAAATTAAACAGACTTGTATTTTTTGTGTACATGTTGGATGAAAATGTAAATCTTTGTAGTCTTATACATGTCCACAACAGGACAGATGTTCCAGGTCTTTATCTTAAACTGCTTAATGTGACATGTTGACCACATTTTCAAAAAAAACCTCATTTTGTTTTTGTCTATATTTATGGATGATGATGTACATTTATTGCCAGCATGAAGTACTTCCAATTATCAAAATATTTTCAGAACAGTTTAAACTTTTAAATCTAGGATTTCAAAAGTGGATTAGATCTTAATAATGATGAAAATGAAAAACATCCACAATATTGTCTATGTATATCCACCAGTGTGATGAAAAGTCCCACATGGTGAAGAAAATGTTTATTCATGTGGTTAGCCTGACACGAGGTGTAAGATCAATTACTAATCTTTCTTCACTTAGCGGTTTTGTGAGATATGTAAATATTGAATGTAACTAAGTAATTATTGAATGTAGCTTGTATCCTTTATAGTGCAGTGGGTATTATTTTACAAACCTAAGTCAATTACAAGGGTCAAAAACATGAAGCAAATATGATTTAAACATGACTAAACATAATATTAATTCCAATTTCATGCATTTTAAAATAATAAAAAAATTATAGCTCTGCAGACTCTCACATCTCGTATTGACGATTTAATCTTGCTTTGAGTCATGCAGATAATCAGTGGAAAATAAATTATATATTCATTAATGATTTTCCAGTCCATATAATTTTAAATATATGGAATATTATTCATTTTGTTTAAATTAAAGTTTTGGATATTTTATGGTTTGTAAAATAGTATTTTGGTAGTTGTTTTTTTTTTTTTAATCATATGTCTATATTTCTTTCCTTTGTTTCCATTTCGTGAATTTTTTTTTTTTGTGGTGAAAGGAACAAAGACTTTTTGACCATTTTCAAATTGTTGGGAACAAGACATTGTATCATAAATTTTGACACATAATCTGATATTGTTTTTCATTCAAAATTTGAGCAGTCAAAATATGAATTGCAAGTAAACTCCATTGTTGACACGAAATCTTGAACTTGTTGACATTTTTTTTATCACCAGGGAACATGTGTAATCCCCAGCCAGTAGATACTGTTGTTTATTTAAGCAAAGCATTTTGATATGAAAAGTTATATAAAAAAAATTTGATGTAATTTCTTAGATTTTGTAATATAATGCACAATTTAATGAAAACAACATTTGAGATTTTTCCCTTGGTGATTGTAATTTTTTAAAAAAATGCATTCTGTTTGTACAATTATAGGTTTTGTGTTGTTACAGATCATCTTATTTAATATTTTCTGCCTGCCTTTTGCAAATACAGCAATGGGTATTCTGATTTATGCATCTGTCCATCAATCCATACCGACAGTATATGTACATACGTGTATATCTAGAGCTGATTCATTTGCAAGACAACTTAAGAATCAATTCAAAATGTTTTGATGTCTGTATGATGTCTGTAATTCTCGAATGCAGATTTTTTATTTCCAGTAAGTATTACAGTCATACCAGCCTATGTCACATGCATCCAAAATACTGGTGTCTTTTTGGCTGTTGCTTCATGTGTCAGGTGCTACAATTGGTCAAAATGTTTCAAGAAATCGGTCATTCAGACAAGAAAATGGGCTGAGATAAATAGTGACTTTTATTTTGTGTATTTCATTGCTTCATGAACAGATTGCTCTTGGTTAAATTGGAGGCAAAATCTTGCTTCAGATTAAATACCAACATTGTTGAAAACAAGTAAAGTTCCTGGTTATATTTGTTTCTAATTTACTGTAAGAAATGCTGTCTAAAATCTGTAAGTGCATCAAACACTCTCCTAGTAGCTGTGTCTCCAGTGTTTTTTTTTTTTGTCTTATCAGCGGTTTTTCAAACACTTCAGCCAGTTCAAATTTTTGAATCAGTAGAGCTGTAACATTAATGTAAAAAGTCCAAAAATTATCCAAAATTATGTATAATTGAGAAGATACAACTAATTAATTAAGAAAGTTTTTTATTTTGTCATCAAAGAATTTCTGTATCTGAAGCAAATTCAAGGTTCAATGTTTCCAGCAAGCAGTCTTTAGGTGATTCAAGCTATTTTAATTATCTTTGTTGCTGCTGTTGTTGTTGTTGTATGGGTTAACGCCAGTTTTCAGCACATGATAGGCTATACCTGGCAGCCAGTATTAATGGTGGAGAAAGAACCTAGGCAAAACCCCTGGAAAGAACCATGAACCCACGAGAAGCTACTGGCAAAGTTTCTCACATACCCACATTGGCTGAATCTGAGACTCAAACCCACACAGACAGAGGTGAGATGGCAGTGATCCGTAATTGAGAGCGCTTTAGACCACTCGGCCGCTCAGGGTCCCAATCATCTTTTTAAAAACTTGATTAATAATTAAACATTTTAAAAATAAAGTTTTTATTTTTAAAAAAAATCTATTCAGAAGGGTTTAAATTTATAATATGACTATACACATTTGTATACCTAGTAGCTAGTTTTGGCTAATGAATAATTTTATACAGTATCATTTTTTTCTTTTTTTCTTATTTCACCAATTTTGGAATGGGTTGAAGACTTGTTTAGCATGCTTATACAGTAAAGTCTAGATTTTAAGAAAAGAAAATTGTTATATTTATCTTCTTTAAAATAAATTGTATTAATGTTATTAATTTATTTTGCTGCACTAAGAAAAAGTATCACAGTATTAAAAATTGGTTGCCTTAATATAAATTTGTTTTCCATGGAAATCAGTTTCAAAAAAATTACATACTGTACACATGATGTCAGACTCTTTTAGTTGTCATAATTTGATGGGCACCTTAGCTACCATTGGTCTACCATACTACCTATAAATTGTCTTTGTGATGCCAGTTTCATAGAAGACCACTCTATAAGGTTTATATTTATTTTTCAGAAACCATCAATTGCTATTTGTACTTAATTCAGCTTTGGGAGCGGTTTGTAGAACCAAACACTCTAATCATGCAAGTTCCCAAGTTTTCATGACTTTTGCTATTTTGTGGATCTTGTACTGATCTGGCTTCCTCAATAGCTTTGTAATAATGGCTGTTCCAGTAAAACATACCCGAGACCCATGGAAGGCACTTTTGATATGGGGTATTCACCCATTGCTGCAAATTAAAAAATTTCTCATCATTTTAATATAAATGCTAAAATTAAAGTACCCTGGCATATATATATATATATATATATATATATATATATATATATATATATATATATATATATAAACTTTCATCATGCCAAAACTTTTTATTTATAATACTGGACAATTAAAAAGTGATAAGGTTTTCATGCATTTAGGAAGCAGATGGTGCAATCACATGGCTTCACCAGGTCATCAGTACATGTAATTCACAGACACCAAAATGGGAGCCAAAACTTGTGAAATCAGATATCATACAGAACAACAGATCAAGCAAGTTCTCACCCCATAACAGTTTAATATTTTTTGTTATGTTAGAAAAATACAAATTTGATTTCCTTCTGCTTTTTCTTTTTCTTTGATTTTAAGAATAAATGAGTAATTAATAGTGTTGTTTTATTCTGTTTGTGCCACCACCATATGGGAGAGGATTTTATGCATGTTGTTCTGCCATCTGTTAACCATCTTTCCAAAAAGATGATCTTGTACTGCATGGAACAGTAGCTGGAGATCAATGCCAAGTTTGTTCCCTTAAGATTACCTCTGCTTTACCACTGTTTGAGTTTAATGTACTTCCATTTTCAACATTTGCATGCTGTAACTTGAATAAACATGGAAAATATTGATTTAAATCATCAACATTTCAGTCAAATTCGAATATCTGTATGGTCCATGCATATTGATATTGTGAGCTTCGTCTAATGGACTGAGCTTGTTAACACTCAGTTCTGATTAAAATTTCAATAAAACATGAAATATGGTCTAATATTATTAGTGGTATGATCTAGCATGTGATGGGCTGTCACGTCTTGTTTACACTTTGCAGATCATGTTTCAGTTTTAATTTATCAACTTTTTAGATTCATACAAGTATTAGCAAAGTTTCAGATTTTAATATGTGATTTGGATTTTTAACGTTGCTTTTGACTATTTTTCATCATATTGCTACAATGTCTGCAGTATGGCAGTTTATAATGATGTCTAGCACTGGGACATTATGCCATAGACATGTAGCATATGTTGTCTGTAATATGACAGTTTATAGTGATGTCTAGCAAGACCTAACACTAACCTCTTCATGCTGAGCGCCAAGTGAGGCAGCTGTTAGTACCATTTTTGTAAGTCTTTAGTATGACTTATGCGGGGATCGAACCTACAACCTCCTGCATTGGAGGTGGACGCTCTAACAACTGGGCCACCAGAGCAGTCAGATATTAATGAAGTGATTTTGTATCTTTTTTTGCTATGTTTGTAAATACTCCTGATAATATTGATTAAAAAATTCCAAAATCTGCAAGGTTCTATATGGGGAAAAACTATGGGACAGACACCACATATATTACTGAGGTAAATTTGCATTTGAGCATGTAGCTGCATGTTGACACTTTAGAAACTCAAATTACAATATGATGATTTTTCAATTGGTCAACATTTCCAAAGAGCTTTAAGTAAAATCTGGACTTTGTAAATAATTGGTTTTGCACCTGTTATAACTTGAGAGACAGTATTTCTGACCCAGTTTTTATCACACTTAAGGTAAATAGGTTAATATTGTCAAGTTGTTCATGAATTATTGTCAGCAAGACCTTAGGATATGACTTTGCATCTGATAAATTTTTCACTATTGACAGGATAAAGACTTGGTAAGTATATTTATATCAGCATGATTTCTATTGAGTATGATTATAAAACAATTCCACACATATTAATAATATGATCATCCATTTGATTGGCTAAACTTCGCAACACTTTGGTGATGATTATTTATTTCTAGTTTTGATAAAACTTTTTAAATGGTCTTTTATTATCAAGATGTTCAGTGAGTTATGAGATAATCTGCTTACATTGCTTTTAGATGGTGTATTAGAAAAGAAAATTTATTATGTTTTAAAAGTATGCAGTTATGATCCAAAATTTTTGTAGAATAATCTGTAATTAAATATCAAAGTGGGCTTTTTTCGTGTCTGTGTGACAAACTCTCAAGATTTATTTATTGGCCAGTCCCCGCAATAAATAGAATCTGTTATGTTAAGGGCATGCATTGAATTTTAATTAGGATTCACTCATTAATTCGTCGAAAAAGTTGAGCAGAGACAGAAACACCAACCAATCATGAACACTGATTTGGAAAAGACTGGAAGCAACTGATCACACTGTCATGCCGGCAATCTGATGTTACGTATAGTTGATTTAGATCCTTTATTTTTAATTGTCAGATCCAAATTTGTCATTTTGGGTTTAAAATTCATTAATTGTGAGATATCTATTCTGGAAAATTCAGGCTGACCTAGACTCTATTTGTAAACAGGTGTGACCTTGCTTGTTGACCTCATTTCTGACTGCTTCAGAGAGTATCAACAAGCTTCTAAAACAATTGGCTAAATCCAAGGACATCTTTTATTTTTAGTTATTTTGGGGTGAGAAGTGACTGATTTTCTATGTGTATGTGTTTTTATGATCATACGTTCTTTCTGTGACCTTCTGGAAAATCACGTGATCTCTTGTTTACGTAGAAACAGGTATTTAAATATTGTTTGGGAGAGAACAATTTAGTAGAATTTCTGGGCTTTAAGTTAATAGTTGTGTTTTGAGTTATATTGGAAATTGTGTCAATTCGTTGAAGCAGGAGGAATTATTTTATTTATCTGGAAAAGAATATGTGCTCATAGATTTTCATTTGGGATTATTATAAAAAGAACGAACTAACTAAATCATGTGACAACGTTGTCCATATTGGATTACATTGTCGAGATTCGAACCTGGAACTATTATGACATTTATTTATCAGGACTCTTGCATTTCCATTAGTGGGTTATTTTTGTGAATTCTATATTGGATTATTTTTGGACTTGATTCTCTAAAACCGTAAGTTTAAATATTTTTTATGAAAATAATTGTACTTAATAAATTTGTTAAAGTTTTACAAGCTTGTTAGTTTTCACTCTTTCTGTGTTGCTGCTTATTCGAGCCTAAGCACGTAACATAGAAATTGGGAGCTAGCGTCCGGGATTGAGATTGAGATAAATTGGAATTTGGCTAGAATTTTTCTCAGAAAACTTTTGTTTTAAATTGGAATTCCCCTAGTTTTTGAAATTTTTTAAAATCTTTAGTGAGACTGACACGCTTGTATTAAAATGACATCTAAAGTATAAATATTTCTTTCTAATCCTACCCAGTAGCAATTAGATCTTTTAAAAAAAGATGAGTTGATTCAGCTTGCCAGAAAATTTGATCTTTCTGAAGTCAAGGCTTCTTTTGCGAAACAAGATATCAAACAGATATTGTTCCAGTATTTGGTGGAAAAGGATGTTTTGGGACAAAGTGATTGATTTCGGTTAGTATGGTGTAAAACAATGTGGACAAATTATGTTCTATTTTAAAGTTTATCCACTGCTGCTGTTTGATGAATGACTGCAGATGCACTCCTTCATATTTTGCAATCTAGGAAGCTTGAACTTTACATTTTCCAGGCTTGCAGACTTTGACAAATTTCTTTTGCAAGCTAGCTTAATTTGTGTAAGCTTGAGATTTTACAGTAAGCTTGCAGACTTTGAGAATTTCTTTTTGCAAGCTTACAGACTTGGAAAAATTCCTTTTGCAAGCTTGCACAAGCTTGAACTTAATATTCTGCAAGCTTCCTGCCAGCTTGCTGACTTAGAAAAATTCCTTTTGCAAGCTTGCACAAGCATCCTTACTAGCTTGTGCAACTTCAACTAGCTTGCTGTAAGCTTGTGGAAAGCATGCATTTTGGTTTGGGTATGATTACAACTTTTTGACACATTTCGAAGAGTTGGCAGTTGTTCAACAGGTACCCAAAGATACTGCATACAATGTTTTAAAACGGACTAAACATACTGACAACTGCACTTCATGCAAAGGTATTTGCACTGGATATACTTATAAATAGACAGCATATAATGACTAATGAACTGCATTAACTTAAAATAAGCCACTTAAGACAGCCATGGCATTCAACAATGAAAGTCAAAGAACATGAGAGTATGTGATATGATACTCATCCAAACACTTGCAGGTATTCCCCCAGCCCCCCTTTTTTTCTTTGGCTACAGTTCAGGAGACCGATAAAATGTAAGTCATCATATTATCGGAAGTTTATAAAGTTTCTCTGGAATTAACATATTTTAATTAGCTTCTGTATCAGCAGCAGGGAGGGCGAATCCCACAACATTTTATAGAGGCGTCCATTTGGCAAACCAAGGCTTCGTCCAAAATCGTAAAAAAAAAGTTTCTTTTGGGGATGCAAGGTCGTTGTCGCACCCTCCCTGCTGCTATTGGGGTAAAAATATTTGATCAAGTCCGATACGATATCGTGTTTTCGGATCTGATAAATTTATAGTTATAAATCCGTGCGAGATAACCTTAGAACTACTAAAGAAATTTCGAAATTGATTAAAGTCCATGTCACCGTCACACGAATATTCATAAATATTTTGTAATGTGTATTTTCCAGTTCCTTTAAACACACATACTAAATTGCAAATTTTCTCTGATTACAATTGGAATCTGCGTATTTTTGAGTGACATATATCACGTCTGTGCTTTTATGTCGTCCTCGAGAAAATATTTTGGCAGGGTTTCTTTGTCGTTCCAACATTACATGAATTGTGGACCTATATTGTGCGAAATGTAAGAAGCGTACTAGCACAAACGAATTGACGATTACAATTAAAACTAACAGATCAGCACTTGCAGGTAAGTGTGTACAATGTAGTACAAAAAATATATTTGTTTCTATGAAATCTGCAGATGATTTTTTAAAAAAACGAGGTGATATTGCAGCCAAATTAGTAAAACTCCCAGGAACACCATGGGCAAAATATCCAGTAGAAAATCACCTTCTAGGATATAGTTATTGTGGACCCGGGACCAGACTCAATATCAGACTCGATGATCAAAACCAACCCCTACCCGGTAAGTATCCAAAACACGCCATTGATAAGGCGTGTCATGCACATGAAGTTGCTTATAAAAGTAGCAATCTGCAACAGAGACATATTGCAGATGTAAAATTAATTCATGCGTTGAATTATATCACTGATAAATCCTCCAAGGAGAAATCGGCTTCATGGTTGATAAAAATCGGCGATGAAAAGTAAATTGATGTTGGGTGCTGGTAATTAATAACATTATGGAATCTATTTATTATTCTCCAGGAGGATACTGAAGGGGTAAAGCAGCAATCGGTAAACTCGCTAGCGCCGCAAAGGTGAAAAATACCACTGCAGCGGATTGGTTATCCAAACAGGCGATATGGAAAATTTATCTACCACCGCCTAAACAAATTAATTACTCTCATTTTGATGTCAGCGCACCTAATGAGGTTCATTAATCTGATATATTATTTCTGCCGCATGATGGTGTTTACAAATATACGCAACCCGTAGTTGAAGTTGCGAGTCGATACAAACAAGCAGAACCGCTAAAGACAAAATCATCAACTGAAGTTGTTTCTGCGTTTGAAAGGATTTATCGACAAGGTCCTCTGCATTGGCTAAATCTATTACAAGTTGATCCTGGCAAGGAATTTCAGGGTGCAGTGTTATCAACAATGAAGCATCATAATGTCACCATCAGACGAGGACATGCTGCACTACATCGCGATCAGGCAATTGTTGAACGATTTAATCGGACACTTGCTGAGCGGTTATTTGGATATCAATACGCGAAGGAATTTATTCAGGATAAACGATCTCGTGAATGGGTTAAGAGATTACCAGGCGTGATTACCGCGCTGAATAATGAGATTACTCGAACCAGTAATATGAAACCTGACAACGCGACTAAAAAAAGTATATACCCGTAAAACCGCAAAGTGATTTTTTCAAAACAACCAATACTCAGTAATGTCACTGTTAGATGTTTATATGAACCAGTAGAGCTCGAAGGTGGCAAAAAAGAGCTACTGATCCTAGTTGGAGTGTCACTACGCACAAAATATCTAGCATAACACGATCTACGGGTAGACCACCAGTCTATAGGTTGGATTCAACTGCTCCTCAGCGAGGATTTACTCGTGAACAACTACAATTGATACCCGAGGATACTCAATTACCGCTGCGTGGTCTTAACTAGCACATCTTTGTCTGTTGCACTGAAGACAAGTCAGCATCACATTATCTCTGGTATGACCAATACTGCTATTTTTTCTGTCTACGGTAAATTGGCGAGGATCTTTATCCGACCAACACCAACGCATTATACAACTGCAACTCGCGCAGTGATTATGCTGTTGTTGTTTGAGAGTGATTATAAATTCGGCATCAATGTCAATTTTTTCTGTTATTTTTTTTATACTGCTGTTTATAACCAGATAGTTTTTTCTGATTATATAATCGCAGATAATATCACTTATTGTAATGTCATTATAATCTAAAACAACTCTACGAAGTTGATTTATTTTTCGTACTCTGGACACCGCAAGATAAACTAAATTCGACCACTCGATGTGATTATATATGATCCAAACAATTGTATCGGATATAATCAATCACTGTGAATAATGTATCGTCGTTGCGTATCCTAACTTCCATGGGGATTTATCAGCACGCAATGCATCTTCGACGACACTGATATCAACTAACACAATATCATTTAACACGAGAATCTGTTTTTCACTTTGTCCAGGAATATCAACTTCGATATTTTGTCTTCGTGTATCCTTGGGTCTATAACACAGCGGCACTGGAAGTGTTGCAAATTTTTCTTTATGCAAGTTAAATAACTTCATCTGAAGTGTGTCTCTGACTATCTTTCTACTTGCCACTATCAAGTCGTTTGGTCTCCACGCTTCCCTGGAATCATTTAATGGGGTTTCCGAAATTATTTCACGCGCTATTTCACATCGAATTCTATCCGGTTGTAATCTGATTAGTTTCTTGAACTCGCGTAATTGTTCATCAAGTGTTCTATGATCGGTATTAATTTCTTCATAATAGACTACAAAATTCTTCGACCAATTATGTGGAGACAAACCGACAAATGGTGGTGGTTGACCATGATCGCTACACATTATCACTTTTGCATTCGCTTGCAATAGCCAATCAAGAAACCTTTGTAATACATCTAACGACACCGTGCATATCTCATCCCAAATGATGATTTCAGGAATATATTTTTCGCCCATTCGATCAGGAGTCCATTCGTCACCTTTCCATCGAAAGTAAATGTGATAAGTGTAAGCATTAATTTCTCGTTGTTTCATCTCTCTTGCAAGTCTGTGTGTTGGTGTTAGAACAATCGTGTTTGATTTCCCTCGAAATAATTCAATCGCACGAGTCGTCTTTCCTGACCCACCACAGCCGTTTATGTAACTGGTTTTATATCTTCATTTTGGATCGCAACACGACGGTGCATTATATAGTTCTGATATCTGATTATTTTTCAAGTCATTGTTTTCAATTGTAATATCTGCTGATTTGGAGTAATCACGCAGTATTTCTTTATTAATTCTCAATGATCCCCAACTCTCGTCTGAATTAGTGAATTCAGCCACTGCTTCGCTATATTTTACGTCTATATAAAATGAATCAGTGGCTACTCTACCTGCTGACTCAGGAAATCTATTTATCATCGAAAGTAAATTAATAGAAGCATAGGCCAGCATAGACGACCTGAAGTACATGTACTGAGGATTTTCTCCATCTGTGTAAGTAACAATAGTACCTAATTTGGTTCCATCGGACAAGAAAGCGTCTTTACGATCTACATATATACCCTTAGATGTTACATCTGCAATTATAAAATCGTATTCAGCGTAATCTATAATCAACCGCGAAGAATATCGTTTGTGGTCGTATTTTCCACCTTGTGTGAATTTACCAATTATTCTTCTACCGAAATCTTTTGCGTGTTTATTTCTAACTTCAGAGATTTCTTTGGACCATTTTCGATATATTCTTCGTCTAGATCAGGGAATTGTTTTTTGTTTTCGCTGATTATACTATCTAGACTATCGGGTTGTGGTAACCAGACTTCAGTCTGTGCTCGATATGATATAATTGCTTCACTGACAATCAGCGATATCAGCGTTTTAGAATCAATCATATACCGTAATAACACAATTGGCATCCAGTGTTTTTCAGAGATGTGTCTACCAAACCAAACATAACAACACGGATGAAGTGATTTAGCCAGTTCAAATGATATCATACGAGCGAATCCGGTGAGATCAAAATCAGGTAGTGGTCCATTAATGGCAACACGGGTCATCTCATGTGTGGGATGTCCAAATTTTTTGAAGTACTCAGAGCACTCTCCGTACCAAAGAAAACTCCCTGGATAACACACAATCCTATCAACCGAAATAATACTTTCAGGGTCGTATTTTGTATTCCATAATCCACGTGGTTATATTCCAAGCAGCTTGATTCGATATCTGAGAGAAATTCTGCGCGTGTTGGTTTCCATAGATTTCTCGTTCTCGTGAAATGAGCTGCAACTGATGGAATTGTAAAACAGTTTGTTAATAATTATTCGTCGTAATCCGTTGAAAAAACCACTTGCTAGTTTTTTCATCTCGTTGTGGAGGGCTTCAATACGATATAGGTCGCCATTGGGTCTTACAAATTGATCAAATTTACCCTCTTTGTCTTCAAAACTGTGAAGTAACCACACTGACACAGGATCGTTTTTACTTAACTCGTAAATAAAATCAAATACATTTCCCGTGTAATATTTTATTGTTCTATTCCGCGGAAATATTGTTACCGCAGGTGTCCACGCGTGTTCATTATGGTCAATAATTTTGATTGGAGCTCCATTTGGTTTATATTTCGATTCGTGTAATACCTCTCCTGTTATCGTCATTACTGTTATTGGGAATCTTAATGATCTTTCTAATTTGGTTATATCCTGAGTTGTTGCTCCGCTCTCCTGTAGTGTTAATCCCCATTCGTTTATTTTTTGCGTCTTAGATCCGTCAATTTGTTCCACGCAACACATTTGTGAAGTGTTCTATTGTTCGTTCTGCTACACAATTTATGCTTGACGAAGTGGTTTTAGGTTTTCAATACTCGGTTTATCATTTATCGGATAGATTCCATAAACAAACTGCTGTTACAGGATATGACCTCTCGTAATACGGTTTGTCAATCCCAGTCAGAATTTCTGGTTTGGAATCCTGACTCACAGTGACAGTTCTCTTATTTTTCAGGATGGGTTCAAATTTGTCGCGTATAATCCAATTCCCCGTTTCTAAGCGTATAATGAATTTCACTCTAAAAAAATAATTTTTCTGGTCAAGATGTGAGATTATCACTGCTGCTCTTTCGTCGTTCATGGTAGCATCAACACTACCATCAATTCGAAATGTCGACCAACAGTGAGATGCTCCATCGTGCTTGAATTCATTAAATGCATCACGGATTCTACCTATCATGCTTCTATCACTTATTAGATTCTTTGGTACATCAGTGGAGACTATCGAGATTGAATTCAACATTTTTCCAAGGTGTAGTTTTCAATAATCTCTCGAACTCCTCCATATTATAATTAAAACAAGTAATTAAATAAAGAATTTATTATATAATGAATCATTGCAAATGGCTTATGATATGATCAGTAACCGCATGTAACAAATCATGCAGAAATGAATTCTGTGGATATCATTTACAAAGTGTACGTCGTGGAATCTTAGGTCTGCTACCATGTTTCCGATGTGGGGTAGGTGTGCGTGGTAAATTGCAGTTGTGTCTCAATTGTGGTCATAAACGATACAGAGAGTTGAGGCGCTATTATGATAAACGAATCAAAGATTCGTTAAAAACATCATCAAAGGTTCTATCATTGACCCTGATTCTGTCCTTGACAAAATCATAAGAACACCTCAAGACTATATTGATAGATTCCCTAGTATATAATTAAACCAATTAAATAATTAGGCAAATAGTATTTAGTATATAAATAAACCAAGAATTTCAACCACATCCCTTGATTATTAGTTACGAAGCATCTCGTGACAGTATTGTCAGACACCGAAGACTGAAGAACCCAGTTGGTATTGTGAGTAGTCAAGGATATCGTATATTTGGCGCTGGAAAGAAAAGATTTCTTAATCACAGATTCGTCTTCAAGGTATTTAATGGACTGATCAAAGATGGTTTTGTTATTGATCACATAAATGGTATAAAAACTGATAATTCTATAGATAATTTACGAGCTATTACACAAAGAATACCAAATGGGGAGGGACTGGGAAAAATTCGAAACCCATAAAATCATTTAAAACAGAAAATAACGAGGAAAGAGTATTTCAATAAATGACTGAAGCCGGTAGGTATTTCGATATTTGCGAACCCTCAGTACGAAGGGTAGCAGAGAATATAACTCGATCGGCTTTTTCTAAAAAAATTAAAAACAGAATTGAATTTACATAAGTCTGACGGGGAATAACTCGTGTAGGCTTGTGTGTGTAGTTGTGAAACAACGATAGTTCTTTTGTTGTATTCACATATCTCAATGGGATAATGTTTTTTTTTTGTGTGGTTTAATGTTTCATCGGGTAGAAAAGTTTCGCATAAGGAAATATCTTGTTGTCATCATTATATCAATTTGACCGCAATCAATGGAATATCTTTGACCCCCAAACTGATAAGATGTAACAAAACGTCACTACCCAAAATCCTCCCTAACACGGAAAGAAAAACCACAACAACAATAATGGATTTGTCAAAAATAACATTGTATACAAAAATTGGAAATATGCTACGGCATACAGAATAAATGTGATTGATACACATATACCGTATTCAAAAGCACATACCTATAGATTGGAACATTTAGCATATTCCATACGCGTTGGGATCTCGTCCAGGGGCCCGTTGTTCGAATGACGTGGCAGGCATTATTGTCGACGGTACCGATTTGGAAGCTTTTTCTATATGATTGGGGGCTTTAAGCCATTCGAAACTCAAACTGAAACAACCATATATCACACACCGTTATACGCGGTGTGAATGTGTTTTTGCATTCAAATCGGGCTGATTTTCTGGGATTTATAATTGGTTTGAGTTTGAATGTAGAATCGCCCCCGTCATTGTCATCCTATAATCCATTGTTATATTTCATGTATCATTCATTGTAAATGCCATAACCATGTCATTGTATATATATATATATATATATATATATATATATATATATATATATATATATATATATATATATATATATATATATATATATATATATATATATATATATGTGATCAAATATGTATATATGTATATATGTGTGCATTACAAACTCGCCATAATACTCGAATTGGGGGCTGAAAAAGGCTGTGCTGTCCTATAGATCAAATATGTATATATGTAAATGTGACGTCCATTCACGAAATATACCTTCTTGGAGTGAGTTCTAACCCGTTATTGACGAGTTAGATCTCCTATTGGAGACTATGTTTCGTGGTACCTCTGGGCCCGGTCAAATGTGAATAACACCTGAGTGGTTCCAATGGGGATGTGTTGTCTTATATATGTAACCTCTGGGTCCCTCCGATGTGAATAACACCTGAGAGGTTCCAAATGGGGTTTTTCATATATATCTCTATGCGTAATAAGATGTGAATAACACCTTTTTGCGAACGGAGTTCATATAAAAACTGGTCAAAATTGACCTACAATTTTTTTTGTTTTTGAAAATAAAATATATTAGAAATATAATATAATGATATAAATGAATTCGGAAAATATCAATGAGATTATAACCGAAATTTTAAATTGAAAAAATCAAGGAATTCAATTGTCAGATAAATTAAATTATGATCAAATTCTTTCGGAATTTCAAGATATTGATGATAGCGCTAGGAATAACAGGTATGTGTTATCAAAATCCTATTCCTTTATAAAGAAAATTCAGCACGCTATTTATGACTTCCTTGCATTCTGTAACGACATCAATAAGTTCGTCCCGTTATTCACTGTTGTCGAAAAAATAAGAAAAGAATTGGGGCAGCAATATGAAATCAAACGCACAATTAATTCGAAATTCAAAACAATAAAAGAGATTATCCGCGAAAATGAAAATTCCCCTTTGATTAACTCAACACAGTAAACACACCATACATACATGAGTAATACAAGGTATGAAACAGACAGGTATGCACTTACTCACCTAAAACAGAATTCTATAGACGATTTTTTTGCACGGTAATTTAATCAATGGTGACTTTGTCGATGGTTTGTCACTATGCGGAAGTAAGGTAGTAAATTGGGGTGGGTGAGGCAATCTAAGGATTTTTCACTGGTGACTTTGTGACTACATTTAGATCGTACATTAATTTATAATGGTGGGTGAAGCACTGACAACTAAATTAGCACGACAACGATTAGCTTCGATTAAGAAATTGATTCCGTTCGAAATATGCTCCAAACGAGACAGAGCCTTCAAACCGACTTTGCGACGGACACAGAACAGCTATTCAAACCGGTAACCACTGCTACTAAAGATACTGTACCAATACTTGAAAAAATAGCAAAGGAAACTGAAAAAACATCAACGTTGTTAACAAAACCCGTCCTGATAAAAAAAACATGAAAAAATAGTAGATGACTTACGTGCGAGATTTAATGAGGAGGGGTTAGCAGCAATTGATAAGAATGATCCAGCAGGAATTAATGCGCTTGTTGTTGCGACTTATGAAAACAGGAAAAAAAATGTTGAAAACAGAACAACACACGGATATTAAAAGTATAGAACATTGGGCTGATGTGATTCACAAAATCAAAACTAACACAAGTTTAATTGATAAAGGTAGTACATCATACACTGGATATCTATAAGCGGTGAGTACAGTGTATAATCAATATGAAGCACTAAAAGCAAAAATAAAAAAACCCCGCAAATATTGCAAAGAAAAAGACAACAGCCTTCAAAGAAAATATCTTTCTCACCTCAACGACAACTACCGCCTGACTATGATGATAAGCAATCATTGTATATGCCATCTGATCAAGATGAATCTAATGATGAAATTTTTAGTTATTTACAAAATCAGGAAAGGGATATACATGGTGCAACTGGTTATAGTAGTGGGGAGAGTTTTCTCAGAGTGCATCTCCAAGGGTATCAGGTAGTGGTTTAGTTAGTTGTCCTAATAGTATTCTCTCGGATATATCGCGATTAGAAGTTCTCGTAGGAGAGAAGCTAGCTGGAAATAACTCACCGGAAGTAATTAATGAGGCAGCTGATATTTGCAGACGACTATTTGAGAGTAGTATCATGGATATTGATGCATATCTAGCCGAAAATCCTACCGATTTTTACGGTTACCATAGTGATTAAATCATTGAAATTGCTAGCAATGAAAATCGTAAACGATTTCACGATTAGATAAATAACATTTAAATAAGATGATCATACACTTCAACTACAGAAAACCAACTATTGGTCAATGTATAGTAAACTCACGATTGCCTGTTTATAGAGCGTACTATGGAGATTGTGTCGGTAATACCATTGCAGGGTTATCTGCAAGAATGGCTCCAAAAATAGCACCAATCGCAAAACAATTAGCAATGAAAGCTATTGATGTTATTCGTGATAAGGGTATTAGCGCTGTTGGTGATGTTGCCGGGAAAGCATTTTCCGCGGCTAAAGAAAAACTAGTAGCGTGAGTTCGGCGGCGAAGAAAACCACCGGTGATGAAATCACTGGCTGGGCCATTACCATCTACGGAAATTATGCCTGCAAGTATTATTAAAATATTAATAACGCAGTGGAGCAGAATATAGCATCACGGATAGATGATGGATATGACACTCAGGTAAATGTTACTGCAAATATGATAGCGGGAAGTGGCTTGAAATAGCGAGCAAGATCACGATTTAGATCAAGAAAGATATAATAATATGTTCAAATCGGATCCTGACACAGAGTTTGGTTGAGATGCCCCATTGATCAAGAATGATTCTCTACTTAATTATCAGTATTTTTTCTATCATACAGCACAACCGAATCTTCGATCAAGAATCGAACTTCAAGTCCATGATACCAGCAAATACTTTCTACCCGCTGAAGCGTTTATCGAAATAGAAGAACTCGTAACAAATGTTAGTGATGCTATTTGAGAGTGCTAGATACATGATTGATGGAAGAGAAATCGAGTCTATAGAGCGTTAGGTTCATATTGCCACAACAATAGTGGGGTTAGCAAGATACTCTGATGATTATACAAGATCGGCGAGTCCGTCTATGATGTTCTCTAAGGATGTCAATGATCACCCTGAACACATTCAGTATATTAAGTTGCTGACACCAAGAGCTACTGCAGTTGATCCACAACCAGATGATGGTGAACACGAAGATAGACCAGCTGATAACTTTGATATTATAAAAAGCGTTAATCCCAATTACAACTTGGGGTTTGCAACACGCGTATCAGTGTTGCAAGGACAGCGTAGACAATTTTCATATGCGATTCCACTTCATCATATTTTCGGATTTTGCAGAAATGTTAGAAAAGTTATCTATAGAGCGAAGCATACAGTAGCACTCGTGAGAAGGGTAGTGATAATGATGAAAACTGGCGTAGTGCTGGTGCTGCTGAGGGTAAAGTCATTTTATCAAAACTATCATTGTTGATGCCAGTAATGGTTCCATCAATCACCGTGGAAGAAAAATTACTATCATTTATGAGTATAGGCGGCAAATCATTGTTAAGTTAGCTAACAGTGACCACAGATTACATGGATTCTAATATTGATGGTACACTTACATGGCACCTGGCATCAAAACAAGGTGTTTCAGCTCCACGTCATATATTTATTGCGTTACAGGATAGGGATCGATTGGGTTCACAAACACGCAGTCATATGATATTTGATCAAATTGGGTGTAATGATGTTTCGTTGAAGATAAACGGTCAACAAGAACCATCCGAGGATATACAACTTGATTACGGAACCAACCAAATAGCACGCGTGTATTATCGTTTTGTTGTCACTTATGGGACACGATAATAATGTGAATACTGGTCTGCAAATATCGCAGTTGGATTTTAGGAAACGATATCCCATCTGTTACTTCTAGCTGGAACATCTTGACTTAACAAGACAATCCGTAGTTGACATATACTTCAGAGCTCGTGTAACTCGTCCAACTAATGCAGCAGGTGCTGTCACTATCCCGAATTACAGATCATTTGCTGTCATTTTCAGCGACAAATCAATGCTACTCGAGGGTGTTGGTGGACAAATGAAAGTAATTGATGCACCAGTGGAAAATATGTAATATTTTCAAAAATATGCAATATGTTGCAGTTAGATCAATCTGTTATTAATAAAATGTCATATAGTCATGTTAGTGTTACGTTAACTCCTGGTCAAATTAAAAAATTGCAATCGGAATCAGCTAAAAATTGTGGAACCAAAATATCGCTGAAGCACAATCAGATGTTTGGTGGTTAGAATAAGCTATCATTGACAACTCGTTAGAAAAAACACTTCAATGATGCTATCAAAGATAAAAGGGGTGTTCAGGTCTCTCTCTCTGCGACAGCGATCAAAGACATGATAAAATCAGGTGGTATATTCCCACTTTTCGCTGCGTTACCAGCATTAATTTCAGCAGCGGCTCCAGCGGTAGCAAAAGCCGCCGCCCTAGGTGCCGTTGGTACAGCGGCAGGGATAGCACTAAAGAAAGCTACCGGACAAGAATACAAAAAAAAAGAAACGATCAGGAAAGGGTCTAAGACTACCAGGAACTCCTTATTCATGGTACAGCGGAAACGGCCTGAGACTAGGAACAGTTTATTAACAACAATAGTTCCCATGTCAAATTTTGATTAACTCGATGCTGCTAAAAACTAGCGTTATAAAACTTTAGAGGCGTCTTTATGAAAGATCAATTACCACAACAACCAAACAGTGTTGAAACCGGTATTATTAATCTCGATCACAGCACCGGACCTGGAACTCACTGGGTTGCATACGCGATTGATCCGCGTGCAATTGTTTATTTCGATTCATATGGATTAGCACCGCCTAAAGAATTTACGCGTTATATAAACCACTTAAAAACTCCTACCTGGTATTCTACTCTACCAACACAGAAAATAAATGACCCACTAATATGCGGCATAGTAGTATTGAATGTCCTCAAAGCTATATCATCATCGGGAAATCGACCCCATATAACCGTACACGAATATACGAGTAATAGCTTTTTAGAGAGAAATTATATAAAATAACATGATTGATATTTGGGGGAGATCTTTATCAAGCCTGAAAAAAACCACCGCGGAAATATCTGAAACCGGTGATGTAAAAAAAATAATCGAAGATGAAATAGCTGAGATGTTGAACTTAGCAAGTGTTCATCCCAATGAAATAGTTGTATTTCAAGATCGTCAGGATAAATTGAAAACTAGTAATATTTCCCTTGATGATATTTTAGTTAAACAACGCGACGCAGTAGAAGATAATATCGCGTTGTTTTCCGATCAGGGTAAACTCAAACCGGGTGTACTTGTTTCAACTATTGTGGACAGAATTAACAATTTAGAACCATTTAAAAAACTACGCGATGAATACGACGACCATATAACTGAATTCTATCAGTTTTCTAAATTACAAAGAAATATTATTGACAATATTGACAAACCTCTATTAGATTTCTTTGGAAATCCACCGGTGACCACACCGAAACTCACGGAGATAAAAAAAAACCTCCATGGATAATTTGTCAATGTTGCGATCCGAGTATGACGCTCATGTATCTCACTTTACTACGTTACGTAAAAACTTCAACAGGACCGATGACTCTATTGTTAAATTTTTTGGTAAAAATAAATTCAAAACCCGCTGATGTTAAAATAGATCTCACTGGTAACATCACGAAACTCGATGAAATAACAGCGATTAATCAGCGATTAGGAGTTGTTCGCGAAGATATTAAAACGACCAACGATGTCATTAAGGATGATCCACCGAGGATGATAGAAAAACTTGAAAAATAATAATTCCTCACGAACAAAAAATATCGTAAATAACGTGTTCGCGATACAACACGGATCATTTACCAGGACACCCTCAAACAACAAATTAGATATCACCGCTGCCGTCAAAGGTATTTATCGATTAACACTAGTGTCACCGACTCAATTTAATATTTCATGAACGAGTCTATCTGAGGTAAACAATATGATATCAACAATCATCAACAAGGGAACAACTGAACGATTCACAATAGCATCCAGTGATAATAATTTGGCTAAGGTTTCAGTAACATGGTATGTGGAATTCGTAGCGGATTTAAGTAAAAGACAAATTGAATTCTGTTGTAATAAATAAAATGTCATTACAGCAATATCGCTATGATCAGGTCAGAGAATTTCAAACTAAACTAAACAAACTCAGTGAGGAGTATCAAGTAAAAATAAAATAATACCGACGAAGAATCACCGCAGTTCATGATACTGTGTACTCGGTACCAGGTGTAATCACCGGAGCAGGTATAATACTCTCCTCGGTGACAATGGTTGCCCCGATAGCTGTTCCAATTTGTATATCAGAGGCGACAAATTACGGGAATTATTTCGATTATAACAAAAAAATATCATCATGCAGCCAGCGTAGACTGCAAGATTACGTAGTTAAATTTAATGTTGTGTCAACAGCGTACGCACAATTATTCTCGATGATATCGTCGTCACTCGATGACACATTAATATCTGAGAGTGAGTTTTCAGCGATGGTACCTGTTTATGATTCCGCGATGTCAAAATTAGAAAAACAACACGAATATAATAACAATGGCAACATCGCAAGAACTACTTCAAAAAATAGAGCAAAATACAACACCGGTGAAAACCAGAATGATCTCAATGATCTCAACGAATCCTAAATTCAGTGTGAATTTCCCTACTGCGGTTCCCATGAAGGAAATAGCGTTAGCAAAATTACGAGTATACCATAGATGGCCTAATATTAGATCAGCACCTTTCGGTGGTTAACAACCGAATAATTCCTTGGTGTTTGCGAGTAAGAATAAACCAGATGGTACCCCAGACAGGAACGTTGTTTCGCTACCATCTGGGTCCTACCAAATCGATCAAATCAATAACGAATTACAGCGCAGAATAAAATCCATTACTGGAAAAGAATCGAAAATCGCTATAACAGTTCATGAACCAACACTATCATCTGCCATTAAGATAAACTCACCCGGATATGTCGTAGATATCTATCAGAGTTCTATAAGGACAATATTGGGTTGGCCTGAAAATCCACCTCAGGCATCTTATCAAATACCCAAACCTAAAAAATCTGATTATGTCACGGATGTACAATCATATCATGAAATCAACCCATCATATCGAGATGATTTATCTGATATAAAAAATACTACATTAACCGACAGATTTACATTTCTTGATAACAATACCATGCAATGGTATTTTTTTTTTTTAGAAAACTCCTGATTCATCCATTGCAATTACATTTACGTTAACTAACATCATTGATTATTTGAAAGAGATTAATTAATTACATAGAACACAACTAGAACGACTACGACGGAGTTTCCAGGAACATCTCTCTGATATAACAAGGTCACGTGATGAGATCATAAATTGTGTTAGGATATTAAATCAGATTGTATCTGACAGGGAATATATCAACAAACGAATAATTCAAGTAATAATTAATGATTAAAACGGAGATCAACAAACATTCCTAACTGGTTACAATATCAAAGAAACTGATTTACCCGATTTCAAGTTTCTTGGGTATAACGCAAATGAACTAAAAAAATCTGTTAATGATCTTATTCAAGAAAACTTTTCTCTGATACTAGCCGAATGGAAGAAAATAGCACAATAACAAACAACAATCCTCAAGTATAATAATGACCCAGACGGATACGGGCAGCATATCGCTCCTCAAAACGTCAATATATCCTCAGTGATTGCATTGAATTTAGTATGTGATGTTATCGAAGGAAGTTATCAAATAAATCTCAATAGATCAAATCAAGCCCAGCAGGGATATATTTTATATTCATTTGCACCAACAGCTCCTCCAGGGTTTCTAATAATTGAGGATCCAACTAATCCAGTCTATATGCGATGTCATAATGATTCATTAACGAGAATTAATATCAAACTCACTGACCAGTCCAATAATCTAATTGATTTGCATGGTGAGGTTTTACAAATTAGTCTGTTTGTGAAATCCTAAAAGGGTTTTCGTCGTAAAAAAGAATTTTAACCCATAGAAGCAGGGAGGGTGTGACAACGACCTTGCGTCCCCAAAAGAAACTTTTTTTTACGATTTTGGAGGAAGTCTTGGTTTGCCAAATGGACGCCTCTATGAAAGGTTTCCGGATTCGCCCTCCCTGCTGCTCTATCTTTATGGATTTTCTCAGCTTAAGAGGTGTTCACTGAAACCCTAAAACTGTTGTATGCATGGTTCTGACAATAGTGCATTAGGTTCCTATTATACTGATGATGCATACTTGTTTCCTTGGTAACCAGTATGGTTCTTACACTGCAATGAAACTTGAAATGATATAACTAATCAGTTTGTCACACATCACATCCGCCTTCCTTGCCTCAAAGTTAAGGTCGATGTAAGGTAAAATCTGTCAGACTTGTAACCTTGTCCATGGCAAAACTTTTGAACCACTAATGGTTAACTACTTTATTTTCCCAAAGTCAAGGTCGACCTTGAACTTCAACTTTAGTAAACAACATGACAAAAACATGAAAATAGTCGTGTATTCAAACCTATACCCGCAATTACGGACTTTGGTCATGCACACATTACAAATTCAATATATATATATATATATATATATATATATATATATATATATATATATATATATATATATATATATATATATATATATATATATAACACTTTCATAAATAAAAGGATGTATTGAATAAAGCTTTCGTTTACATATTAATCAAATATACGTATGATAGTATCCTATTTAAAATTATAATGATGTCGTATGAATTTCAGAATATATACATAGAATAAAGTACATCTATGCACATGAAATTGCATCTGTAATCATATCTTTCCCATTGATGTGCCCAATGTCAATGAATCTCGCAACAACAATATCGACCTCAAGAACCTCTGATTTTTTTCCTTCTCATTTCGCCAATGCACACTGAATACAGCAATCGGAGATAGATCTGAACATGCACCTTGAAGTGTTGCAAAGTCGATATCAAAGCTAAACATTCTCTATTGTGGCATATGAACTTAAATATTAAGAAAAGAACAAGACCAAATGCATGAGAATAGACTGGAAAAGCGGACAGATAAAGTTAATTGTATCAGCGATCAGAATATCGACGTCTTCTTCCTGACAGAAACATGGGTTAAAAACATCAGGCGATGAGCCCAAATGCGCGGATCTAACACCCACCGGTTACTCCATCAAATTGTTCCACCGCCAATGTCGCGGAAGTGGATATTCCATCTTCGTAAATAATTCCATGATAAAATGTCCTAAACACAACACAACTTTAAATTTCTGCCATACATTGTTTGAACTAGTCCAAAATAACAATTACACTGGAACAAAAGTCAGTCCTTTTTATTTATTTTTTTGTTAGAAAAAAAAAAACAATCTCCTGGAGTATGGAAGTTCGATAGGTGGCAACCTGATTATTCTTGGAGATTTCAACTTTCACTTTGACTGTCCTGGAAACAGATACACATCAAACTCCTAGATTTCATTCATGTTTTCAACCTTAAACAGTTAACCATCAGACCCATAAACATGATCACATTTTAGATTGGAATCTACACAGACCCGATAATATTTTACGGTCCACCCACGAACTTTGCACTGCTTAAAAGAAGCTTTAGCATTGGCTTTCCACCAGACTCACTATTCATAAACAAGTCTATGAACCCGCTAAGAAAAACGTCACACACACATAGTCCATTTAGCCAAAATATCCCACTACAGCACTAAGATCATGGTATAGTTCCAGATGCAAAGATCTCTTCGAGATTATTAACAAACTAATATCAAGGAATACATGTACACCATTTCCAACTGCCTTCTCTCCAGTAGACTTTCCGGACCTATTTGCAAATTTCTTCCGAGACAAGGTACAGACCATTAGATATAAGCTTGATAACACAATTTCAATTTACTCGTCGTCAGCATACAGTTGCGAGCCTTACTGTGGTTAAAGTCTTACTTAGGCAACAGGATACAAATTGTATCTGCAAATGGAATGCTTTCCAGCCCATTTTGATCTATGCTGTAGTATTCGACAGGGTTATGTTCTCTTAATTCTATACACTCAGCAGCTCTCAAGTGTCATAGATAATCATCCAGAGTCTCACCAATTGTACGCTGATGACACCCACATATACAAATCTAGCCACCCAACTGAAGTTGAGGCGATGATAATAGATGATAATTCTGATGATATTCTGATCACAACACAAAGATTTTCTCATTTATATCCGTTATCTCAAACAATAAATATCAGGAAAACCAACATTAAATTCACATAGTCAGTATGAAACCTAGGTGTTACTCTGGACAGTACTCTCACATTGCACCAACATGTCATGAACATGTGCAAGGCTGCATATCTTGAGCTGAGACTCTTCAGCTCCATTAGCAAATATCTTCCAGTTGATGCCACTAAAACACTTGTGTGTTCATTAGTACTTTCAAGACTTGACCACTGTAACTAAATTCTGGCTGGTTCATCTCGATATCTACTCCATATACATCAAAAAGTTCAAAACACATCTGGTCGGATCATCTTGAGAGTGCCACGATCAGAGCACACATCCCGCTGCTCTGTACCCTACACTGGGAATCTATTCGATCCAGAATCAAACACAAAAGTTGTTGTCTGTGCTACGTTTCACTAACGGACTCCAGTCCAACATACCTATCTGGCCTCAAGATACTTACGCTCCTCCTCCGACAAACGTATATTCCTCATTCCCACTATGAACACGAATTCATATGGACATTCTTTTGCATACCATAGCCCAGCAACGTGGAATGAATGGACCATTGAAATTAGATACAAAAACACAATGATTTCCTTCAAAAGTGCTCTTAAAACTCACCTTTTTCGACTGCAAGCACAAACTTAAAGACCTAATAATGTTTCCTACCTTAAATATTTTCAGCATTTTTTATGTGTTCTAGTTTCATGTTGTGTTGGTTTTGTAGTCATATTGTAATAAATTTGGAGTAGGTGCATTTGATAGCGACCCGTTTTTAAGCAATTTTTAGATTTATTTGTGTGATAATTGGGATTCGGCGCCATGGAAATATTCCTAGCCCGAAATAATTAGCCATTTAGTAGGAGCAAACGTCACCGAGCCGAGTGTTAGTGAGTTTGAACCATGCCATTGTTCGCTAGTAGTGAATTTAGGTCCAAACCGAATGACTGTCCCTTTAGTAACATAGTCCATATTATAATCTAGTGGTGTATAATAGTGTTGTGGTTGAGAATGCAGTATTTATGGTAGGAAATCAGTAAAGTACACAATGGAATCAATAAGTTGGGACTTGGTAGATACCTTTTATGTGTCCATAGTGGAAAATAGGTGTAATTATATAAGGGTAAAACGCCGGTAAAATTGTAATTTGACTGGCCTAGGGGCGGAGTTTAATATTTCCCATTGAGAAAGGGAATACCAGCGTATTTATAACCTGCTGGTGGTACGGAAATCTGATGATAATGAAGAAAAACCATGCGAAGGCGCGATTAATGGCCTTTTGGGCATGATGTTTCATCTTTGGTCTCCAACTGATTAGAGCAAAATTTAGTATATAAAGACAAACACGTCTGACTTTCCAACTTACAACTCAAGTTGTATGGAAATCTTTGGAAATTTGGCGAAAACATATGACTTCCAGCGGGATTGGCTCCATGGTTTTGACACCGCTCGGTCAAGTGAATACCCATGTGCGTATAACAATATCATTATAGATGTTCTAAAGCACTTAGAACTTCTAGAGATTAGGCTCTATACAAAGTCTTCATTATTATTAATAGAGCAAACCCCTACTATCAATTGTGGGCAATGTTCAAGCACACGATACAAATTAAATATATATACCAAAGAAATACAGTGGGACTATTCATAACTGGTACCGATTCATTGTGCATATATGTTAAGACATAACAATTTATGGCAACATAAAAACTGACACCACTTTCGACCGCTCCTACATGTGTCCTGGTGGTTAGAGCGCCCGCCTCGGATGCGGGAGGTCGTGGATTCAAACCCTGGCAGAGTCACAGCAAAGACGTTATAAATTGGTACTAACAGCTACCTCGCTCGGCACTAGGCATTAAGAGATCAGTGTTAAGACTGGTCGGCTTGGTGTCAGGATAATGTGACTGGGTTGGACATCATGCTAAATGTATGTGGCATGTTGCCCCAGAGCTAGACATCACTATAAACTGCCACATTGCAGACATAGTAGCGATATGACTGAAAAATTGTTAAAGCTTCGTAAAAAATTTAAATCACACACACACACACACACACACACATACACACACACACACACACGTCACTTTCTATGACATTAATGACTATATTAGAAACGGTGTTTTTAACATACCACAGATAAAATCCAAAGATACCAATCTTTTTCTAAGATAATTTAAAAGGTATAATAATGCTGCGGTTTAAGGTCAAACTTGATTTATCCAGGAATGATAACCTGGAAAAGAAAGTTTGCAAAGGCAATAAATAATGCGTGATCAAATACATTAAAAAATTCATGTAAATAAAGATTGCTTTTTTCAATCAAGGAAAATAACTAGCAAATATCCAGCAGAACAATGAACAAAAACATTGTCTTATGTTTGATGACAAGAGGCTTTGGGACTAATTCAGTTCAAATAGTAAACCTATGTAAGCACCATGATATTAAAAATTCAATAACTTAAACATAAAAATTCCTTTTTTTAAATTCGTTATACCACAAGTCCTCTTTATGTAAACGATCAATCTCTTTGGTTATTTTATAGAACCTATCAAACCAGTTATCGCGTGATATTATGTTATCTTTATAATCGTCCTTTAAAAACTCCTTTTTCGAATGATAACTTTTAGCAGCAAAATCACCAAAAGCTTGATAATCTCTTTGTTTTAATAACTGAATTTGCTTTATTATTGTTTTAGCTCCTTCAGTAAATTTATCCACTAAAGAAACACTCTTTGTTTTAGTAACATCACCCTGTTGTTTATCTCCAGCTATCTGTTTTAACAACGGGAGAATACCTTTTTCCTCTTCGTCAACAGTCTCTCCCAAAATAACTCTCTCAGTAGCTGTAGTAAAAGGTTTGAATAATTGTTCGGTACCCCTTGTGAAGTTAGTCTGAAATTCTTGTCTCGTTTGGAGCTTATTTCGAACGGAATCACAAACCGGAAAAAATCTCTTAATCGCAGATAATCTCTCGCGTGCTAATCTAGTTGTTATGGCTTCACCTACCATTATAAATTAATATGCGATCTAAATTGTTTTTGAAAAATCCACAGATAGCTACGCATTTCATTTTTTTTCATGTGAACATCTTCTATTTTTGAGGGTGAAAACAACAGGAATTCATTTAGAGAAAATCGATTTTCATGATTAGCCAAAAACAGTACAAAATCAATGAAAAAAGCATCGACGATTCGACGATCACGATGAAAAACACCACAAGATTTGCTTCACAAGGATAGAAATTTCATCAAAATCAATTTTCTCTAAATGAATTCCTAGGGTTTTTGCCCTCGATTTTCATGAAATTGTGTCGACGGATTAGCCAAAAACGACAATAAAACGACCAAAAAGCAATAAACAAATTCAATATTTCAGCAATTAACAAATAAAAATAAAATCCATAAATGCTCACCCACTCCGAAATTCTTTCAAATTTCACTACAGTGTTTCATTACTTGCACGTTTGTGATAAATCACCACGCAAAAAAAAACATAATACTTGGAAGGTATGATAGAGTTTTCGTTCCATCTGAGTAAGTATACCTGTCTATAGAATGTGGATTACTCACCTGCAAACAGATATTTTGTACTGCGTGGGTATTGTACATTTACTGTGTTGAGGCAACCAAAACTGGGAAGAGATTTTCACACTGATGATTTCTCTTATTGTTTTGATTTTCGAGTTTATTATGCGTTTGATTTCATATTGTTTGCCCAATTCGCCTCTGACCTTTTCAACCGCAGTGAACAGCGGGATAAATTTGTTGATGTCGTTACAGAATACAAGCGAGTCATTTACCCCGCGCTGAATTCGTTTGATCAACCCATACTGTTTGGCAAGTACATATCTATTATTCTGGTCGCTATCATCAAGATCATGAAATTCAGAGAGAATCTGATTACAATCTAATTTATATGACTATTGTATTCCTTGATTTTCCAAATTTGAAGTCTCAATTATAATGTCATTCATATTTTCGAAATTCATTATATGATATATTATATATCTAATAAAAAAATTAGGGGTCATTTTAGACCCGTTTTCGTATGATATTATGAACTCCATTCGCTCTAAGGTGTCATCAACATCTTTTTGCGCCAAGAGATATATATGCAAGTTATGATATGATTATATATATTATATGATGAACTACATTCGCTCTAAGGTGTTATTCACTTGTTATTGCGCCTAGAGATATATATGCAAGTTATATATGATATGAACCCCATTCGCTCTAAGGTGTTATTCACATCTTATTTAGCCTAGATATATACATGAAGAACTCCATTTGGAACCTCTCAGGTGTTATTCACATCTGAGAGGATCAGAGGTTACATATATAGGACAACACATCCCCATTTGGAACCCCTCAGATGTAATTCACATCTGTGAGGCCCAGAGGTACCACGAAGCATAGTTTCCGAGAGGGAATCTAACTCGTCAAATAACGGGTGAGAACCCCTAGAAAGTATGCTTGGTGAATGGACGTAACATTTTCATATAGATATATAGATATAAACATATTTACATATTTACAAGTGTTTACATATTTACATATTTACAATGACATATGATATATGGTATTTACAATGATGATATATGACATAGGACGGCACATACACATAAGGGGCTGTTCTACTTTCAACATAAACCACCATGCCCCCAACAAAATCACTCCGGGTTGAATGCAAAAACACATTCATACCGTATGACGGTGTGCGACATATGGTGGTTTCACGGATTAATTTCGAATTACTTAAAGCCCCAATTATATAGAAAACAATCAAGAACGGTACCGTCGACAATAATGCCTGCCACGAGATTCGAACGATGGGCCCCAGGATGAGATCCCAAAAGTGTATGGAATACACTAGTGTTAATAATCTACGGGTATATAACTTTAAATATAATATAAGTGTATCACGTGAAGGGTTTAACTGATGGTGTATAAACCATCATAAAAAAAATAATTCAGTCAAACCATGAGTCATCGAAAAATCCCAATTAGATTCGGTGACAGTTATCTCTGTTTCAAAAATATAACAAGCCCACACGAGTTATCCGTAACTCTATTTCATAAACCATACACAAGCCCACACGAGTTATTCCTCTTAATGCGACATATAATAATTTAGATGTAAACAAATATAATTATATCTCCCGTTAGTTTGGAAATCGCTGATTGATATATTTGTTCTACAACAAATTGTACTGAGGCTCTATAAATATCGAAATATCTACTGGCTTCAGTTATTTATTTAAATACTCTTTCTTCGCCTGTATGAATAATTTTTGATTTTATAGTTCTTGCATTTCTCGAGTGTTTTCCGCTCCCTCCCCATTTGGTATTCTGCCTTTGTGTGATAGCTCGTAATTTATCCAATTTGTTATTTTGGGGACATCCATCAATATGATCAACTACAAATCCATCTTTTATCAATCCATGTAAAGATTCGAACGCAAATCTGTGATTAAGATATTTTTTCTTTCCAGCACCAAACATAAGATATCAAAAACCATTATCAAATCCTAATTGTTTCTTCAGTCTGCGATGTCTGACAATACCATCACGAGATGCTTCATAATCGATGATCACGGAATGTGGTTGAAATTCTTGGTTCATTTATATACTATAATATTATTTGTCTAATTCATTATTTGGTTTAATTATTACTTGAGAATCTATCAATGTAGTCTTGATGTGTTCTTATGATTTTGTCCCTGACTCTGTCAGGGATGGAGTCATTGACGGAATCTTTAATGGAGTCCTTGACTCGTTTATCATAATAGCGCTTTAGCTCTATGTATCGCTTACCACCGCAATTGAGACACAACTGCGACTTACCCCGCACACCTACTCCAAATCGTAAGCTTCCACGACGTACGCTTTGTAAATGATATCCACAGAATTCATTTCTGCATGATTTGTTACAATCGATTATTGATCCTATCATAAGCCATTTGCAATGATTCATTATATAATACATTCTTTATTTAAATACTTGTTTTAATTATGATATGGAGGAATTCAAGAGATTATCGAAAATTAAGCCTTGAAAAAATGCTAAATTCAATCTCAAGAGTCTCCACTGATGTACCAAAGAATCTAATAAGAGATAGAAGCATGATAGGTAGAATCCGTGATGCATTTAATGAATTCAAGCGCGATGGAGCATCTCACTGTTGATCAACATTTCGAATCGATGGTAATATTGATGCTACCATGAACGACGAAAGAGCACCAGTGATAATCTCGCATCTTGACCAGAAAAATATTTTTTTAGAGTGAAATTCATTATCCGCTCAGAAACGGGAAATTGGATTATACGCGACAAATTTGAACCCATCCTGAAAAAAAGAGAACTGTCACTATGAGTCAGGATTCCAAACCAGGAATTCTGACTGCGATTAACAAGCCGTATTACGAGAGAGCTTACCCTGTAACCACGGTTGTTTACGTGATCTATCCGATAAATGATAAACCGAGTATTGAAAAATTAAAACCCATGAAATATACGTCGATGAATTGTGTAGCAGCACGAATAAAAGAGCATTTTAAAAATGCGTTGCATGGAAACAAAGTGACGGATATCAAACACAAAAAAATAAACGAATGGGGATTAACAGTAAAGGATAGCGGAGCAACAATTCAAAATGTAGTTGAACTAGAACGGACACTAAAATTTCCAATAACCATAGCGACAGTAACAGGCGAGATATTATATGAACCGAAATATAAATCGAGAGGATCTCCAATAAAAAAGTATTGACCATAATGCACACGCGTGGACCTCCGCTGTAACAATATGTCCTCGGGAAAGAACCATAAAATATCAACCTGTGGAATTCTCCCCACAGTTCTCTGGGGGAGAAGAATTCTCTGAGGAGAAATTATTTGATTTTCCATAGGAGTTAAGTAAAAACGATCCTGTGTGAGTGTGGTTACTTCACAGTTTTGAAACGGAAGAGGTTAAATTCGATCAATTTGTAAGACCCAATGGCGAAATTTATCGTACTGAAGCCCTCCATGACGAGATGAAAAAACTAGCTAATGGTTTTTCAACGGACGAACAATTACTGACAAACTGTTTTACAATACAGTCGGTTACAGTTCATTTCACGAGAAAGAAAAATCTATGGAAACCAACAAGAGCTGAATTTCTCTCAGATATTCAATCAAGCTGCGTAACATATGGCCAAGGCGGATTATGGAATACAAAATACGACCCTGAAAACATCATTTCGGTTCATATGATTGCAAGTTATCCGGGGAGTGTTCTTGGGTATGAAGATTGTTCTGAATACTTCAAAAGATTTGGACATCCCACACACGAGATGACCCGTGTTTCGATGAAGGGACCACTGCCCGATTTTGATTTAACCAGATTTGCTCGTGTGGTATCATTTGAATTGGCTAAAGCACTTCATGAGTGCTGTTATGTTTGGTTTGGTAGATACATCTCTGAAAAAAACTGGATGCCAATTGTGTTATTACGGTATATGATTGATTCTAAAATGCTGATATCGCTGATTGTCAGTGAAGCAATTATATCATATCGGAAACAAACTGAAGTCTGGTTACCACAACCCGATAGTCTAGATAGTATAATCAGCGAAAACAAAAAACAATTTCCTAATTTAGACAAAGAATATATCGTTAAATGGTCCTAAGAAATCTTTGAAGTTAGAAATAAACACGCAAAAGATCTCGGCAGAAGAATAATTCGTAAATTCACACAAGGTGGAAAATACGACCACAAACGATATTCTTCGCGATTAATTATTGATGATGTTGAATACGATTTTATAATCGCAAATGCAACATCTAGGGGTATATGTGTCGATCGTAAAGACACTTTCTTGTCCGATGGAACCAAATTAGGTACAATTGTTACTTACACAGATGGAGAAAGTCATCCGTATACGTACTTAAGGGCGTCTATGCTGGCTTATGCTTCTATTAATTTACTTTCGATGATAAATACATTTCCTGACACCGCGGTTAGAGTCGCCACTGATTCATTTTAGATAGATATAAAACATAAAGAAGGAGTGGCTGAATTCACTAATTCAGACGAGAGTTGGGGATCATGGAGAATTAAAAAGGAAATACTGCGTGATTGCTCCAAATCAGCAGATGTTACAATTGAAAACAATTACTTGAAAAATAATCAAATATCAGAACTATCTAATGCAATATGTGGATATAAAACCAGTTACTTAAACGGCGTTGGTGGGTCAGGGAAGACGACTCGTGCGATTACATTATTTCGAGGGAAATCAAACATGATTGTTCTAACACCAACACACTGACTTGCAAGAGAAATGAAACAACGACGAATTAATGCTTGCACTGATCACAGTTTCTTTTGATGGAAAGGTGATGACTCCTGATCGAATGGGCGATAAATATATTCCTGAAATCATCATTTGGGATGCGATATGCCACAGTGTCGTTAGATGTCTTACGAAAGTTTCTCGATTGGTTATTGCTAGAGAATACAAAAGTGATAATGTGTGGCGATCATGGTCAACCACCACCATTTGTCGGTTTATCCCCGCTTAATTGGCTAAAGAATTTTGTAGATTATTAAGAAGAAATTAGTACTGATCATAGATCACTTGATAATTAATTACGCGACTTCAAGAAATTAATCAGATTACAACCGGATAGAATCCAGTGTAAAATAGAGCGTGAAATAATTTCAGAAACCCCATTAAATTATTTTTGGGAAGCGTGCAGACCAAACGATTTGATAGTGGCAAGTAGTAAGATAGATATACACTTCAGATGAAGTTTTTTAACACACACAAAGAAAAGTTTGCAATACTTCCAGTGTCATTGTGTTATAAACCCAAGGATACACGAAGACAAAATATCGAAGTTGATATTCAAGAACAAAGTGGGAAGCAGATTCTCGTATTAAATGATATTGTGTTAGTTGATAACGGTGTTGTCGAAGATGCATTGCGTGCTGATAAATCCCAATGGAAGCTAGGATATGCAGCGACGATACATTCTTCGCAGGGGTTGACTATATCCTATACAATTGTTTGGATGATAGATAATCGCATCGAGTTGTCGAATTTAATTTATCTTGCAGTGTCCAGAGTACGAAGAATAAATCAACCTCGAAGTTGTTTTAGATTATAATGACACAACAGTCACTGATATTGTCATCGTTGACATAATCAGAAAAAATCTCTGGTTATAAACAACCGGAGATAATTTGATGCTGACTTGTCTTGAGTGAAACAGACGCAGAGGTGCTAGCTAAGACCACTCGGCGGTAATTGAGTATCCTCGGGTATCACTTGTAATCGTTCACGACTAAATCCTAGATTATGCTAGATATTATGCTAGATATTTTAAGTGCGGTAACAGAAAATTTGATACTGATTCCGAGTTTATAATCACACTGAAACAGCAACAGAATAATCACTGCGCGAGATACAATTGTATAATGCGTTGGTGTTGGTCGGATAAAGATTCTCGCCCATTTACCGTAGACAGAAAAAATAGCAGCGTAGGTCAAACCAGAGATAATGTGATGCTTATTTCTCTTGAGTGTAACAGACGCAGAAGTGCTAGTTAAGACCACGCGGTGGTAATTGAGTATCCTCTGGTATCACTTCTATTCGTTCCCGAGTAAATCCTCACTCTAGAGCAGTTGAATCCAACCTATAGACTGGCGGTCTACCCGTAGATCTCGTTATACTAGATATTTTATGTGTAGTAACACTCCAAATAGGATCAGTAGCTCTTTTTTACCACCTTCAAGCTCTCCTGGTTCATATTAACAGTGACACTGCCGAGTATTGGTTGTTTTTAAAAACCATTTTGCGGTTTTATGGGTATATTCATCTTGTTAATCGCTTTTTTAGGTTTCATATTAATTGTTCGAGTAATATCATTATTTAGCGCAGTAATTACACCTTGTAATCTCTTGACCCATTCACGAGATCGTTTATCCTTAATAAAGTCCTTCGCGTGTTGATATCCAAATAACCGCTCAGCAAGTGTCCGATTAAATCATTCAACAATAGTCTGATCCTGATGTAGTGCAGTATGTCCTCGTCTTATGGTGACATTATGATGCTTCATTATTGATAACACTGCACCCTGAAATTCCTTGCCAGGATCAACTTGTAATAGATTTGGCCATTGCAGAGGACCTCGTCGATAAATTCTTTCAAACGCAGAAGCCACCTCAGTTGATGATTTTGTTTTTAATGGCTCTGCTTGTTCTTATATACTTGCAACATCAATCTGGTTAGCGCATTCTTGTAAACACCATCATGCGGCAGAAATAATATATCAGCTTGATGAACCTCATTAGGGACGCTGACATCAAAATGTGAAAAGTTAATTTGTTTAGGCGGTGGTAGATAAATTTGCCATATCACCTGTTTGGATAAACAATCCGCTGCAGTGGTTTTTCACCTTTGCGGCGCTAGCGAGTTTACTGATTGCTGATTTACCGCTCCAGTATCCTCTTGGGGAATAATAAATAGATTCCATGTTGTTATTAATTACCAGCACCCACATTAATTTACTTTTCATCGCCAATTTAATCAACCATGAAGCTAAATTTTTTTAAGGATTTATCAGTGATAGAATTTAACGCATGAATCAATTTCACATCTGCGATATGTCTGTGTTGCAGATTGCTGCTTTTATAAGCAACATCATGAGCATGACACGCCTTATCAATGGCGCTTATTGGATATTCACCGGAGTTTGGTTGGTTTTGATCATCGAGTCTGATATCGAGTTTTGTCCCGGGTCCACAATAACTATACCCTGGAAGGTATTTTTCTCCTGGATATTTTGTCCATGGTGTTCCTGATAATTTTACTATCTTGGCTGCAATATCATCTCTTCGGTTTTTTTTAATCCTTGATTTTATCAAGGGAAACAAATCTAAATATTTTTGTACCACATTGTACACACTTACCAGCAAGTGATGATCTCTTATTATAAGTTGTAATCGTCGTCAAATCATTTGTGCTAGTATGCTTCTTACATTCACATAATATAGATCCATAATTTATTATAATAACATGAATATAATTGATTTTTCGGTGACAAAAACACGAGAACCAGTTAAGCATCATGCGGCGCTACCAAATTCTATTCGCATGATTATAATCGAACCATCTGGAAACGGCAAGACGCAGTTGTTACTTAATTTAATAACGAGATGGATGAAATGAAATAGGATAAGTTGTATTTAGTAGCCCCTAGTGTAGACTATCAGTGATGTTACGAGGTTTTAAAGGACTTTAACGAGAAAGCAAAATCGGAAATCCATGAGGATGTTATTGAATGTATAACCGATATCGAGGAAGCACCGAGTATTGATGATATTGATGGATGTAATAACAATTTAGTCGTATATGATGATGTCATGTTAGACAATCAAAAGAATCCTGCTAGGATATTTTCCAGAGGTAGGCATAAAAATACCGATGTGATATATGTCACTCAACGATACATTCAAATACCAAAAGTGATCAGAGATAACTACAATAGTCTTGCTGTATTTAATGGAGTAGACACATTAGGAAATATTTTGCAAATTTGGTGCAGTGGTGATATGGATTATAATCTCTTTAGAAATTTCTTTAGTCACGCTCAGTCAATTCCACATGGATTTGTAACGATAAATTTGCACGACCCGAGATCAAGATATCGTATCGGACTTGATCAAGTATTCGGTTAAAACGGTTTATATCCAAAACGCCATCGTAGCCAGGGTCTGTAGCGTGGGAAACCGAAACCATTTCTCTTTTTTTGTCTGCGAAATATTTTCAGTTTGAAATCCTTTAGGACTTTGTCTGAAATAGTTTCGGTTTGTCTGAAATAGTTTCGGTCTGTCCACACTCTCTGCTGCTACATGCTGTGTATATATGAGGCTGAATGCTTTACAAAAAATAATGGTTCTTGAACAACAAATTAGTTCTGCTTAGCACATCTGGATCAAACTTGGGGCATGACTGAAACTTGTGTTTACAGGTTCTTTGTGAAGATCAAGGGTTTCTTTGTAATAATTTTATTTACTCTGCACATAATGTCACCAAATTGACAAGATGGCTTATTAAAACGGGAACAATTTTTTTCATTGTGCAGCTGCAAGGTCAAGGTGATCCAAATACACTTGATTTTATACACCATCTTACAGTAAGATTCACAAGCATCTATTGGTAAGAGTTTAAAATTATTGGTCAATATAAAGTCAACCATGCCCAGCTTGTACCTGTGTTGGTCTTTTAAAGACTAGGCAGGCTGTTAATGGATAACGTTTTGAAATTACCGGTAGTGAAAGTAATAATAAACACTTCTAACTCATAATATAGTGCAAGGAAATGCAGCAATACATTTTGGTGGCCTTGATTTATATTGCAATAAATGTACCGTTTAATGTTGTATTAATTAGATGCAGTAATTTCTTAAATACAATTTTCTTCAAATTGAGTGCATTTTCCTTTTTTTTCTTCTTTCTCCATTCCTTAATGTTAAACATCATTGTCAGTCATTTTGAGATACAGGATATCTTTACATGGAAACCACCAGTTTTATGTTTTCATCTGCCTTTGTCTCTGTTAAACCACACATCATTCAGGTATTTGGTTTCGGTAGTTTAGTAAGTGAAACGTGAAACTAACAATTAAAATAAAATCAATAAATAATTTCTTTTCCAAAGTTAAAATGGAAAAATAAAAGAAAGTAATGTGAATAAAATATCAAATAATAATAAATATCCTATCAAAAATGTTCCAAATAAATCCCCGTGAATTTAAATAAATAATTAAACTAATTTTTCTCAAATTATATCTGAACACAATTTTTTTGTGAAACTCAAGCTCCACAACAGAGAGGGCAAACAGTCATTTTTTAAAAAAAAATTAAGCTTCCTACGAAAATCACAAAATACAAGGTCATTAATGCCAAACTGAAGCCTCAAACGCGAGTTTCTCTATTTGGGTTAGCTTATTTTAATACTGTAACTTTTTTTCTCTTTATACAATTTGTAAGCATGTGCTTTAACCACTGAATGTTTCATTGAAGTCGCACCCTCTCTACTGCTGTGAATTGGATCACTATTATATATCAGTAATATGGCACCAGCTATTAAATCTTATACAGCTAAATTAGCTCGATCGATTGATCGAGAGAGAGAGAGAGAGAGAGAGAGAGAGAGAGAGAGAGAGAGAGAGAGAGAGAGAGAGACTTGAAGCAATCAGTCTGTGATTCTGTCAGACAAAAATTATAAGAACATCAACTTAAAAAAAAAACATAGAAAAATATATTAACAATATTTAGGTTGACATTTTTGAATCATGCGCAAAACAATGTGTATGATCAATATGATGACCAAAACCAGCAAAAAAGTGAAAGAACAAAAACAGCAGAACAAACATACGAAATTCTTCCAATCTGTTCAAATATTAATTGATAAATTTAGACCTGGAACCTATGAAACAAATTAAAGATATGGATGATGATCAATTAACTAAATATAATGCAGATGATTATATTTATTGAGCTGACCAGATTATCGAGGATTCTCTGAGATTTATTATCGTAAGATGATCTTTATAATTCATCATAATAAGGGTGGGATTTGTTTGGGTGATCACGAGTTTTTAAAATGTTTTCTGCAAAAGTACATAAACTAAGAACAGAAATAATACAAGCACGTTCATATCCTCAAAAGGAAGTTGAATCATTGCAAATTTCACCACTTGAATCACTATTCTAAACTATGTTATCTACAATTGCCTCAAATTCCAGCTTATCAAAAATTCCTACCAAATGTAAAATGTAGTGATACAGCTAATTTTAGTTTTATGCATAATTTAGTTTAAAAAGGGGTAGAAAATATAGCTGCATATAAGTAATATAATAAAGATAAATATATAAAACCTCTCAAAGATGTAAATCTTGGAAAATGCGCAAAAGTTGGGTATCTCATCCATAAAGATAATTATAACATTGATGATAATAATCCAGATTGTGTTAAATTTAAGAGTGTAGGAGAAAATACCGAGAACGAATTGATAACAGAAAATGTGATGAATTAAGCTTTCTATCCTCCTGGCGCTATAGTAAGTGATATTACAAGTTAGTGGCCTTATTACTACATGTCCTAACAACATTATTTCTAATGTTGAACAATTAGAATGTCTGATTGGCTGAAAACGTACTAGTAATAATTCTCCAGAAATTATTAATGAAGCAGTTGATATTTGTAAACGATTATTTAAGAAGGTATCATGGATATTAATGTTTATCATTCTCTCATTGATGAGATTGCTGATAATTATCACAGTGATTAAATAAATGAATAACAAAAAGATGATCATACATAATGCTCAACGCGGACAGATCATGGTCAGTGATAAATTCGCGATTACCAGTACACAAAGCAATCTACGGTGATGGATTCTGGTGTTATTCAAGGTTTCGGTGGGTTTTTTTTTTTACAAGAACAGCTCTAAAAGCAATACCAAATAAAAACAATTTGAAATAAAAGTCATTGATTGTGTTCGTGAAAAAAAATCATTGTGCTATTGGTAATGTTGTCGGTAAAGCATTTTTTAGCATTCAAAGATAGACTAGCACAATGCAACAGAAACCTCAACTAGTAAAGTTATTGAAGTAATGCATGTAAACGTTCGTAAAGTAATCAGTCTGAAAATCAGAAACTAGCAGAATTATGTGATGAAATACAAAGATACCTAACTGCAAATTTATTAGCAGAAAGTGGTCGTCATGTAAGACGATTATTTTAATAAAAGTTAAACGTGTTTCTGACCAACAAATTACAGACGTACCAGTTCTCAAAGATGAGATGCATGACAACCAGATCAAGTTCAAGCTACTTGTAGATATCTTTTTACCAACTGAAGCGTTTATTGAAGTAGAAGGCGAACTTGTAACAAACGGTAATCATTAGTCCTAATCAAAATCAAAACATGGGATTTGCAACAGTTAGTTTAATGTTAAAGGGTTTTACTAACAATGTTCATACATAATTCTTTTCTCAATTGTTTTGGATTTTGCAGAAGTCATTTTTGGTGCTAAGCATACGGTTTTACATGTACGAAAATGTGATGACAATGATGCAATCTGGCTCTCTTGCAACTGCTGATGGAAAAGTAATACTAACAAAACTCTCGCTGTGGATGACAGTAACGACTCCAAATAATTACTGACGAAAAATTATTACTCTCTTTTATGAATCAAGGCAGTAAATCAGCATTATCATGGTTAACGGTAACGACAGATAGTGTTCAGAGGACAGTTAATTGTTTATTTATAGCATCACAAAAGGGTATATCTTCACCACTGTATATTTTCGTTGACCTTCAAAATACTTAACGAGTAATCAAGAAGAAAGTATAATGATATTTGAGAAACTCTTGAGTTACTGAAATTTCCTTAAGAATAAAGGGACATCAAGAACCAACTGAAGATGTTTTACTTAATTTTGATCAAAAATATAAAGCACGTGTATATAGTTTGATGACTTTTATGGAACGCGAGCAAAATATAGATACTGGTTTACAAATATCACAATTTGATTTTCAAAAGTTATATCCGATCTATTACTTTTCGCTGTAACACTTGGGTTTAGTTAGACAATCTGTCGTTGATATACATTTGCGAGCTTGCATAGAGATGTTGGAGCTATCCCTAATTATAGAGCAATCGCTCATAATTTGCGACAAGACAATGTTACTTGAAGGAGCCGGTGGATGAAAACATGTAATTAAATCACTTCTGATATTATAATGTCATATAGTCACTTTAAGGTTACCTTGACTTGTGTTCAGGTAAAATGAATTCCAATCAAATGCAAGTATATACAGAACAAAATTAACATTAGAGTAAGTGACAAGCTGCGACAGTTGCTATCCGGTTACATTCACGAATATCTCAATGATGTTCTTAAGCGGAAGATTGTATAAACGGTACAACATGCACTCAATGTTTTATCCGACTTCGAGTCTGTCTTTGACGCTATTGTAAAGGTAGCAATTCAAGATCTTAGTGATGGTAATTTATCGTATAAACAATTGTTTCTCAGACGCTACGCGATCATAGAAGTATATCGACCAAAATATAAACTGCCAGTGTGTATCATCGACGATCTAAGTATTTTAAAATAATCAAGAAAATATCGTCAATGAACATTTTTCCGAAAATACTTGAAGCATGGAAAAATATTGCACCACCAGCAGATATTCTCACGTATAACAATGATCCATATGGTGGAAGTAGTCATATTACACCATGAATTGTAAATATAACATATTGATGAATCTATGGTTGTATACTTAGTTTGGAACACAGCATAAATCAATTATTTTGTTTCTTGTAGCCCATTTTTAGTAAGCAATAGGTAGAAAATGACGATATAATAAAAAGGTTAATGCATATGTATGGGCAATATGAAGTCTTTTTAAAATCATTTATATTTTTCACCAAAATGTTGTGCAGTATTAATTAAAAATTTTTTTTTCATATTTTCCCCATACAAATGGAGTAACTAATAAGTATTACAGTTATTACCCTTTGATACCACCAAGGTCATTTACTGTTCTTGCTGTGTGATAGTACCAAGCTCATTACTGTTTTTGTAGTGTGATAGTACCAAGGTCATTACTGTTCTTGCAGTGTGATAGTACCAAGGTCATTACTGTTTTTGCAGTGTGATAGTACCAAGGTAATTACTGTTCTTGCAGTGTGATAGTACCAAGGTCATTACTGTTCTTTCAGAGTGATAATATCAAGGTCATTACAGGTCTCACACAGCAATACAATTCACCTTTCTTTTTGCATTTAAGTTTATTATAAAGCTCTACTGGTCATTGACCAAAAGTACTTAAATAATTTTTTCAAACTACTTCTCCTAAGCTATTGGTTGTATTGCCACCAAAAACTTCAAAAGACATATTCATCATGAGGTATAGTTGATTCTGAAAGAAAATAGCACTCTTTAGATCTCAAATATTATCGAGTGAGATTTACCACTGTAATTGTATGCATGTATATTCTATTAGTATATATCATGCTACATGTCTGCGGCATGATGCCCCAGTGCTATACTGCCATACTGCAGGCATCATAGCGATATGACTGAAAAATTGTTTAAGCTACTTAAAAATCCAAATTGCTGATTTGTATCATTTAATTTCATCAAGTAGAGTGCCATTTATACTAATATATATGTATATATGGAGCTAGAAGTGTTACACATATTTGTTTGGCTTGTTAATATAATGTTGCTTTACTGAACTAATTTTTGAAAGCTACTATTAAATTTCTCCCAGATTGGTTACAGAATTTAATCAAATTTTGATATTTGTTTTTCTCCAGTAAAATATTCATTAGATCATATTACTTTATCCTTTTTCACATCATGTTTGCTTGCCAGGCTGAAAGGCTAAATGAACTTTATGGTCTTTTCCTGGCATGCATCAGACATCATTTTTTAAACGTCATATAGAAATTCAGAGAAGAGTTTTTCTTAAACTGGTATGATGGTTATTCAGTCTGACACAGATAATGCTGATCTGACATTAAATTAAAAGAGCAAAACAATAAATAACTTTAATTTTTTTAAACATGCATACAAGAATTTGACCAAATTTGAAAGAAAGCACATAATCATGTAAACCAGTGAATTATATTCAAATTATGCCAATCCGTCATCATATAATGTCTTTTTTTTTAAAAAACAGGACGATGTTTAAATGACTTCTCATCAACTATTTAACAGAATTTGACTATATTTGCATATTTAACTGAAATCGTCTTGGTATTAAAGAATTTCAGTCCGTACAAAATGATGCCAGTGCATTCTGTTTTCCATTTTAAGTCATTAACCTTGTTTAATTAGCAATCAGTGATCTAATTATCAAAATGATTTAAGACCAACCATTTAATAAAATTTGACTATTTCACGGAATGCACTATGGCATGAAGTGCTTCTTAGCTTATGCTGATTGGTTGGTAAATATGGTTTCTGTTACTAACAATAGGGGAAAAATCTTGAACCAGCTTTTTGAATGCTTTCATGACAGAATTTTATCAAACTTTAGAGAAAACATTCAGCATGATGGTCTTTCAAATATGTACAGACTATGCTATTGAAAACATCCTGGCCTTAAGGGATTTCAGTTTTGTAGATATTACCCTGTACATGTATGCCAATCCATTATTAAATATGGCCAAATTACTTTAAAAAAATAGAAGAATTTTTTGTATGACTCAAGTCACTATACAGAAAAAATTGGAGTGAAAGCATCATGACATGCTTTTCAAATGAGTAACAAAAGATAACAATCAACTATCAAACTTGATGAAAAAAAGACCTATCAAAGCCATTGTCTCGGACAACACTCAGCAGAATTTAACCAAATTTGACGTAAAGGCCTTCTAAAATTGTACAAAAATAAACATTATTGGCCACAAATTGTTGATGATAATTAAAATTAGAGACTTCTTTGAAGCAGCAATATTTTGTAACATTGTAGCCGACATAATCAGGAGACATTTATACAGAAAGCATTCCACTGACTTTTGGCCAGCTGTTATTCCATTTGGCTGTTAGACAGGTGTCACACAGGTGAGCGATTTCAGTCACACTTGGGCCTCTTGGTAGATGAAGTTGTAGCTATGAACTGCACAAACATGATGCAAGTTTTCTTGTCTTTCAGGGGAAGCAGGTTGTTTGGAAATAATATTTATGAAGCAAGCATTGTAAGCATGTGAAGATACAGGTAAGACATAATAAGGGCTTATTATAACTTTTGGAAATGTTTGAACAACTATAAGAGAAACTGAGAATATAGTAGGTTTACAGTAGATTGTGAATTCACATGATAATAAGAGAACAATACATAAATTGTCTGCATTAATCAAGATTACCGTGTCTCACCTGTGAATGGCAAGATATATAATCATATATCACTTTTCCATGCAGCAGTTCTTTCATCATTAATGATGTCAGGTGTTCTGTATTAGGAATGTTCATCTTCATTGACTGTTTCATCAGAAAATTTATTGTAGCAATACAAAATAGCCAGTACGCAATGGCGATGAAGACATTTTATTTCTGCCTGTTAAATGAATTGTCACATGCCAGTTGCTTTGCAATTTCGTCTGTTAACTTTGTTGATCCATTATTTCTGATTTAGGCTAGCAATAAACTATATACATGAAACAGTTCATCACATAGCTAGGGGAGCTTGCAATTGACCAGGCATAAACACATCTTCTTTAGCTGGTAATAAGAACGGTAAAAAATATTCTTACATTTTTACATCTTAAATTTTCTTTAAAAAGTACTTTGAATTTCTAAGTTCTGCAAATTTGAATTACATGAGCTATGTCATGCGTTCCAAGGCTTGATTACATATTTCAAAATTGTACTGTAATTTCAAACTACATTCCAAGTGCAATAACATCCTCTTTACTGTACTCCAAAATGAAATGAAAATTATATTCCAGTCTCTTTTTGATAATTACAATTGAATGGTTTCATATTTTTTCCACAGTATGATTCCAAACATTCAATGACAGAACAGAAACACATGCAGATGATTCAAGACACCTTACTTGCTGCTCAAATCAGATGTGCTTCATGTGGAATTGACACAGATAAATCCAATCCATAATCACAAAATTTAGTAGAATCTACAAACATACCAAAATCCATTCATTCCACACCAAATGGAAAATGCGCATTCATTCACAATATGACTCTTAAATTTCAATTGACCAAATGACAATTCCTTTTGTAAGTGATGTCGAGCATGCGACTGACTTCTAATTTCACTGGGCAGAGATAGGAATACATTAATAGGGTTGTGTATCGATGAATCTGTGGTTGTGTATTTAATTTGGAATACAGCATAAATTGAATAACTTTGTTGCTTGTAGTGTTTTTTAAAAAAATAATTAAGCCTTAAGTGGAATAGGAAAATGAGTATATAATAAAAAGGCAATGCAGTTGTATGGGAAAGTATGAACTGGTTTTGTCAGATGGATATTGCACTCCACAGGGTCGTGCAGTATCCATCTGGAAAAAAATCTTGTTCATATTTTCCAATACAAATGCCGTAATCTATAATTCTCCATAATCAACCATTACCAAAGCTATGATAAGTAGATGCAAACTGGGCGAACAAAAAAGTTCTATATTGTAAAGTCAAACGGTCAAAGGTCATAGTAGTAGGTACTGAAACGAAACTGTTTCATCAAAATAACTTGTATACAAGTTACCTTCACATATCATTGTAAATAGTTTGTCAGACCTGTCAACCCTACTGAATCAATCGAGAGAATCCCGAGTTTTGGTTCTATCTCCCGATTCCCCGATTTTTAAGACAAAATCAAGATTTTTCAGCTCAAGAAAAAAATCCGTAATTCAGATGATCAGAGATCAAGATAACACAATTTAAAGAAGAGTGGCATTTGTACCACATCTTTAGTAGCTTGTAATTTTGGAAATATTTGGTTTGGCTTGCATATAAGTCAAGGAAGAAACCTATTGATTTTGGTGTCATTGGGTCAGAGGTCAAGGTCACAGCGACTGGCATGGGTACTGTGTATTTTAGTACCAGATTATCCAAACAGTGAGAGGATTTGACATAAAAGCAGTATCACCATGACAACATGGTTAGTGTATAATGTGTCACTACAGTTTTCTTGCTTAAGTTTTCAACTGGTTTCTTTTATGTGGACACAGGTACTCTCACCATTATGATACAAATTTTGTAGAAAATTATTTCTGAAGTAAGAGATGGAATGCAATACAGAAGAAACCAGTTGTGGGATAGAAGAATTTGATCTCTCCTTGGACCTCAGTTGCCACGGTGTATATGTATGTATATTCTCAGAGACAATTATCATAAAACTATTCATTGGTTGCAACAGAGCTGCTAATATTCCAACCTCACAACCCAGAGCCATGCCCCCATTTTCTTTTAAGAAAAAAAAAAGAAATAGGAAGAACCATTTAAGGCATTTATAACTGTGAACATTCCTTTCTTTTCTGTTGATACTGTAAGCAATAATGTCCCCTTTAAACTTCCTTTCTCGCATCCTTTTTACAAATAGTCAGCATTTCCACGCCCATGGCTCCCTGGATGATACAGGTTGATTTTTGCACCCTCCATCCCATGATCTCTGCCCCTACCTCATTGTTATGCATCATTACAGAAGCCCATAAGAGATCTATACAAAGTAGATGTCTTGCAGCAGATTTGACACCTAGATTTTATTACCGGAGGTTCTTGCTGTCAGAAGCCAACAAATCTTAATGGCCTGTCATAAAGTCTAGCTCTTGACCTTTTCATCCAAGATGGGTTGTCTACGATGTTCATGAGTGAGATTTTGTATTTAGGGACATGGTATACCAATTCAGTGAACTCGCTTTTGGTCTTAATAACACTAGCAGCAGCAAGGGCGAATCCAACAACTTTTTAGAGGCGTCAATTTGGCAAACCGAGGCTTCTTACAAAATCGAAAAAAGCGTCAATTTGGCAAATTAAGACTCTGATAGATATCTACGACCTATCCGGGTGAGTTTATCTCATTTGCAGATGCTAACGTCGGCTCGTGAACCGTTATAGCGATTTTCAATTCTTTTCCAGTAATGGATTTTATTCTGCGTTGAAATTTGTTATTAATTTGTTCAATTTGGTAGGACCCAGATGGTAACGAAACAACGTTCCAGTCTGGAGTTCCCTCTTGTTTATTGCTACTTGCAAACACTAATGAATTATTCGGTTGTTGACCGCCAAATGCTACCGACCTTATGTTAGATCAACTGTGATATACTCGTAATTTTGCTAACGCTATCTCCTTCACGGGAATCGGAGTAGGGAAATTCACACTGAATTCAAGATCCGCTGAGATTATTGAGATCATGCTGGTTTTCACCGGGGTGGTATTTTCTGCTACTACTGTTGAAGTAGTTCTTGCGATGTTGCCGTTGTTATTATATTCGTGTTGCTTTTCTAATTTTGACGTCGCGGAATCATACACACGTACTATCGCGCTGAACTCAATATCTGATATTAATGTATCATCGAGTGATGACGATATCATCGAGGATAATTGCGAGTATGCGGTTGACACAATATGAAATTTAATTATGTAATCTTGTAGTTTGTGTTGGCTGCATGATGATATTTTTTTTGTTCTTATTGAAATAATTTCCGCGATTGTTGTCACCGCTGATATTCAAATTGGAACAGCTATCGGAGCAATCATTGTCACAGAGGAGTGTCACAGAATTAGGCGAAAATTGAACTGATTTTTGTTCTTCTTGAATTGCAAACGAAACTCACCATTTTCTTGATTTCGTCGTACACGCATTACCTGGGGTAATTAAGTGGTATTCTCCAAGGTAAGTGGCGTGTAACGATTTGCTTGTGCCAGTTTGTTATTTACATGAAATCCGAAATACTCGTTTCACATGGTGCACGGCAAGCTCGCTGTGATTTATGTTCACCTATAGAGAGTATATAAGGCGAGATATTTATCATAATAATTACGGGAACCAAAATATCTAATCGAAGGATAGATAAGCTCGTCTTGCAATCTCCAGCCAAAGGGGTGAGTGTTAAATTTACATTTCGTTTTATTGTGAATTTTATTCAGATTCTCATTTCGTATAATGATGCCTTTATTGCAATGAACGTGGAATATTTGGAATTACTAGTCACTATTAGACTTTAAATGCAATATCGTAATCTACGGCTTAGATTATTTTTGAGACAACTATTATTAGTCTGGTTTTGTTTATTGTAGCTGTTACCGTGTTTCTGATACCGTAGCTGTTACCGTGTTTCTGATACTGTAGCTGACAATCGCTGTTACCATAGATCTGATAATCGCTGATACCGTAGATGTCAATGTTTCTGATACCGTAGATCTGATACCGTAGATCTGATACCGTAGATGTCAATGTTTCTGATACCGTAGCTGCTAACGTAGTTGATACCATTTCTGATACCGTAGCTGTTAACACATCTGATACCATCTTTTGATAAACGTCTTTGATATCGTCTGATTTGTTGTGGGACATCTATTATTTGTTCCGGAACATCTCTGTATAAATATCTGAATGTGATTGTGCCGTTAATTTGTGCAAACGGAATTGAAGTATCTGTCTGTGTGTCGAACTGTCTGTTCGTCAACATCTGTGTAACGTGTAAATATCCGGAAAGCTAGAAGTCCGAGCGTCGGAGCTGTCTGAGTTGTAAAACGACCCTGGTCGACATCTAGGGTAGTGAGGAACCGTTGGTTCTGGTAGATGTTGTATGTTGTCTGAACGTATAACTGTGGTGGATCCGTGAAGGGAAACGTCCGATAATAGTATTGGTCAACCCTAGGTTTTCGGGGAAACTGGGAGACGATTCAACTGTTGCTGAATCGTGCGGTTATACGGGGTCGAGACACATATGTGTATTGAAATTGTAATACAATTTAATACATTGTTGTATTTGCATGCTTATGTCAGATCACAATAATATTTCAAGTGATCGCATAGATATCAATAAAAGCTAGCAACTTGATTGAATACAAGTATATGGTCGTGCTAGTTATCGCAATCCATCGTGCGATAGTATAGTTTGTCGTTTGTGTTCATTTTTCGTAATTTATACTAGCATTAATTTAACTTTCGTAAAGGATCCTTGGATCTGTGTATAGTCCAAGAGATCCCTTTACATCTGAGATTCCTTTTGTATTAATATTTAATTTGTTCATGTATTGTGAATGGTTGTGAGTGTAATTGTGGGTTGAGTGCATGAATTATTGTGTTGTTACATCTGTATTTTTTCATTTATAATTTATTACATAAATTTATATTTTCTTTCACAAATTGTGTTTGTATTGTTCATTTAATCCACCCTCCTCTCGGTAACAATTCTGTTAATATACCAGCTTCAGTATAATACCAGCTCCGGTTATTACACCACTCACAGAGTACACGGTAATATCAACTGCGGTGATTCTTCGTCGGTATTTTTTTAATTTTTACTTGAAACCCCTCAGTGAGCGTTTTGAGTTTAGTTTGAAATTCTCGGACCTGATCATAGCGATATTGCTGTGATGACATCTTATTTATTACAACAGAATTCAATTGAAACCACTAGTGGTTTAATTGTTTACTTAAATCCGCTACGAATTCCACATACCATGTTACTGAAACCCTAGCCAAATAATTATCCGTGGTTGTTATCGTAAATCGTTCAGTTGTATCCTTATCGATGATTGTTGATATTATATTGTTGACCCCAGATGAACTCGTTGATGAAATATTAAATTGAGTCGGTGTCACTAGTGTTAATCGATAAATACCCTTGACGGTTGCAGTGATACTTAATATGTTGTTTGTAGGAGTCCACGCAAATGATCCATGTTGAATCGTGTATACTACGTTGTTGGTTTTCTCATGAGGGATTTTTGTTTTTTCAATGATTTCTATCATCCTCGTTGCATCATTTTGATTGCCCCGATAAAGTTCTTCATATCTTCGATGGATTTTTTAATATTGGGGAGTTTTATGTCAATTTTATCCAGTGTGGTTACAAAAAAATTATCAATGATGTTTTTACGAAATGATTTAAACTTTTCAACGTGATCTTCATATCTGGATTGAAGTGTTGCAAACTCTAACATAGAAGTTTTTATCTATGTGAGCTTCGGTGTGGTCACTAGAGGATTATCAAAAAATTATAATACGGATTTATTAATATTGTCCATGATGGATTTTTGTAAATCAGTAAATTTATTAAATGTATTAATATGATCGTTATACTTTTCAGCATGATCTGCGTATTTAACTTGAAGTGTTGCAAACTCTGATATAGAAGTTTTTATCTCTGCAAGATTTGGTGCGGTGACTGGGGGATGTCCAATAAATTCTAATAGTGGTTTATCAATATTGGTCATGATGAATTTTTGTAAACTAGTAAATTTATTAAATGTATTTATATGATCGTCATACTTTTTAACGTGATCTACGTATTTAACTTGAAGTGTTGCAAACTCTGACATAGAAGTTTTTATCTCTGTGAGCTTTGGTGTGTATCTCTGTGAGCTTTGGTGCGGTCACTGGAGGATTATAAAAAAATTATAATACGGGTTTATTAATATTGTCATGGATGGATTTTTGTAAATCAGTAAATTTATTAAATGTATTTATATGATCGTCATACTTATCATTGAGTGATTTCAATTAAGTCGCCGAGGATATATAATTGTTATCGAGTGTTAATATTTTATCTGTGATTGTTGAAACAAGTGCGCCTGGTTTGAGTTTACCCTGATTGGAAAACAACGCGATAGCATCTTCTACTGCGTTACGTTGTTTAACTAAATATCATCAAGAAAAACATTACTCGTTTTCAATTTACCCTGACTATCTTGAAATACAACTATTTCATTGGGATCAACATCTCAGCTATTTCATCTTCGATTATTTTTGTTATATCACCGGTTGCATATATTTCCGCGGTAGGTTTTTTCAACATTGAAAAGGATCTACCCCAAATATCAACCATATTATTGTAAAAATATTCGACCATCTAATTAATTCTCTCTAAAATCTTCTTTGACGACTTCGTCGTTTCCAGCGACTGCTTGTATATTCATTTACGACTTGATGATGTGGTTTTCTCGATGATGAAATAGCGTCAAGGACATTCAATAGGTTCGTTGCCTCATGTTGGTGGGTCATTCATTTTCTGTCTTGGTAGCGTTGAGTACCAACTCTTCATTTTATGAAAAGTATTTAATTGTTGTATATAACGCATGAATTCTTTAGACAGCGCTAACCCATATGAATCAAAATAAACGATTGCACGCGGATCAATCACGTATGCAACACAGTGGGTTCCAGGTCTGCTGCTGTTATCGAGATTAATGATTCCGGTTTCAACGTTTTTTGGTTGTGCCGGCAACTGATCTTTCATAAAGACACCCCTGAAGTTTTTAATCGCTAGTTTTTTAGCAGCGTCGAATAAATCAAAATTTGACATGGGAATCAAAGATTCCTGAACCAAAGGTTCCCGAGTTAGTAAACCGTTCCCGGGATTCTCAGGCCGCTTCCTTTGTACCATGAATACGGGGTTCCTGGTAGTTTTAGACCCTTTCCCTTTCCCTTTTTTTGTATCCTTTCCCGGTAGTTTCTTTAGTGCCATTCCTGCCGAGGTGCCAACAGCTCCTAACGCTGCCGCTTTAGCTACCGCTGGGGCTGCTGCTGCAATTAGCGCTGGTAAACCAGCTAACAACGGAAATATACCACCTGATTTTATCATGTTTTTGATCGCAGCTGCAGAGAGAGTGATCTGAACACCTTTTTATCTTTGAAAGCATCATTGAAATGTTTTATTTGACGAGTTGTCAATGATAATTTATTCTGACCACGAGACATCTGATTGTGTTTCAGCGTTATCGTGGTTCCACATTTTTAGCCGATTCTGATTGCAATTTTTTAATCTGACCGGGAGTTAACGTAACACTAGTATGACTGTATGACATTTTATTAATAATAGATTGATCTAATTGTTACATGTTTTTGGAAAATATTTATCTACTGGCGCATCGATTACTCTCATTCGTCAACCAACACCTTCGAGTAACATTGATTTGTCGCTGAGAATGACAGCAACTGCTCTGTATTCGGGGATAACACCACGAAGTACAATAGCTCTAAAATGTATATCAACGACGGACTGTCTTGTTAAATCAAGATGTTCCAACGAAAAGTAATAGATCGAATATAAATTCCTAAAATCATGTTGTGATATTTGTAGACCGGTATCAACATTTTGATCGCGTCCGATATATGACAACAAACGATGATACACGCGTGCAATATGGTTTTGACCGTAATAAAGTTGTATATCCTCGGATGGTTCCTGCTGGCCGTTTATTCTCAGCGAAACGTCAGTAACGCCTAATTGATCAAATATCATATGGCTGTGTAATTGTGAACCAACTCTCGCCATATCCTGCAACGCAATAAATATATGACGCGGAGCTGAAACACCTTGTTGTGATGCCAGGTTCCATGTAAATATACCGTTAACAGTTGATTGCTTAATATCTGTTGTTGTTGTTAGTCAACTTAGCAATGATTTTCCTCCTGTATCCATAAATGATAGTAATCGTTCTTCTGCGCCGAATGCTGGAGTCATTACTGGCATCCACAATGATAGTTTTGTTAAAATGACTTTACCGGCATCAGCATTTGGATTTGCAACATCTGCTGGAACCCTCCAAATTGCATCATTATCATTACCCTTTCTCACGAGTACTACTGTATGTTTTACTCCATAGATAACTTTTCTAACATTTCTACAGAATCCAAATATATGATGCAGTGGAATCGCGCATGAAAATGAATTACACCGCCCTTCCAACATTGACATGCGTGTTGCAGCTCCTAGATTGAAATTGGGATCATTGTTTATAATCATATTCTCAACATCAGCATCAGCAGTACGAGCATTATTTCTTGGTCGTCCTACAACAAATTGATTTTTTCCAGTAGTATTTTTACCATCCTTTGCAAACATCATAGAAGGGTCTGCCGATCTTGTATAATCATCGGAGTATCTTGCTAGTCCTACTATTGTTGTGGCTACATCAACATCGCGTTCTATAGACTCAATCTCTCTTCCATCAATCATATATCTTGCACTCTCAAATAGCGCCATGATACCATTATTGACAAACCCGACTTGGGTACCATCTGGATATGGTGCTGGTACAGCAGGCATATCAGCAGCTATTACTTGAGCACCAACTGCGTATGGCGTATTAGCTACAACACTTGTAATAATTTCTCCTTCTACTTCGATAAATGCTTCAGCGGCTAGAAAGTATTTACTGGTATCATGAACTTGAAGTTCAATTCTTGATCGAAGATCAGGTTGTACTGCGTGATAAGAATAAAATTGATAATCAAGTACAGAATCCTCTTTACGCACTGGGCTTCCATATCAAACGCTGGATCAAGTGTCCGTTTGAACATTTTATTATATATTCCTCGAACTAAATCATGATTTTTATCGTCGTTTTCGTGGTTTTAAGCCACTTCCCGCTATCACATTTGCGATATCGTTTTGGTTGCTGGCAGCAAACGACGGAGTCGTTAACGATGCTAATTTTTGATCTACTGCGTTATTTATTATTTTGCTAACATTTGTAGGCATCGCTGTTGTAGATGGTAACGGCGATGGTTTCTTTCTTCGTCGAACTAGCGACATTAGTTTATCCTTTGCAGCGGAAAATGCCCTCCCGGCAACATCACGAATAACATCAATAGCTTTCATTGATAATTGTTTTGCGATTGGTGCTATTTTTGGAGCCATTCTTGCAAATAACCCTGCAATGATATTGCCGAGACCATCACCATAGTACGCTCTATAAACAAGCAATCGTGAATTTACTACATAGCTGGGTGGTTTATCATGGTTGTAGTGTATGATCATCTTATTATAAAAACACTAGTGTTTTCTAATTGAATATTTATCTAATCGCAAAATTGCTAGCAATTTTCATCGTGAACGATTTCCCAGAAATGCCTGCATTTAGTATGCTAGTGAAATTCAAAGAATTTCTATTTCGGTGATGAAAAATCCAAGTTTTCAGTCACTATGATAACCGTGAAAATCCCTATGATGCTCAACTAACTCATCAATAAATTCTCGATATGTTTCAATATCCATAATGCCGCCTTGAAATAACCGCATACAGATATAAGCTGCTTCGTTAATTATTTCCGGTGAGTTATTTGCAGCTCGTTTTCCTCCGATGAGAACCTCTAATCGTGCTATATTCCCGAGAATATTACCAGGACAACGAACTAGACAACTACCTGAAACTCTGTTTTGGGTTCCACTTGAATATCCATGTCCTGTTGTGCCAGTTGCACCTTTTTAGAATCAGCTTCTGATATTTGCTGGGTGGGTTGGGATACAAAAGGCATAACTGGTATCGGTGGGTTTTCTATTTGAAATATCAACTTTTCAAGTTTCTCAAATTCTTTATCATTGTGTGGTAGTTGAGACTTACCAATTTTTGCCAAAATAAGTTTTTTTTTCTCCAAGTCTCCTTATTAGTTATAACGTCTTCATATCCTTTATTCATATATTGTTCTCTTTGACCCTTTGTAAATGTATGAACGATAAATTGAGCAAATTCTTTATCAATCCTAAATTTTTTGTTAATATCATTTATCACATCACTTTTAAATATCTTTTTAGAGTCAAGCTTTCTTCGTTCTGTTTTACCCTTTTGTTCTTCTTTCTCTTCTTTTCTTGTAATAGCCCCTCTTCTTCCATTTCTTTTCTTGCAATAGCACCCTCTTCTTGTTGTTTAACTTCTTGTCGTTCTCGTTCTTGTTGTTCTTGAAGTCGTGCGGCAGTTATATCACCAGGAAGGGTTTTTAAAGATTTCTTTGTTTGTTTGGATCTCTTTGCTATCTTTTCAAGTACAGGAAGAAGAGGAGCTTCTTTCCTTTCTCCTTACTTGGGAATTTCTCCGTATATTGCTCTTTCAGTGGCTGATATTGATCATTCAGTGGCTGATTTTACATCTTTTGTTGCCGTGGTTATTGGTTTAAATAATTCTTCAGTCCCTGTAATAAAACAGTGTGAAGACTCTCTCTAGCTTGTAGTTTTTCTCTAACAGAATTACGGATTGATATGAATTTCCTAATTGCAGAAAATCTTTCACGTACTAATCTAGTCGTTAGTGCTTCGTTTACCATTATATAGAACGACAGATTGTCTTGTTAAATGTACGATATAAAACGCTAGCGTTTTTAAATGCAGTCAAAAATGCAACAAAATTCATGAAAATGCAACAAAAAGGACCAAAAATAAAAACAAATCTACAAACAGCTCTATCAATGATAGAGAAACTTCCAATTTCCTCAATAAATAATAATTATTGAAGTATTGTACATGTCACTGGTGACTTTATCACCATGGTTAGAACTTACTCTGATGAGGTAACCAAGGGGGATTTTTTAGTTTGGCGGATAATATCTCTTATTGTTTTAACCCTCAAATTAATTGTGCGTTTGATTTCATATTGCTGCCCCAATTCTTTTCTGATTTTTTCGACAACAGTGAATAACGGGACAAACTTATTGACGTCGTTACAGAATACAAGGGAGTCACGAATTTCATTTTTTATTAAAGCATATCGTTTTGGTAAGACGAATTTACTATTCATAGCGCTGTAATCAATATCTTGAAAATCAGAAAGAATCTGATCACAATTTAATTTAACTGTTAATTGAATTCCTTGATTTTTCAAATTTGAAATCTCAATTATGATCTCATTGATATTTTCAGAATTAGTTTATATATAATAATATATATTTCTAATTTGAAAAATTGATATTGATATATTTATCAAAAATATATAATAGCGATGATGAGCGATTATCATTCACACTGGGTAGCCTTTGTGTCTTTTCATAGGGTTCATTGTGAATTATCCTGTGATGGTTACCCTAGTGTATGACGTAGAGCTTTAGCATCCATGCTATTATTTCTTTTGGGGGCGCCCATAGACATATCTCCAGTGAATTCTCTAAGCGAAATGAAATGTTAGAATGTTCTGAAAACTGTCTATGTATTTTGTACACCTTCCCTCAAGAATTAATTTCCCGGGGTTGTATAAAATCACACCGTCACGTATTTGACGTGACGGGAGGTGTACATGAAGTACCTTTGGGCTGGCGACCCCAATCATATAGAAAAAAAACATCCAAATCGTTACCGTCGACAATTGCCTGTTACGAGAATCGAACCATGGGCCTCTGGGCGAGACCGCAACGCTTTACGAATACGCTAAATTAAAAATCTACAAGCAAATGCTTTTGAATAAGATTTATTTATGTCAAACCGAATGCTTGAAAAAAAACATCAAAAAAAAAAGAATACAACTGCTTGTAACTGTTGTGTATACAACTATAAAATATGTAAAATATGGTTAACTGTCTGATGGAAGGAGACAGACAGACAGACAGACAAACAGACAAACAGACAGATAGATAGATAGATAGATAGATAGATAGATAGATAGATAGATAGATAGATAGATAGATAGATAGATAGATAGATAGATAGATAGATAGATATGTTTGTTTGTTTGATTAGGATTTTTAACGTATCTTTAACAATTTTTCAGTCATAATCCATTAACCGTGGTCAAAATGCAACATTAGTTTGTTACAAGCAATAATTAAATAATGTAGACGAGATCTGAAGCTACAAAATGACTAGGATATATCCAAGTTTGTTTGAGTGCTGTAAGATTGCATTTATATTGATCCCCCAGCCGACTAACAGACAAAGTATTAACAACTGTGAGAGTGAAAAGCATGCCGTAGCTACTGGGACATCAAAAGCCTTATTGATTTGTCTTAGAACAGGCGCTCAAGGCGTTGACAGTAGACAGGATTATTTAAGAACACAGAAATTGTGAAAAACACTTGCTATTGTTTGATTTGGAAACGCTAGCGTTTCTACGACAGGTTCATACAATAACACAGGAAACTGTGGACATGCATTGCATAACTTTAAATCTGTGTACTGAGACAATGTTTGCCTGACATAAAATCGACCAATTTAATTTAATTGGAAAAACTATATAAATATCTAACAGTGACATTGCCGAGTATTGGTTGTTTTGAAAATTCTTTTTGTTGTTTTACGGGTATATACTTTCTTAATCGCGTTGTTAGGTTTCATATTAATTGTTCGAGTAATATCATTATCCAGCGCGGTAATTACGCCTGGTAATCTCTTGACTCATTCACGAGATCGTTTATCCTGAATAAATTCCTTCGCGTATTGATATCCAAATAACTGCTCAGCAAGCGTTCGATTAAATCGTTCAACAATTGCTGATCGTGATGTAAGGCAGTATGTCCTCGTCTGATAGTGACATTATGATGCTTCATTGTTGATAAAACCGCACCCTGAAATTCCTTGCCAGGATCAACTTGTAATAGATTTGGCCAATGCAGAGGACCCCTTCGATAAATCCTTTCAAACGCAGAAGCCACTTCAGTTGATGATTTTGCTTTTAATGGCTCTGCTTGTTTGTATCGACTCGCAACATCAACTACGGTTAGTGCATACTTGTAAACACCATCATGCGGCAAAAATAATATATCAGCTTGATGAACTTCATTTGGTGCGCTGACTTCAAAATGCGAGTAGTTAATTTGTTTAGGAGGTGGTAGATAAATTTGCCATATTGCCTGTTTGGATAACCAATCCGCTGCAGTGATATTTTTCACCTTTGCGGCGCTAGCGAGTTTACCGATTGCTGCTTTACCCCTCCAGTATCCTCTTGGAGAATAATAAATAGATTCCATGTTGTTATTAATCATCAGCACCCAACATTAATTTACCCTTCATTGCCGATTTTATCAAAAATGAAGCTATTTTTTCTTTGAAGGATTTATCAGTGATAGAATTCAACGCATGAATTAATTTCACATCTGCGATATGTCTATGTTGCAGATTGTTGCTTTTATAAGCAACATCATGAGCATGACACGCCTTATCAATGGCGTTTATTGGGTTTCCACCGGGTCGGGGTTGGTTTTGATCATCGAGTCTGATATCGAGTTTGGTCCCGGGTCCACAATAATTATACCCTGGAATACGTTTTTCTCCTGGGTATGTTGCCCAAAGTGTTACTGGTAATTTTACTAACTTGGCTGCAATATCACCTCCTCGCTTTTTTTAAATCATCAGAAATGCTAGCATTTCCTGCAGATTTCATAGAAACAAATCTAAATGTTTAGTACTACATTGTACACACTTACCAGAAAGTGCTGATCTGTTATTTTTAGTTGTAATCGTCGTCAAGTCGTTTGTGCCAGTACGCTTCTTACATTTCACACAATATAGATCCATAATATATTTATAATAACATGAATGTAATTGATTATTCAGCTACCCGACGACGGGAACCTATTAAACACCATGCGATGTTGCCGAATTCAATTAGAATGATTATAATCGGACCATCTGGAAGTGGCAAGACACAACTGCTACTTAATTTGATAACGAGATGGATGAAATGGGATAAGTTGTATTTAATAGCCCCGAGTGTAGATGATCAGCGATGCTACAAAGTGTTAAAGGATTACAACGAAAAGGCAGCAGAAATCACCGGCGTGGGTATTATTGAATTTATAACCGATATCGAAGAAGCTCCAAGCATTGATGATTTGATGGAAGTATTAACAATTTAGTTGTATGTGATGATGTGATGTTAGACAATCAAAAAAAATCCCGCTAGGATATTTTCAAGCGGCATGCATAAAAACACTGACGTGATATATGTCTCTCAACGATACACTCAAATACCAAAAGTGATCAGAGATAACTGAAATATTATTGCTGTATTCAACGGAGTTGATACACATACGCTACGAAATATTCACCAGACTTGGTGCGGCGGTGATATGGATTATAATCTCTTTAGAAATTTCTTTAGTCATGCTCAGTCAATCCCGCATGGATTTGTAACGATAAATTTGCATGATCCTAGATCAAGATATCATATCGGACTTGATCACATATTCGGTTGAAATCGTAGCAACTTTTATAGCAGCAGCAAGGGGCGCTACAACAATTGTGGCGTCTTATTTTTTTGCCCATGAGCCTCTATAAAATATTTATGAGGAAGTCTTAATATGCCAAATTGACACTTTTTTTCGATTTTGTAAGAAGCCTCGGTTTGCCAAATTGACGCCTCTGAAAAGTTGTACGATTCGCCCTTGCTGCTGCTACACTTCCTGAGTCGTTTGGAGATTTATTGATGAAACTAAGTTGTTTTGGTAAACTTCTGCGAAAAGCACAATTGCATTATTATCTAGGTCAAGGTATGAATCTTTTGTTTCACTTGTGCTTAAGGGGCCTCAAGTGGTCTAAAGTGCTCTCTGTTACGGATCATCTCGCCTCTGTCTGTGTGGGTTCTAGTCTTAGATTCGACCAATGTGGGTATTGAGAAAGCTTGCCAGTAGCTTCTCGTGGGTTGGTGGTTCTTTCAGGGTATTTTCCCGGGTTCTTCCTAAATAGATAATACTGGCCGCCATGTATATCCCATCGTGTGCTGAAAAATGGCGTTAAACCCTGCAACATATACAACTACAACCACTTATGTTTAACCTCTGATTCCAAATAAGCTGGTATTGTATTTGACGTGTAATCCAAGGATCACGTTTTCAACAAGGACAAATTTAAACATGTTACCCAATTAGTATTGCATTGGACATGTAATCCAAGGATCACAGTTTCATTGCTTGTTCTGGCCAGCTACATTAACTGCTCTAGTGTGTCATTGGGAAAGGCTTTTAGTTCACGTTTCTTGGCATGCTGTAGCCAATAATGTGGTAATTTAGTTTTATGGGGTTCAAAGCATATGTGGACAGTTTTTATTGTCATTAGGAATATGCCTTGAAACATCTTAACAGTCGCTCCTACTATCCCAACGAAATGCATCTCAACCTGGGAATAGCTTTATCTGCTAGCTCTGCTCATTATAGCAGCAGATTTCATAATCATGACTTCCTTGTTTAGTAAACCACTGTAATGATTTTTTTGTCTCACTGGTTGCCAAAGCTCTGCTTACTGGAGGTCCAGTTTGGTGATGTTTGAGATCCCATGTCAGCAGATAGACTGGATATTCACTTACAGATTCACCCTCCAGGATTTTTGACCTTCATGGATGCCAGAATGGTGGTTGAGGTTGTCCACCTCCTGTTGTCATTGCAGGAAGTGAGCATAGTGTGACACCTTCAGGAGACAAAAGACCATAGTGAATTTCAGTTGTGGAAAGAGCATTATAATTTCTCTGCCTTCAAGAATCAGATGCTCAGCGTACATGTTTTGGGTTAATTGGGTGGTCAAATCTACATCCAAGTCAACCACATCGATGGACGTAATCAGTGTCTGAACAGACTCATTATCCCAATGAAATAAGCTAGTCCAAACTGAATAGTCTTTTGACCCTTTGGTATTCAGACAAATATTTACCTGTGGGCTTTGACCACTTGTGAATTTTTTGTGACACGGCTGAGAGAAAAACTCTCAACCTTTGTTACCCTAATCACTAATCCAAAGGCCTGGACAGTCCACACTCTATGAACTGGGATGGTCTAGATGCATATTCTCTCATTCCCTCTGAAACAAAAGGTCCTATAAACTGTGAGAGAATCAGAGTGCCCTCTGACCAAGATTGCTCCCCTCAAGTACAGTTATTTATGAGTAACAATTTATTAAATTTGGGTTGGTGAATTCTAGTGCAAGACAGTCCTGTCACACCTTCTTCAGTAACATTAACTGCTGACCTGGAATGTTTGAGCCTATATATCTGGATCATATCAAGCAAACCTTTGAGTAAACCTTTCTCAAGAAAAATAGTGGAGAACATGGCTATTGTGTCACTGTCCACCACTCTAGAAGTGAATGAGAGGAAGTGAAGTTTGTTATTTCGATGATTCATTTTGCACAAATAGCTTTCTCCCGACCAGAGATTTTTTTTAGAATAAGACGTTGACACCCATCAATATAAAAGGCTGCTGTTCCACATGTTCATAACCACAGAAGGGAAAGTATAGGCAACAACAAAGATCATTTTCCATCTGATGAACTTTTACCGGACACTACTGACCTTTGATATTGTATCCAAAATTGAATCTACTATGGATTCTGACATGGTTTAATCAAGCACCGTTTGAAGCTTCATCTAAATTCTCGTTGGTTTGTCTCTGATATTAAACCCGCTTCAGTCATTCTAATGACAAGGGAAGAATCAGTGATATACATGCCTCAGTATGAACTGCACTTTTGTTGGATGGTGCCGTTTTGCCCATCATGGACTCTGCCCTCATTGAGAAAAACAAATTCCTTATGATGGGATTCTTTTGTTGTGTAACCTCTGTCCTCATGGACCATTTACCACATAAGAAGTGTGTGAATGAGACAGTAAGGGCTTTGAAGTATTGCCTGAACTGAGCCGAGCTGATGTAAAAGGGAGATTTCATCGAAAGAAGGAAAAGTCAATGTCAGCTCATGCTCTCTCGTCCTTGATACAGAGGGTTATTAGCTATTCGTATAGAGACATGGCCCCAAACCAAATGAACATGTGCATGTTAGCTCATATGATTAGGGCAATAGCTTTCAAGTGTTACTGTCCACTCACTGAAATTGTCTAAGCTATGAACTGAAAGGCAACTAATACTTTTTTCCTAGCTTTTATCGTGGAAGTCTTTTATTCCAAAGAGCTCAGTTTGACCAGGTGGGGCCAATAACAGCAGCTCATCATGCTACAGTCTCTGGTGGATTGCAGCTTCAGAATGATGCAGACAAATTTTGTGTCTCCACCGCTATCCAGATTGAAGGTATTATGATCTGATAACGTATTTGGAAAAGAATCCAATTTTTGGTGTAAAATATGTTTCTTTGATAATACCTGCGGTTGCAGCATCTCAACCTCCTCTCACTTACATCTTACTGACAGCACATGTATTTCTGTTCCATTATTAACTTAAGTGCAGGTGTAATTGAGTACCAATTACTTAAGGTGTAATTGAGTGCCAATTACTTAAGCTGTAATTGAGTGACAATTACTTAAGGTGTAATTGAGTGCCAATTACTTAAGGTGTAATAATTTAGTGACAATTCCTCCATATAACGCTGCAAAACTCTTGTATGCAGAGAGATGACTTTTAGCTATTTTGTTGCTCAAGCTAGTTAGCAAGGTTGAGGTCATACTCCTTAGATTATCTTTGTGCAATGTACTTGAACAAACGTTTTACTTCAAACATTGGTTTTAAATTTATCCACACGTTGATAATCATAATGTACTGAACTGTTTATAAATTCTGCAGTTGGCTTTGAATTCCATTCATATTACATTACTACAAATAATTGGAAAGTATATAATAGGTGTATTGTAAAAAATACAAGTTCTTTTTTCTTCAGAGATGGATTTTTTTTACTCTATAGCATATGCATTGTGGCCTCAACTTATCTGTTTTAAATTCAGTTTCATTCTCTTCACTGACTCAGAATGAAATAAATGTATATAATGTAGGGAGGCAATTTGGCCAAGTGCTAGATTTACAAATTGTATCTTGATTTGTAACACGAAACAATTTATCAAAATCAAGGTGCTGTGTGTTAGTCCTATGTATTTTATTATGGCAAATGGTTATTTCATGCACAAGATGTATTTTAATTTTATTTTACACCCGTATAGCTGCTTACTGTCAGGTTTATTTACCCGTATTTTGGAACTTAATACGGGTGAATGTTGTTTTGTGTGCAACCATGCCTGTCTTTATCTGCTATATTAAATTTCGAAAACAGTTACTGTCACTCTATCTCGTCTTCATAATGTTCAACTTTTAATCACGCTGAATAGGAAAGCACAGTTAAGAGTCTTTGCCCTGGTTGGGACTTTATGACGTCATCATAATTCCTTTCACAGTTAAGATTCGTTGTCCCAACAACGTCATCATAACACCTTTCACAGATAAGACTCCTTGTCCTAACTACATCATCATCATATCACTCACAGTTAAGATTTGTTGTCCCAACTATGTCATCATAATATCTTTCACAGGTAACTCTAGCAGCAGAGAGGGTGAACAGACCACGTTTTCAAGCAAAAATAATGCTTCCTACGAAACCTTATTTTAACCAAAAAAAATAAGTCTCCATTTAGCAAACGGAGACTTTACGATTTTTTAATCAATTTTGGTCGCAACGATGTGGTCATCCACCCTCTCTGCTGCTGGAACTTTCAGTTCTGGTTAATAATTCTTTTACGAGTTCAACCAAATATTTGATCGAGTCTTTAGGACGAAAATCATTTATGATTTCACAAACAAACTAATCGCTAACACCTCCTCTTGTAGATCAATTAAATTATTTGACTGGTCGGTGAGTTTGAAATTAATTCTCGTTAACGAATTATTATGGCATCGCATGTAGATAGGATTAATTGGGTTCTCAATAATTAGGAATCCTGGAGGAGCTGTGGGTGCAAACGAATAAAGAATATATCCTTGCTGAGCTTGATTTGATTGCTCTAGATTAATTTGATAGCTTCCTTCAATTGCATCACATACTAAATTGAGCGCAATCACCGTTGAAATATTCACATTATGAGGGGCAATATGCCTACCGCCACCATCTGGATCATTATTATACCTGAAGAGGACAGATGAATCTTGTTTTTGTAGCGCCTTGATATCGGTTTTAACAATTCTTGCTAGTTCATCAGCTTTGTACCCGGGAAACTTGAAATTACGCAGATTGTCCTCTGTGATATTGTAATCGGTTAGGAATCGTTGTTTATTGTCGCTGTTGTCATTAATTATTGTTTGAATAATTAGTTCATAGATATATTCCATGTCCGATATAAGTTGATTTATTATTTCAACATGTTTTTGCGATTTTGTTTTCCGTAGTTGTTCTAGTTGTGTTTCATATAATTGTTTAATTTCATTAAAATAACCACGGACGTCAGTTAGCGTAAATGAAATAGTAACAGATGAGTCGGTTGTTCTTTTAATGATAAAATCCCATTGCAATGTGTCTTTGTTGGTAAATATAAATCTATCGGCGATTCTTCCTTTTCTTATATCAGATAAATTATCTCGATAACTGGGATTGATTTCATGATATGATTGTACGTCCGTGGTTAAGTCGGTGGCGGATTTTTCCGGTGGTTTTTCAGGCCATCCTAACACTGTTCTTAACGAGCTGTTATATATATCTACAATGTATCCCTCTGTGCTTATTTCGATCGACGACGAGAGCGTCGGTTGATGAAGATTAATAGCTATTTTTGATTCTTTTCCAGTGATTGATTTTATTCGACGCTGAATTTCAGCATTGATTTGCTTAATTTGGTACGACCCAGTTGGTAACGAAACGGTTTCCCACTCTGGAGTACCATCGGGTTTATTCTTATACGAGAACACCAGTGCGTTATTGGGTTGCTGACCACCAAATGCAACCGATCTGATATTAGGCCAGCTATGATATACTCGTAATTTTGCCAGCGCGATCTCACGCACTGGAATCGGAGAAGGGAAGTTCACACTAAATTCAGGGCTCGTTGATGTTATTGATATCATGCTTGTTTGTACTGGGTTCGTGTTCTCCACTACTCGTTGAAGTAATTCCATCGGTGTCGTCATTGTTATTATACTCATGTTGTATTTCTAATTTTGACACCGCGGAATCATAAATACTGACCATCACTGAGAACTCACAATCTTGTATAGTTGAGATTATTGAGATCATTTTGGTGTTTGGGTTCGTGTTTGGGTTTGTTTTTGGGTTCGTGTTTTCTAATTCCATCGGTGTTGTCATTGTTATTATATTCATGTTGCTGCTCTAATTTTGATATCGCTGAATCAAAAATACTGACCATCGCTGAGAATTCACTATCTGATATAATTGTATTATCGAGTGACGATGATATCATCAATGATAATTGCGAATATGCGGTTGATGCAATATGAAATTGAAGTAAGTAATTCTGCAGTTTACTCTGGCTGCATGATGATATCTTTTTTGCTATCCCGTTTGATATACCCCCGATTGTAGCCACCGCAGAAATGCAAATTGGAACTACGACCGGGGCAATCATTATAACCGATGCAAGTATTATTCCGGCGCCAGTGAGAACGCTTGACACCGAGTACATAATAACATCAATTGCGGTGATTCTTCGTCGGTATTTTTTTATTTTTATTTGATACTCCTCGGCGAGGGTTTTGAGTCTATTCTGAAATTCTCTGACTTGATCATAGCGACATTGAGTTGATGAAATCATTGTTATTTTAAAAACGCTAGCGTTTTCAATTATTTGTCATCGTTAGCGGGAATTGCTAGTACTTCAGCCAGAAAAATCATGTACAAGTTCTAAACACCAAATTATTTTTGTTCTAATGGTGGAGCTATTAACCGCGACGACATTAAAGTCTAGTTTGCGACCATTAAAAATAAACGTCGCGGTGCCACCAGAGTAGGTTTTACCGTCCGCGATCATATTAAATTGATCTACAGAGATCCACGTTAGCCTGTAGATACCATCGATCCACGTCATCAAGGCGATATCATCGAAACTCGATCCGCCCAAGGGACCGATAGACAGCGTAGTATAAACGTCTCTTGTCCAATCCATGGTTCCATGCTCGACCGTATACACGATATTTTTAACTTCAGTGTCTAGATGCGGAATCTTTATCTTTTCAAAATTTTCTTTTAGTTTAAGAAGATCGTCGGAAATATCGAGATAATTTACCCTGATTTTGGCAGGATCTATTGTTTTTCCACTCTCATCCTTGTTAGAAAAGAATGAAACCAGAAGTTCGTTGATTCTAATCCGTGCTTGGGTTTTAATATGGTTGTCGATGTTAGAAAATTTCGTCGTGATATCTTGGAGGCTACTGCCCTCAAAGAACTTATTAACAATATCGCTGGTGTGCTTTTGTTCGTCAATAGCGCTTTTAATTTCAGCAAGAGTCATGCCTGTCAACGATGTGGCTTCAAACACAGGTGTTCTCCCTAGAAATCTATTAATGATGGTATTAAGTGTTGTTTGTCTCACCATAAACATGTTAATATCTTTGAGAGTCATCGTAGATGTAGCCGGGACACCAAAGAAACTATTAGCGATGTAGGCATTGTGAGTGTGCTTGCCGATAAACTCACTGATTTCAGCGAGAGTCATTCCTGCCACAAGCGGGTTTCCAAAGAACCTACCAACAATGTCATTAGTGGGTTTTTGATCTTCTATTAGTTTAGAAATCTCGAGATAATTTGCCTTGATTTCTGAAGCAGTCATCATCCTTCCAGCTTCCTTGTTAGCGAAGAATGAATTCAACAAGTCTTTAATTTCAGCTAGAGTCATGCCAACCACAAGCGGGGTTCCAAAGAATTTATGTACGACATTTTTGCGAAAATTATTATAACCTCGTATATGATCATCCAGCTCACGGCCGTGGGTGGCAATCGTGTTGTCGTGGGTGGCAATCGTGTTGTCGTGGGTGGCAATCGTGTTGTCGTGGGCGGCAATCGCGTCGGTGATCGTAGACACAAGTGCGCCTGGTTTAAGTCGTCCACCGCTGGAATAAAGCGCAATAGAGTTTTCAGCGGCATCGCTCTGCCGTATCAAAATGTCATTCACGGATATATTACTGCTTTTCAATTTACCCTGTTTGTCTTGAAATACAACTAATTCGTTCGGGTCAACATCTATTAAATTTAACATCTCAGCGATTTCATCTTCAATTATTTTTTTTACATCCTCGATAGAACCCGCAGATGTTTCCTCGGTGGGTTCCAACATTGACAGAGATTGTCCCCAAATATCAATCATTATTGTTAGCGTAACTTGTGTTTTCAATTTATTGATCCTTGTAATTTCCCACTCGTGTATTCGTTTACAACAACATGAGGTGGTTTCCACGGAGATCCAAAGGATTTTAATGAAATCTCCGCGAGGACATTTAATACTTCACGGCCGCATATCGGTGGATCATTTAATTGTTGTGTTGGCAGCGTGGAATAAAAAATCGGAAACTCTTTGAGTTTCGTCGAAGAATTTATATACCGCATAAACTCTTTCGGTGGGGCTAGCCCAAGAAGAATCGAAATAGACAATTCCACGTGGATCAATCGCGTATGCAACCCAGTGAGTTCCCGATCCGCTGCTGTTATCAAGATTGATGATACCGGTTTCAACGTTATTTGGTTTTCTTGGTAATTGATCTCTCATAAAAACCTCTCTGAAGTTTTTTATCGCTAGTTTTTTAGCAGCATCAATTAAATCAAAATTGGACATAGGAACCATAGGTTCCTCAACAATTGGGTTGGAAATCGAAGATTTGGGAACTATAGGTTCGGAAATCGAAGATTTCTGAATTAATAAACCGTTCCTGGTATTCTTCTTAGACCCGATCCGTTCACGGATCTCCCGCTGTACCATGAATACGGGGTTCCTGGTAGGTACAACCCCTTTCCCTTTTTTTTATATCCTTTCCCAGTTGCCTTTTTCAACGCCATCCCTGCCGCGGTACCAACGGCTCCCAACGCTGCCGCTTTCGCCACCGCTGGGGCAGCCGCTGCAATCAATGCTGGTATTGCGGCTAACAATGGAAATATACCACCTGATTTTATCATGTTCGCGACTGCGGCTTTTGAAAATTCTATTTGAACTCCTCGCTTATTTTTCATTGCATCATTGAAATGTTTTATTTGACGATCCGTTAATGATATTTTATGTGTACCGCCAGACATCTGCGCTGGTTTTAACGTTATTGTTGTTCCACATTCTTTAGCGGATTTTGATTTTAATTTCTTGACCTGACCATCAGTCAGCTTGACACTAACAATACTATATGACATTTATGCTTTCAATTGATCTAATTGGAAACTCTTCAAGTTTCATTTACAGATTTTCTACTGGTGCATCAACGAGTCTCATTCGTCCGCCAGCCCCTTCTAACAACATTGATTTGTCGCTGAGAATAACAGCAACCGCTCTATAATCAACACCACCAGGATCTATACGAGCCCTAAAATGTATGTCAACAACGGATTGTCTTGTTAAATCAAGATGTTCCAGTGAAAAGTAATAAATTGGATACAAGTTCTTAAAATCGAGTTGCGATATTTGCAAACCGGTATCAACATTTTGATCACGACCCATATATGACAGCATCCGATGATACACACGTGCTATTTGGTTGTTTCCGTAATTAAGCTGTATATCCTCAGATGGTTCTTGTTGTCCGTTTATTCTCAGTGAAACCTCACTTACCCCTAACCGATCAAATATCATATGACTGCGTTCTTGGGAACCTAATCGATTCCTATTCTGCATCGCTATAAATATATGACGTGGAGCTGAAACGCCTTGTTTTGATGCCAGGTGCCATGTAAATGTACCATTAACATTATCCTCTTTAGCATCAGTCGTTGTTGTTAGCCAACTTAGCAATGATTTACCACCGGTTTCCATAAATGAGAGCAGCCGCTCTTCCGTGGTAATTGATGGAGTCATTACTGGCATCCATAATACTATTTTACTCAAAACAACTTTACCTTCATCGGCACCAGTACGCCAAATTGCATCATTGTCATTGCCTTTTCGCACTAATGCGATTGTGTGTTTGGCTCCATAGATGACTTTTCTTACATTTCTGCAGAATCCAAATATATGATGGAGTGGAATTGCACACGAAAACTGTTTCTCTTGTTCTTGCAATGCTAATTTTCGTGTTGCAAATCCTAAATTGAAATTATCATTAACGCCTCTAAGAATATCAAACGCAGCTCCTGGTCTAGCTCGACGTTCTGGATTAGTTGCTTCTCGTTGATTATCAACTGAAGTGTCTTGCGGTGTTAACACTTTAATGTATTGAAGGTGGTCAGCGTTATCAGAGGTATCCTTTGCAAACATCATAGATGGACCAGCCGATCTTGTATAATCATCGGAGTATCTTGCTAGTCCGATTATTGTTGTTGCAACATCAACCTCGCGGTCTATTGATTCAATTTCTTTTCCATCAATGAGATATCTTGCACTTTCAAATAACGCCATTATACCATTGTTGACGAAACCAACTCGGATATTTGAATCATTTGCATATGTTGTATCAGCTGCAACATTTGTTACAAGTTTTCCTTCTACTTCAATAAATGCTTCACATGGCAAAAAGTATTTACTGGTATCTTGAACTTGAAGTTCAATTCGCGATCGTAGGTCGGGTTGTATTGCATGATAGGAATAGTATTGATAATCGCGGACGGAATCATCTTTGCGCACTGGGGCTTCCATATCTAACGCGGGATCAGCTGTTCGTTTAAACATTTATAACATTACTAGCGTTTTCAATTGGTGAATTGCAAAGCAATTTCATCTTTATAATTATCGTCGTTGAAAATTCTTCGAATTTTTTTTGTTTCAAACCACTTCCTGCTATCGCGTTCATGATAGCGCTATCTGTTACCGGTGGTGACGAAGTCAATTGCGCTAGTTTTTCTTCCACTGCGTTATTTATTACTTTGCTGATTTTTGCAGGCATCACTGTAGTTGATGGCAGCACCACTGACGAAGTCATTCCTGGTTTCTTTCGTACCAATGATGCTATTTTATCTTTCGCGGCAGAAAATGCCTTTCCGGCAAGATTTCCAACGAAATTGATTCCCTTATCACGGATAGCATCAATGGCTTTCATTGATAATTGTTTAGCTAACGGCGCCACCTTGGGAGCCATTCTTGTAAATAACCCCGCAATGGTATTGCCGAAACCATCTCCGTACTATGCTTTATAAACAGGCAATCGTGAGTTCACCACGTAGACGCTTACTGATTTATCATGATTGTAGTGTATAATCATCTTGTTATAAAACTAGTAGTTTTTCAATTAATGATCAATCGCTTACATCCATTGGATTTTCATCATAACGTAGGGCGTCTCTGTGATTTTCAACTAATTCAGCAATAAGTTCTCGATATACATCAATGTCCATGATACCGCCGGCAAATAATCGTCTACAGATATCAGCTGCTTCATTAATTACTTCCGGTGAATTATTTCCGGCTCGTTTCCCTCCGATGAGAACCTCTAACCTTGATATATCACTGAGAATGTTACCAGGGCATGTCACGGTAGAGTCAAAGACATTCTTTAGATTTCCAATCGAATATTCTTTTCCGCTTGTTTTCTCAGTTGTACCAGTTTCATCATACTCTTCAATTCCCTTTCTAAATTCTTTATATCCCAATTCTCTTTTATTTAAACGGCCAACCCCCCTATTCGTTTTATACAACCAATCAGCCCATTCATCTCGGCTTATTCTACTCTTCTTATACTCGTCTTTTAAAAAGTCTTTTCTGGAATGAAAGCTTTGGGCGGCAAAATTACCAAAAATCTTATAATGTTCGGGTTTTATTAATTGAGGTCGTTTGATTTCTGCTATAGCTCCTTCGGTGAGTTTGTCTATAAAGGAAACACCTCTTGGGGTGACGACATCAACAGGTTGAGTTTCAGGCGCAGAATCATCAATATCAGCTAGTTGTTCATACTCGCGTTGAGTTTTTATATCACTGGATAGCTGTTGTATTCCTGCGCGTGTTTGTCCGGTCTCTGCTGCTATCTTTTCAAGCACACCAAGAACAGGCACTTCTCGTCGCTTGCCTTCCTTAGGAATATCTCCGTATATTGCTCGTTCGGTTGCTGTTTTCACATCTTTGGTCGCACTTGTTATCGGAGTAAACAGTTGTTCACTTGACACAGAAAAGTCAGTCTGCGCTTGTTGTCGTTGTTGAAGTTTCTCGCGAAGTCTGTCTCGAACCGGTATAAACTTTTTAATTGCTGCTAGCCGCTCTCGGGCTAATTTAGTTGTAAGCGATTCACCAACCATATATTGTTTGTGAACTAAATTTTCAAATGTAAAACTATCACAATTAAAAGCTTAGTTATTAAATAACTTAGTTATTAAATAATGTACCATCAAGCTAACGTATCCATCTTCGACAGGGTTAAACTGTACGACGCTATCCGCGAGTGTTTCAGAAATAACATCGCTGGGGATTTCAGAATTGTAATATCTGAGAATGGCGATGAACGATTTGTGTTAACGACGCGGCAACAAGAACAACTACGTGAAAATGGAGGCGTCGCGGTGATTACTTGCTACTACAACCAGATCATCCATTATGCACATAACTGCATGGGCAAGTCCAGACTGCTGAGTATCCTTTCAGGAGAAAATCCTATGTAACTTGTGTAACAAGTGTTACAAAAAACGCTAAAAAAAATAAATAAATTATTTAAATTATTTACGAAAGCCTATTTTTTTTTTTTAGTAACACCCACGTGGTTAAGATACGGGTTTTTCCTCGTTTAACATTTTTCTAAGATCACGAACCTTAGAACTAATTTCAGCTCGTTTTTGATATTCTTGGCCGAGCTTTTGACGTATTGCTTCAACGGTGCTAAATAGCGTTATGAATACATTAATGTCGTTACCGTACAAACAAGCATTGATGGATTTTTGAATTCCTTTCACGAGCCTGTACATCTTGGGTAAAACATAACGACCCTTACTAGACTGATATTCAATATCTTCATATTCCGAGGTAATCCTGTCACAGTCGAGACTTTCAGATAATAATACCCCTTTATTATTTAAATTTGAGATTTCAGCAATTATAGCATTTACATCATTGATATCCATTATTTATATTTTTATATAAATATAGTATACTGTATCTCTAATTATTAAAAAAAAAATTGGGGTCCTTTTTGACCCGTTTTTTGAAGGACAGTACAATGCCGTATATATCTCCGCTCGAGTGTTGCGGCAGATTTTAGGCATACATAAATGGACGGCACAATGCCGTATATATCTCCGCTCGAGTGTTGCGGCAGATTTTAGGCATACATAAATGGACGGCACAATGCCGTATATATCTCCGCTCGAGTGTTGCGGCAGATTTTTGGCATACACATACTTAATTAAGGATGGGATTGCGATGTCCCCAAAGCATACATCTCCGGCGGGAGGCCTAAGGTTACAAACATCATCTTAGACCGCCCAGAAGATATGCTTGGGAGGACATTCACAACCATATTCAATGAAACGATGATGGAATTTGTGATGTAATGATGTGGGCGTGGTAAACCAAACCAACATGGCAACCCATGAAATAGAATTCATGGTTGCATGAGTTGGAAAAAAACACCAACCCACGCTACCGAGAATGCGATAGCATGAGTTACAATGTTGGTTTGGCTGAGGGGGATCGCCCCTCTCCCCCCCCCCAATTAATAGAAAAAACATCTTCCGTTTCGCCATCAAATAATGTATCTGCTATGTGGACCGAACACGTAGTTGATAGATCTATGTTTACAAGACAAACACGATACCATTACACCACGGAATAGTCATACAGAATAGAGATTTTTTAATATATATATCTTCTGATATACTTAACAATAAGAGATTTTTAAAACAGACAATTTTATGCTGCAACAATGAGAAATATTTTAAACAAAATAATACTGTTGTTAACATTTTACTCTGTTATAATTCTCTATACAAAAATGCATTATCGATTAGATCACAAAGAGCTGTATACAAGGAATTTTAACCACGCCCACCTACTTCAATGAATAGAAAACACTCGCGTTCCGGCTGAGCGAACATAGGTAATGCGTTAGATTATAAAGAATTTTCGTACTGAAAAGAACGAGTTAGCTGTCTGCTTTACTGCTAGTCCACCCACCCCCCACACATGAGATATGTAGATAAATAAAAAAATTTGTACTGAAAAGAACGAGTTAGCTTAAATAAATAATGCAGTTTTAGCCCACAAGCGACAATAAAAAGTTTTATTCTCTATCGAAACTCATGTATCTCCATTACAGTCACGTGGGCGCGCCTAGTCAAGTACAGGTAATATAGCAGGCGACAAATTCCTTTGACGTCATAATACAAGGGAACTTAGTAGGTAGAGTGTTTTGAGTGGTTGGATTTATCCATAACGGATTTATCTCCCTTTAATCGTTTCAGGTGTATACGAATCTTACTTTATGACCATTTTTTTTAGACAGAGATGTTTTAATTAAATTTTGTGCAACAAATCGAATTGAAGGCACGCAAATGTCAAAGTATCTACTGGCTTCGTTTATCGAATGAAAGATTCTCTCCTCGCTGGTTTCTAAATCAAGCGATTTAACTCCCCTAGGGCGTTTTGCATATTTGCCAGTTCCACCTAATTTTGCATTCAGACTTTTTGAGACGGCTTGAAGATTCTCAAGACAATTATCAGTCTTCACGCCATTTATGTGATCAATCACAAATCCGTCTTCGATTAATCCGTTATGACATTCAAAAATAATTCTGTGACAAAGATATGTTTTATTTCTAGCACTAAACAACAAATAACCCATATTATTCAGATATCCAACCGTTTTTTTTAGTCTGCGGTGCCTGACAACACCATCACTGGAGACTTCGTAATTAACAAGCACTGGATGAGGTCTGAAATCTTGGCTCATTTGTATAAAAATACTATTTGTCTAATTTATTATAAACCTCTTGATATAATCTTGCGGGGTTTTGATGATTTTGTCCTTGATTTTATCAAGGACGGAGTCATTGATTCGTTTGTCATAATAGCGTTTTAGTTCCCTGTATCGTTTCCCCCACAAGCAAGACACAACTGCGATTTTCCCCTTACCCCAACCCCACATTGGAGGCATGGGAGAGGACCTTTTGAACCGTTTCTCACACTTTGCATATGATACCCACAGAATTCGCTTCTGCATGATTTGTTACACGGGGTTGTTGATCCAATCATAAGCCACTTGCAGTGATTCATTATACTATATTTTTCTATTTAAATACTTGTTTTAATTATAACATGGAGGAGTTCAAGAGATTATCGAAAATTAAGCCCTGGAAAAATACTAAATTCAATCTTGATAGGGAGTTCCAAAGATTATCGAAAATTAAGCCCTGGAAAAATACTAAATTCAATCTTGCTAGGGAGTTCCAAAGATTATCGAAAATTAAGCCCTGGAAAAATACTAAATTCAATCTTGATAGAGTCTCTGATACACCAAAACGTCTAATCGGTGATAGAACTATACTCGGTAAAATCAGGGAGTGTTTTAATGAATTCTACCGAGACGGTGCAGCACACTGTTGGTCGATATTTCGAATTATTGATGAAGATGTCAATGTACCCATCATCGATGCTACTATGAACGATGAAATAGCAACTGAGATAATTTCACACCTTGGCGTAAAATCCAAAGGTGGAAATCCAAAGGATTTCAAGCAAAGCAATTCCCATGAGAAATTCAAGGGTGTAAAATCCAAAGGTGGAAATCCAAAGGTGGAAATCCAAAGGATTTCAAGCAAAGCAATTCATAAACAAAGCAATTCCCAACAAAAGTATTTTTTCAGAATAAAATTCATTATCGAAGTCGAAGGCAAATGGATTATCAGGGATAAATTTGAACCAATCCTCAAGGATAAAAAAACTGTCATTGTAAGTAGAGATTCCAAACCAGGAATTCTAACTGGAGTTGACAAACCATACTACGAGAGATCTTATCCCGTAACAGCAATCGTTTATGGGATATATCCGTTAAATGATAAACCCGATATTACAAAACTAGCTCCTATGAAATATTCACCGTTGACTTCGTCAAGGCTCAATTGTGTAGCAACACGGGTAATGGAACATTTCACAAATGCATCCCGAGGAAATAAACTAACTGATCTGCGACGTAGGAAAATAACCGAATGGGAACTGACAGTGAAACAGCACGGTGCAAAGATTTCTGATATAGCTAAATTAGAAGCATCATTAAAATTCCCAATATCAGTAACAACAATAACCGGAGAAGTATTATACGAACCGAAATATCAATCGCGAGGGGCTCCAATACAAATTATTGATCATAACGAACACGCGTGGACACCTGCGGTAACAATATTTCCACGAGAACGAATCGTGAGATATATCCCCCCGGAATTTTCCGGGGATGTTTTCTATGAAGAGAAATTATTTGATGCTATTCATGCGTTGTGTAAAGATGATCCTGTGTCAGTGTGGTTACTTAGTAGTGCTGGTTCCGAATCAGGATTTGATCAATTTGTAAGACCAAATGGTGAATTATATCGCGTTGAAGAATTAGATAACAGAATGAGAAAAATCGCTAATGATTTTTCACCGGAGAGTTCCCATGAAAAACTATTGACGGATAGTTTTACTATTCCATCAGTGGTAGCTCACTTCGCAAGAGAAAAAAACTCATGGCGTCCAACACGAAGTGATTTTCTCGAGGACGTTAAATTGAGTTGCATCGAATTTGGTCATGGAGGACTGTGGAATACAAAATACCATCGTGACGGTATGATTTCAATTGATATATCCGCGTGTTATCCTGGAAGTTTTCTCGGGTATGGAGAATGTAGTAACTATTTTAAACGATTTGGACACCCCACGCATGAAATGACTCGTGTTGCGATTAATGGGCCATTACCTGATTTTGATTTAACCGGATTCACTCGTGTGATATCATTTGAACTCGCTACAGGGTTACATCCGTGTAGTTATGTTTGGCTTGGTAGACATATATCTGAAAAGGCCTGGATGCCAATAGTGTTACTACGATATATGATTGATTGTGGCATGCTGATATCGTTGATTGTTTCCGAAGCTATTATATGCTATCGAGCTCAGAAAGAAGTTTGGCTACCACAACCCGATCTAGATCGTATAATTAGCGAATTGCGAAAACAATTCCCTGATTTCAATGAAGAACAAATCATGAATTGGTCTAAGAAGTTATTTGAAATTAAAAAAGAACAAGCAAAGGATTTTGGACGAAGAATAATCGGTAAATTTACCCAGGGTGGAAGATACGACAATGCAAAATTTTCCTCGCGGTTGATCATAGACGTCGCTGAATACGATTTTCTTGTAACGGATTTAACGAAACAGGGAAAACTTGTATCCCGTAAGGATGCTTTTCTATCCAATGGTGAGAAATTGGGTACGGTTGTTACCTACTGTGATGGATATAATTCCCAGTACACACATTTGAGAAGTTCTATGCTAGCTTATGCTTCTATCAATTTATTTTCGATGATAAATAGATTTCCTAATACCGCGGTTAGAGTAGCTACTGATTCGATGTATATACACAATAAATACAAATCAGATGTATCTAAATTCACATCCCAGGAGGAAGCGTGGGGATGTTGGAGATTTAAAAGGGAGACGCTACATGAGTATTGTGAATCGGCAGATGTTACCATGGATGAAAAGTACTTAAAATGTGATGAGATTCAATCAGAATTTTCTAATGCACCACCGGTATCTGATCCAATATGTAGATACAAGACAGTTTATTTAAACGGTTTGGTGGGTCAGGAAAGACAACTCGAGCAATTGAATTATATCGTCGGAAAAATCCTACGGATTTCACAAACATGATTGTGTTAACACCGACTCATAGACTCGCCAGAGAGATGATACAGCGAGGGGTAAATGCCTGTACTTATCATAGTTTCTTTCGATGGAAAGGCGATGAATGGACCCCTGATCGAATGGGTGATAAATTCATTCCTGAAATCATAATTTGGGATGAAATATGCACGGTATCGTTGAGAGTATTACAAACATTTCTCGAGTGGTTGTTAAACAAAAACACAAAAGTCGTCATGTGCGGTGATCACGGCCAACCACCACCATTTGTCGGTGGATCTCCACATGAATGGCTAAAGAGTTCTGTAGACTATTATGAAGAAATTAATACCGACCATAGATCACTTGATGAACAATTACACGAGTTCAAAGCACTGATTAGATTACAACCGGATAAAATCCAATGCGAAATAGCGCGTGAAATAATTTCAGAAACTCCCATGTATGATTTCTGGGAAACGTGGAGACCAAATGATTTGATAGTAGCAAGTAGAAAAATAGTCAGAGACACACTTCAGATGAAGTTATTTGAAACGCATAAAGAAAAATTTGCAACACTTCCAGTACCGTTGTGTTATAGGCCTTCGGATACACGAAAGCAGAATATTGAAGTTGATATTCCAGGGAAGAGTGAAAAGCAGATTCTCGTGTTAAATGATATTGTGCTGGTTGATATCAGCGTCGTCGAAAATGCATTGCGTGCTAATAAATCCCCATGGACGCTAGGATACGCAGCGACGATACATTCTTCACAGGGATTAACTATATCGGATACAATTGTTTGGATGGTAGATAATCGCATCGAATGGTCGAATTTAGTCTATCTCGCAGTATCCAGAGTACGAAGAATAAATCAGCTCCGAAGAGTTGTCCTGACAGAGTCAGGCGATGATGAAATCATTTGTGGCGATGATGACACCACAATGAATGATGTTAGCATCGTTGATGTTAGCATCATTAATAAAAAACTCTCTGGTTATAAACAACAGGATAAAAAAAATAATAGAAAATTTGACATTGATGCTGAATTAATAACTACGCTGAAGCAACAACAGAATAATCACTGCGCGAGTTGCAATTGTATAATGCGTTGGCAGTATTCGGATAAAGATCCTCGCCAATTTACCGTAGACAGAAAAAATAACAGTCTCGGTCATGTCAGAAACAATGTGATGTTGACTTGTCTTGAGTGCAACAGACGCCGGGGTGCAAGCACAATGCCTCTGGCATCGGGTGCTAATTAAGACCCCGCGGTGGTAATTGAGTATCCTCGGGAATTACCTGTAGTTGTTGTCGAGTAAATCCTCGCTGAGGAGCAGTTGAATCCAGTTTATAGATTGCTGGTCTACCAGTTGATCGTGTTATACTAGATATCTTGTGTGCAGTAACACTCCAAATAGGATCAGTAGCCCTTTTTTTACCACCCTCAAGCTCTCCTGGTTCGTATAAGTACCTAACAGTGACATTACTACCAAGAATTGGTTGGGAAACGCTAGCGTTTCTAGGGAAATCTTTTTGTGGTTGTACGGGTATAGACTTCTTTTTAATAGCGTTCCTAGGTTTCATGTTGATTGTTCTAGTGATCTCATTATTCAGTGCGGTAATCACAGCTGGTAACCTTTTGACCCATTCACGGGATCGCTTTTCTTGAATGAATTCTTTTGCGTATTGATATCCAAATAACCGCTCAGCAATCGTCCGATTAAATCGTTCGACAATGGCCTGATCGCGATGTAGCGCAGTATGCCCTCGTCGTATGGTGACATTATGATTTTTCATTGTAGATAGAACCGCACCCTGAAATTCCTTGCCAGGATCAACCTGCAATAGATTTGGCCAGTGCAGAGGACCTCGTCGATAAATCCTTTCAAATGCAGAAGCAACTTTAGTGGCTGATTTTGTTTTTAACGGTTCTGCTTCTTTGTATCGACTTGCAATATCAACTACGGTTAACGCATATTTGTAACCACGATCATGTGGCAAAAATAATATATCAGCCTGATGAACTTCATTAGGAGCAGTCACATCAAAATGCGAGAATTGAATTTGTTTAGGCGGTGGTAGATAAATTTGCCATAGTGCCTGTTTGGATAACCAATCCGCCGCTGTAGTTTTTTTTTCACTTTTGCAGCGCTAGTGAGTTTATGGACTGCTGATTTACCCCTCCAGTATCCTCTTGGGGAATAATAAATTGATTCCATATTATTAATTACCAGCACCCATCATCAATTTGCCTTTCATAGCTGATTTTACCAACCACGAAGCCAACTTTTCTTTAAAAGATTTATCAGGAATAGTATTTAATGCATGAATTAATTTCACATCCGCGAGATGCCTGTTTTGCAGATTGCTGCTTTTATATGCAACATCATGAGCATGAAACGCCTTATCAATAGCGTTTATCGGATACTCGCCGGATCGAGGTTGATTTTGATCATCAAGTCTGATATCTAATCGTGTTCCGGGACCACAGTAGCTATATCCTGGAAGGTGCTTTTCTCCGGGGTACTTTGCCCATGGGGTTCCAGGGAGCTTTGCCAATTTGGCTGCGATATCACCTCCTCGTTTTTTTTTAAAACATCTCCGGATTGTAAAATCTTTGATTTTGTAGAAATAAATCTAAACTTTTTTATACCACATGTTGCACATCTACCAGTTAGTGCTGATCTGTTATTTTTAGTTGTAACCGTCGTCACATCATTTGTGCTAGTACGCGTTTTACACTTCACACAATATAGATCCATAATTTATGTATAGAGATATGAATATAATTGATTTTTTAGCGACTAAAATAAGAGAACCAGTTAAGCATCATGCAGCGCTACCAAACTCTATCCGTGCAATTATAATCGGGCCATCTGGATCCGGCAAGACTCAATTGTTGCTCAATTTAATAATGAGATGGATGAAGTGGGATAAGTTGTATTTAATTGCTCCTAGCGTAGATGATCAACGATGCTATGAAGTGTTAAAGGATTTTAACGAGAATGCATCAGAAATTAAAGGTGAGAATACCATTGATTTTATAACTGATATTGACGAGGCGCCATCCGTGGATGACCTTGATGGGAGCATTAACAATTTAGTCGTATACGACGATGTGATGTTAGACAATCAAAAAAACCCAGCTAGAATATTTTCCCGGGGGCGTCACAAAAACACTGATGTGATATATGTCACTCAACGCTACACTCAGATTCCAAAAGTGATCAGAGATAACTGTAATATTCTTGCTGTGTTTAACGGCGTTGATACACATACGCTACGAAATATTTGGCAGACATGGTGTTCCGATATGGACTTCAATCAATTTCGAGATTTCTTTAGTCATGCTCAGTCAACCCCGCATGGATTTGTAACAATAAATTTACATGATCCTCGGACACGATATCGTATCGGACTCGATCAAATATTTGGTTGAAATCATTTATTATTTTTGTTAACCAGAACTGAAAGTTCCAGCAGCAGAGAGGGTGGATGACCACATCGTTGCGACCAAAATTGATTAAAAAATCGTAAAGTCTCCGTTTGCTAAATGGAGACTTATTTTTTTTGGTTAAAATAAGGTTTCGTAGGAAGCATTATTTTTGCTTGAAAACGTGGTCTGTTCACCCTCTCTGCTGCTACTCTTTGTCTTGATTATATCATCGTAACACCTTTCATAGTTAACTCTTTGTCTTGATTATGTCATCATAACACCTTTCATAGTTAACACTCTTTGTCCTGATTATGTGATCATAACATCTTTCACAGTTAACTCTTTGTCCTGAATATATCATCATAACACCTTTCATAGTCAACACTCTTTGTCTTGATTATGTCATCATAACACCTTTAATAGTTAACACTTTGTCTTGATTATATCATCGTAACACCTTTCATAGTTAACACTCTTTGTCCTGATTATATCAATATAACACATTTCATAGTCATTCTGATTATGTCATTGGTTGTAACACCATTCACACGTGATGATGTGTTTTGTTTATGTCATCATAACACTAAACAGGTGAGAGTATTGATTCAGTGTATGTGTATGTGGTTGTAACACCATTCACAGGTTAGACTCTTTGTCTGGCTATGTTATCGTCTTTACATCATTCACAGGTTAGACTCTTTGTCTGGCTATGTTATCGTCTTTACATCATTCACAGGTAAGATTTTGTCTGGCTATGTCATCATCTTTACATCATTCACAGGTAAGATTTTGTCTGGCTATGTCATCATCTTTACACCATTCACAGGTAAGACTCTTTGTTTGGCTATGTTATCGTCTTTACACCATTCACAGGTAAGACTCTTCTGGCTATGCTATAAATTTTCCACCATTCACAAGTCAGACTCTTCTGGCTATGTTATCAACTTTACACCATTCACAGGTCAGACTCTTCTGGCTATGTTATCAACTTTACACCATTCACATGTAAGACTCTTTATCATGAGTCATCACAACAACATACACAGGTAAGACTCTTTGCCCAGGTTGGGTCATCATAACACTGTTCACAGGTGAGACTTTTATTTCCTGATTATATTATAACACCATTCACAGGTGAGAGACTTTATCCTGTATGCCACTTGTTTGATATGTTTGATGACTTCTTTTATTTTTGTTGTAGGCAATACATGAATAGGAGAGGTGGATTCAACAGACCGTTAGATCCTATTGCCTGATTATCAATCCACATTTTAAGACTGAGTGACATGTCTCTCCTCGACCTACAGGCATTGTGGTTTTGCACTTTTTCTTAATGCAATAAATTGTTTTAGGAAAATTGTATATTTCTGTCGAGGACAAATGTATCTATTGATTATGCCACTGGGTATTAATCCAGTGCCTTCATTTCTATTTTTATGTGTACAGGAAGTTCTTTCAAGAGCTAGAATTGGAGGACAGTTTCATTTCAGAATTTAATTTTTCAATATCTTATCTTATAAAATAGTTTAATGAATAATCTTTATATAAAACAGTTTACAATTGATCAGATAAATAATACTGAAGTCTTTATTTTCTTGAATCTCAAATTGGTTTTCCAAAATTGTACAGTATCAAATTATCCATAATCAAAGAGAGCTTACTTTATTCAACAAACGTGAGGTAAATCATTCTCTGTTTCAAGCAAGTCATATTTTCATTTCAATTTGGATTTGATTGATTTCCAGCAGTAAAAGCATGTGATCTCATTTTACTAAGTCAAAACCTCGCTATAACACGATAGCTGAAGTCCACGCTGACATTGTGCTATGCTCCTTTCCATGCAGTATTCTCTTAACTGAATAAATTGATGCATGTTAGCTCTAAACAAAATGGTGCAACTTGCAAAAAAAGTGCATAATTAATATTTGTTGCTTTTTTTAAACCACAAGACCATACTTTGGTAATAGGTGTATAGCATGTCGTGTTATACACGTATTCACCAATGCATTGTTCTATTACACATTTTGATTTTGTCAGTGCAACATATGTTTTATTGGTCAGATTAGATCACATTTGAGGGATGGACAAACCAAATGGACACCTTTAAAAATATGGGAAGGGACTGATTTAAATTTAGAGAGACCCAAGGCATCAGACTTGACCAGTTTTGTTCTAGCACAGCATGAATAATTTAATTGTCAATACAGGTACTCACTCACCAATCTCTTTACACAGCATGAATAATTTAAATGTCAATAGAGGTACTCACTCACCAATCTCTTTACACAGCATGAATAATTTAATTGTCAATAGAGGTACTCGCTAACCAATCTCTTTACACAGCATGAATAATTTAATTGTCAATAGAGGTACTCACTAATCAGTCTCTTTACATTTGTACATTTAAACCATGATAAATCCTTCATAAACCTACACAAAATGCACACTTGTTAGCCATTTTTATATCTATAATTTTGTGCCTGAATTCATTTTAAAATATAATCCAAGAATAACATAGAAAAAGGTAAAGAAAATTTAGAGTTTAGTATGTTTGTATATGTAGGTGTTAAAATTATCGAGCAACATCTTTATATATTTGAAGAAGTATCATATTTACAAGTAGTGTGTTAAACTTAAAATACGTGTAAGATGGATATGTCAGTATTTATTTGGAAAATCTTTCCCACCGGAGATCTTCAGGAAAACTGTTTTCATCATCTTACTAACGATGTGTTTTCTAACTTTATCATTCGTGTGAGATTGAAGATATTCATCTATAGAGACATCGTATCTGTTTGTTGTATGTTCATTAAAATTTAGTATGGGTGTTGGTAATCATGTCTGAATACCCATTTGGTATGAAATGCGACATTGGTTACTCTTAATGAATGAAAGTATTCATGAATCAGTAATTGCTGTCATCTGTTACTCCTGGCGTATAATAAAATCTGTAAAGCATCCAATTAGTTTTTTTTTCTGCATGTCACAAATACTCTTTCCTCATGTTCCCAATTGATAAATTAGATATATCTTTTACTATTTTGGATAAAATATATCCATCATAGCGACTGGCATGAAATAGATAGCAAGATGATTTTTTTCCTTCTAAGTTGTGTGTATAACATTTGGTATATCTTTAGTCTGACAGACAAGATGAAACTACAGTGTTGATGATGAAATTTGACCTGAAACTTGTCATTTGCATTGCTAGTCACATGACATAAATGGGTGTTAAAATAAAATTGATTGACACAGTGAGATGAACAAGCACTATATATTTGATGATTTAGAAATGTTTGTTTATAATTATGGCTGTGCTGAAAACCCCAAATGCCTGATTCCTAGTTGGTTCATCTTCAAATGGTCATTTGTTCAGCATAGGGTTGACATACTGGAACCATGGCTAGTGAAGATGTACATATACGTGTCTTTATCACTGACAGACCATCTAAAGATGGTAAGACCATCAAGTTAATATGTGTATCAATAATATATTAATGGCTGTGTATTGTGAATTGTATCAATGCATGGCATGTGTATCATTTCACCCTACTTGACAAGCTACACCCAGATTGATTTGGCTGTAACACTTTCATTATTTAATATGAAAGTTTGTGAGTTTCAATGGACAATATATGTAGGATCCCTTGTATCCATCTGTCTATCCATCCTTCCTTTCAGTTGGCCCACAATCTCGTTAGCACAGCTTTTCCCAAAATTATGATGGACTAGTTTTGAAATATGGTCATTTACTTGTCAATATGAAATGAACAAATTCAAACTGCTCTGGTGGCATGGTGGTTAAGAGTGGGTTTGAACCCTGGCCGAGTCATACCAAGACAAAAATGGTACTAACAGCTTCCTCGCTAGGCGGACAGTGTTAAGAGGTTAGTGTTACAACTGGTGGCCTGGTTTCAGGATAATGTGACTGGGTAGGACATAATGCTACACGTCTGCGGCATGATTCTCCAGTGCTAGACATCAATATAAACTGCCTCACTGCACACATCGTAGTATGACTGATTTTTTTTAAAGCTATGTTAAAAATCCTAATCAAACAAAGAAACAACCAAATCCTTTCCACTTAGTCCATTTGTCATCTTAGTTTAAGGACCAGTAACTGTTGGAGTATTGTCATCTTTACATATTGAGGGTAAGCAGTAGTTTGCGGTAAACACATACACCCGTCTATTTTTAGAGCATTTTTCCTCTCACAGTTTGGTTATGGTACAAATGTTTGTTTTATGCTTTAATGGTATTGATTTAAACTGTAATTGTTTTTCTTTAGAATATGAGCATCATGGTGTCCGTATGTATTTAGGCGACAGTGCACAGTGATTAGTGAGGCATTAATACTGATCCCTAAATTAAATCTGTTGCCCATGATATCTTGTTTTATTTATAGTTTAGTCTCTATAAGAAAAATGTTGGATAACTTATGACAAGAACTTTAGATAGAGACATGGTGGAAAAGTTTAATACTAAGAAACAAATGTAGAGACCATATAAGAAAATTAATTGTGATCCAAGTCAACCTGGCCTCGTATAATGGAATGCAAAGCAGAGATCATACAAGGCATGGAAACCAAACTATTTATTACCGTAGCTGATACATTGTTTATTGAAAGGCACCATGTGGCACTCTTTGTAAACTGAACTTGTACAAAATGCTATTGGTCAAAATAAAATTTTCAACCAGTTGTAACGTTACTCTGATTATTCGGTAGAGCTGTACCGATTAATCGCCCGTACTCATAATTGGGCCGATTATTAGAACAATTGGTATAATTGGTATCAGCAGAAATAATTGGTGCCGATGCAAATAAATTTACAAAATATAATTTCAATTGTAACATTCATCTTGACATGGCTTGAATTTAAAAACAGAATTAAATAGTGGAAACTAAGGAATAAACATTTGATTGGGGGATTAATTAAAAGACAGTATATTCTTAAAAGTAACTACTGTTTTAACACACTTGCTGTAACCTACCGCTGATTTCTGCTGAGAACTCCCAATTATTACATTTTTTCCTTGATTTTCATTTCCTTCTAAACAAGAAAAGTCATACTTGTTCTGTTGCATCACCTGTTAATTATTGTTGTGACGAAATAATTAGTTTTCTATAAAGAAATCGCATCTTCACTAAATAGAATGTCAAGTTTAAACATTATTCACATAATTTAATGATTTTTTTTACCTATGAAACAATAAAAAAAAATAAAAAAATAACCAGAACAAAAACATAAACCATAACAATAAAATCGTCCACAATTAATTTAAATCCCATACCAATATTAATTACCATCGTTAAATGTTGTTGTTGTAGAGTTTGACGCCATTTTTCAGCACACGATAGCTATACATGGCGGCCAGTATTATTGGTGGAGGAAGAATCCGGGAACGTAAAAATGAATCTTGTCCCCAGGCTCCAAACACTCTAGTTACGCCTCTGCATCAAAGTACTGGTATAGTTAGCATTCAAAATTCCTCTTGTCACAAGCCAGTTTCAGGCATTTTCATGATTAACTGGCCTGCACTGCTGTCGCAAAACTATAGAGAAATTTACCGACTATCATCAAAGGAGACGCCAAAACATCAAGCTTTCCATTGTGTGGAAAGTTATGATGTTTGTTCAGCCAAAAGACAAAACTAAAATTGATTGATCTTGATCCTAGTCGATCTATATAAAATTTGTTTAGCTTTTATTATTACCCCTCTTCGTGAGCATGTAAATTATGACGGTTATGTGCCTTGTACAATCAAACATGCGTACCTTTTTAAACATATTGCCTCAATTTGTAGGATCACTTTTATCATTGAAAATGAGTAACTCGTGAGAGGTGATTCATTGTAAATGAAACAGCTATTAAGGACTAGCTGAATTGTTATCTAGAAGAATGCAATTTGGTCGAAACAACGAATAAAGCAAAATCTGCATCCAATATATTTGGGAATAAATATGGATTTAAGTGACGCTATGCACGCTTTGCACTGTGTAATTACTGTACATTATAGTACATGGTCTCCCCGGCCCACGAATTATGAAGTCTGTATTTACCTTTTTTTAATTTCGTGTTGGAGAAATCAGAAAATATGCACATGCAAAATAATAACAAAGACAATCATAGTATTTTATAACAGTTTAATAATTGTCAGGGCACCAAAAGTTACTTTTTTAACTAACATGCCTATGTCTTAAGACACGGAACAAATTATTGTTTCATGTTCCAAGATTTATAGCCGTTACAGAAGTCAATAAAAAGACCTAAAAGCGGTAAAATTTAGACATTGGCCTGCAGATAAGCCAACCTAACCCCCCCCCCCTCTTCTGCCAGTCCTTTATTTTTTCCTAAACTATTAAGCTTATACGCGAGTATATATACTGTGATAATGAAATAATCGGTCTCATAATCGGTATCGGCAATTTTAATAATCGGCCATATGCGGTATCGGCATACACGGCAAAAAGTGACATCGGTACAGCTCTATTATTCGGTTAGAATTGCATGTCATCTATCCGAGATTTTGTATTGGTACGTTTAATTTAGGATAGGTATTTGTAGAAACGGGATGATATTTTTATTGTTGGCGTTTTAGTGAAGATCATGAATGATAAATATCACTCTTTATCGTGTTCTAGTTAAATTAACATAGTTGGGTTGTTTTTTTTTTTTTTATTAAAGTATTGTATCTTGAAGTTTATCATGGTTTCTGCTCTCCTTGTGTACTGTTAATGAAATTTATTGTAGATTTTGCAGCAATGTTGTATTCGTGTAAAATCGGGCCAATTATCTTTAGACGGGCTTGTTCAGGGTTGAATGACTCTACATAGCAGCCACACTAGTACTTTAAATATTTATTAAAACAGTACTTAGCAGCCTTCACATATTAGGCGAATGCTTCTTTGTAGGAAGAAATTAAACTAACCTTATACGGTTTGTGAAAGTATACATAGCTGACGTTTGCAAAAAGCACGTCTTTCGAGTAACTTCCATATTTGTTCAATGATTTTAAAGGCCTGTTACGAGTCTGCGGGGCCCCGAGTGGTTTAAAGCGCTGTCCGTTACGGACCACTGCCATCTCCCCTCTGTCTGCGTGTGTTCGAGTCTAAGATTCGGCAAATGTAGTTATGTGAGAAAGCTTGCCAGTAGCTTGTCGAGGGTCGGTGGTTCTTTCCGGGGTTTGTCCGGGTTCTTCCTCCACTAAAAATACTGGCAGCCATGTATAGCCTATATTGTGCTGAAAAATGGCGTTAAACCATAAAAAACAAAACAAAACAAACGAGTCTATGCTCTTAAAATAAGCATAGCAAAGAGCGAAAAGAACAGGCTTTGTAAAAGTCAACAAATAATTTATTTTCCTGTAATCCAAAGTGCAAATCAAAGCAAAAGAACTTATGGTATTGCAAATTAAATCCCCAAATAGTTAAATAATTAAATATACATACAAGAAAAATGGATGATAAAAAGAAGTTTTTCAAAAGAGGTAAAGGATCCTCTCAGTGTTAAGGAGCCCTTAACCGGCTTTATCTTAAAAACAAAATTTGATGGACCCTATTAGTTTCTAAAAACCAAAGGCTTGTGAACTTAATATTTGTATCTCGTTGGAGGAACGTACCATCTTGAAGAGTGTAGATTATCACTAACTTAGAAACCAAACTGACGGATGCCAGCATCTTAATGGAACGTGTACAGCACATCCTTGATATGGGACAAGAATCAAGTGCTACCTGCACATCAGACATCTGAAGAGGAAAATCATCTCTCTCAAAATCGTCAAAGACTTTGTCAGTGGGGTGTTGCATGTGGCAGATGAGAAGACTAATGTGGCTTGGGTGGAGAAAAGATACTATAGGGACAGGAGAGGAAAGAAATGCATAAGACGCAACAGGAATTCCATCTTCTCGATCCCAACTAGAAGATAGTCCAGGAAAAGTTCAGACAATTGTGCCATCTAAATTGGATGCCAGAGGAAAATAATGACTTGAAGAAGGATGCCCAAGAGCCCAGTTCTAGACTCAAAAGATACACACACATACACACAAACACAATGGGCGAAAAGATATGCGAATTGTGGTGCCCGAGCCTGGATGCACATTGATCGCTAAGGGAGCATGGTGACAGAAAATCAGTGGGTTTTTTTTAATGAGAAATGAGAGATACTAATCTTGGTAGTCAAACAATTTTGTGTTTTATACGTTTGTTTATGTACATGTTTGTGTATGTACATGTTTGTGTATGTACATGTTTGTGTATGTACATGTTTGTGTCTGTTGCTGACAATTTGAACATACCCACTGCCCCTTCACTTTTGTTTGATAGCGTATGTTTGCATGTAAGTGTAATAGTGTAATAGTTGCATGTAAGTGTAATAGTTGTATGTCAATAAACACCTCCTACGTTTACGTGCATAGCGTGTTTGCATGTTCGTGTCAAAGTATGTGTATCAACATTTCTAATCTATTTGTTGGATTGTAGGATTTCAGGGTGTATGTTTAGATAGTAATCAACATTAGTTTATGGATTGTATGCTGGATGTTTTGTTAGTAATCGAAAAATGAATGCTGTGGGGTGTAGCTTTGGATATTAATTTAAAACAATTAGTACTGGATTGCACAGTTTGTGTGTTGGACTTTCATAAACCATTTAAACATACCCTTCCTGTTTTATCCCATAACAACGTTTGACCATATAAACAATTCTGATTCAATAATACCAGCCCCTGTTAAACATTCTGACCATTGTAACGTAGGATTTTCAGTATGATCTCATATCGACTCCCACAGTTAACCTACAGGTGCTTATGAACACTATGAACCCAAAAGGCACGTACAACTAATGACTATAGCCGATTCAAACCAAATGCAGTACATATTAGACAAAGAGAAATATTATATAATCATTATGTCATGAACATGTGAAAGGCAGCTATATCGAGCTGAGAAGAATCACCTCCATTCGGAAATATTTTTCAGTTGATGCCACTTAAACACTTGTGTATTCATTAGTACTTTCAAGACTGGACTACTGTAGCTCAGTTCTGGCTGGTTCATCTCAATATCTACTCGAGAAACTTCAAAAAGTTCAAAACAAAGCAGTTCGGATCATCATTAGAGTGCCATGATCAGAGCACACCTCCCCGCTGCACTGTAATCAACATTGGGTATCCATTCAATCCAGAATCAAACACAAAATTAGTTCTCTGTGCTACGTTTCACGGACAGACTTCAGTCCAAGATACCTATCCGGCTTCACCCATGTGTATACACAGCAAGATACTTACGCTCCTCTTCTGACAATCGTATACTCGTTGTTCCCATTATGAAAACGAAGTCATATGGACAAGATTCTTTTGCATACCAGGGCCCGGCACTGTGGAACGAATTACCAATTGAAATTAGACACAACGACACAGTGGTCCATTTTAAAACTCGCCCTTTTGACTGCAGGAACAAACTTAGAGACCTAATACTGTTTTATATCTCTTATTTCAGCATGTTTTTTATGTTTTAAAATTTCATGTTTTTTCTAGGTTTCTTTCTTTCTGTAATGTAGTCATATCATTATAGATGTTGTAAAGCGCTTAGAGCATCTAAAGATTAGGCACTGTACAAAATCCTCATTATTATTATTATTATTATTATTATTATTATTATTATTATTATTATTATTATTGCGGTGAGCCACTTGCAACATTGTTGCCTCCTCCTGTCATGACGTCACCCATGTTAATTCCTCATTTAGGGCTATACATTTTTAGATTAAAATACATGGATGTTACCGTCTGATTCCCAAGCGCCACATTACACTACTAACAAAGAAATGAACGATAATTAAAGAACCCGAACAATGCAATAAACAAAGCATCTCGACAGCCGTTAAAATCTCATGATGCAGCAAATATTTTATGTATGTGGAATGAATTACAAAGACACACGAATTTGTGAAAAGTGTCGATCAGATCAGTGTAGTGACACTTCAAACTTCACAGTGAATCAAAGCCATTAAGCGTTTTTGTTGTAAAGATTGCGGATGTATATTGGTACAATTAGGAATTGATAAGATCTGTCGGTAATTCGTCGTTCTATCAGGCACCACCTATATGTTTGGTACCCTCATTAATTTATCCTAGTTCGACAACTAGTACTTACTCGTCATTCATACATGACGATGCAGACTGTCACAGAATTAGGCGAAAATTTAATTTATTTTCTAATTGATTTACTAACTAATCTCACCATTTTCTTTGTTTCGTCGTACATGCATTACCTGGGGTGAATAAGTGGTTTTCTCCAAGGTAAGCGGCGTGTAACGATTTGCATGAGCCTGACTTTGAATTACATGAAATCCGGAACATTTTGATTCACGTGGTGCACGGTAATCTTGCCGTGATTTCTGCTCACCTATTTGAGGGTATATAAGGCAGAATATTTATGATCAATATTACGGGACCTAAAGTATCTAATCACAGGATAGATAGCTTGTCTTTCAATCTCCAGCCAAAGTGGTGAGTGTTAAATTTATATTTCGTTTTATTGTGAATTTTATTCAGTTTATCATTTCATATAATGATGCCTTTATTGCAATGCAGATTTTAAACGTGGAATATTTGGAATTACTAGTCACTATTAGACTTTAAATGCAATAGCGTAATCTAAGGTTTAGATTATTTTTTGAGACAACTATTATTAGTCTGGTTTCTTTATTGTAGCTGATAACGCATCTGATAACATCGTTGATAACGTCTTTGAGATCGTAGCTGATTTTGTAGATGATTTATTGCGGAACATCTCTGATAGCATCTCTGATAACGTCGGCTGATAACATATCTGAGATCGTAGCTGAAATTGTTGCTGATTTATTGTGCAATTGAATTGAAGTATCTGACTGTCTGTATGTCGAATTGTCTGTTCGTCTACATCTGTCGTGACGTGTAAATATCCGGAAATCTAGAAGTCCGAGTGTCGGAGCTGTCTAGAGTTGTAAACATCCGGGGCGACATCTAGGGTATTGAGGAACGTTGGTTCTAGTAGATGTTGTATGCTGTCTGTATGTATAACTGTGGTGGATCCGTGAAGGACAAACGGCCGATAAAAGTATTGGTCAACCCTAGGTCTTCGGGGAAACTAGGCGGCGATTCAACAGGTGGTGAATCGTACGGTTATACAGGGTCGAGACACATGTGTGTGTTGCAATTGTAGTACAATTGAATACATTGTTGTATTTACATGGTTATTTCAGATCACAATAGTATTTCAAGGGATTGCATGAATCTCAATAAAAGCTAGCAACTTGATTGAATACATGTATATTTATGTTCGTGCTAGTTGTCGCAATCCATACGTGCGATAGTATAGTTTGATGTTTTGTGTTTGTTATCGTAATTTATACTTGCGGTAATATAACTTTCGGAAAGGTTCCTTGGATCTGTGTATAGTCCAAGAGATCCCTTTATATCTGTGTTTTATTTTGTATTGATATTTCATTTATTCATGTATTGTGAATGGTTGTGAGTGTAATTGTGGGTTGAGCGCATGAGTTATTGTGTTGATACATCATTATTTTTCATTAATAATTTATTTCATAAATTTATATTTTCTTTCACATATTGTGTTTGTGTTGTTCATTTAATCCACCATCCTCTCGGTAACAATTCTGTTACACAGACAATTTAAACGATGTGGAACTTTCACAACTTACAAATGTGGTGTGGCGAGGAGTTAGCATTTAAGAATGCAATTCGACGTTGCTTTGTAGGATGCACTCACATGCTGTGTACCCGACATCTGACGCAAAATTGCTCTGTATATGGAAGATCATGTTGGATATCCAACGCCAGCACGAGAAATTAATTGATGAAATCTTTGGAAAGGGCAGTTTAGTAGAAATTAAAGATTTAGTTACACGCAAGGCACGAATTATAAATTAACTGATTATAATGACATCAAAGTGGTCATATTAGTGACAATAACATTCAGACCATTAGTTGATAGCAAACTAATATCTATTCTATCTGAACATGTTGTGGAGCCTGCCAACAAAGGCAAGATGTCAGCAAATTTGACAAGCAACAACTCTGAGAGTAGTAATTATATTTTAAGGCTGAAAAGTGTCGGAAACGCACAAATTTATACGGACACTGTATGATATTGTTTAATGAGAGCCAGCGTGAGGATTTAATCCTCATCTACTCGATATCGACCAACTGACAACCATTGCTCAAGTACAGAAACATAAATAACTGTTTGTTTTTTGTTTTCGTTTTTATGGTTTAACGCCATTTTTCAGCACAATATATGCTATACACGACGGCCAGTATTAATGGTGGATAAAGAACCCGGAAAACCCCCCAGAAAGAACCACCGACCCACTAGAAGCTACTGGCAAGCTTTCTCAGATAACTACATTAGCCGAATCTTAGACAATTTTAATATGAAAATGAAAAACCTAAAAAGACAAGAACTTTTGCAATTGGTTAAGATAATATTATTCGTTTTATGTTAAGCCTTCCAAGATAGAACAGTTCCCCCAACTAAATTATAACGCATTCAGTTATGATGAAATAATGAGAAAGAATGTGCTTCAAATTCTCAGTATATAATAGTAAGAACTGTATCTTTAAATTTATGTGGAACTACGACATTCATTTAAATTCTCGCGTTGTAAGTAGATGGAACAAATTATTCGTTAAATGTGTTACTTAATTTTATTCTTAACAATGCCGGGCACAGTTAATTCTTGTAGATGTGCGTTTTCATTTGTACATAAGATATCTTTAAACGTTTAAAATAGTTTTATTTTATATCTGTATATTAATTTAGACGTATATGCTATGTAGTCTGAAATAAAGAATTCTATCTTATCTAATGTTAATTTCTCTTCTTAATTGTTAAAACATTTAGACTTAGAAACGTCTCAATCGAGCAATAAATATTAAATGTTTTATAAAGCAATTAATTATTATTATTATTATTATTATTATTATTATTATTATTATTATTATTATGTTCTAGTCAATAAAATATGCGTAATCATTGTGTATATATGTTCCTTTTTATGATAAAGTACCATGTAAAAGTCAGTACAATATATGTGCCAATTTATACAGAATCTGACTGCGTAATGTATCTTTCGATTCTTTACAATATACTTGATACATATTGTTAGTAAATAAATATTCTTTTGAGATATGTTGCGACTATTTTGTCTTTAAAAACCCTTACTATTTCCCTCTGCATAGTCTCTGCAATGCAGCAATTTCGGTCACATACACATTTTTTTTATTACATGCTTTAAAAAAAGAAAATAAAAAAAGAAAATGTTCGCTTGAATTATAAACACGTATCGCGCATTGTTCTTTAGCAGTTAGTTGCTGCAAACCATAAACAATAAATATGGAAGGTTTTAATTTATTAATAAAAAGTCTATTTGCAGTCGGGAATCCCCTTTTGAAAAGGAACATCATGAAACGTCTGGACAAACAACAATTCAGAGAATGTCAATCACATCCTAAAATTGGCCATACATAGGAAGGTCTCTGATTTAACCATGTTTATCAAACTGCTTCAGCTAATAATTAGTGCCCAATAAGCAGAGAGAGAGAGAGAGAGAGAGAGAGAGAGAGAGAGAGAGAGAGAGAGAGAGAGAGAGAGAGAGAGATCATTCAACAGAATGAAAGAAGAACAAATGGATACAACTGATTGCGGTAAAGACCACCCGAATATGATTGACTCAAAAGATGGCAGAAGAACTGCAACTGAAACTGCAGTCCGGAAACCGAACCAGAATAAAAGAAAGTGGGTAGAAAGTTTCAGATTACAATAATTAAAAAAGCCAAGTGCTAAACGCAAACTCTAAGGGGCAGTTGATATTAAGTAGTTACATAGCCACATCTGGCGGCGACTGTAGTCACGTAATACTCTGAATAATTGTAACTAGTACTCGGACAAAATATCGATTAAATATAATGCATGGGCGATTATAAAAAGAAGCCAGAAAAAATATATCAACATCATCCGAAGAGAAAAGATTTTTAAATCAAAAACAAGAATAAAAGAGCAGAATCTAAAGACAATACTTTACATAGTTATTTAATCACTCATCTTTATATATATATATATATATATATATATATATATATATATATATATATATATATATATATATATATATATATATATATATATATCTTTTTGAACGAAATCGACAAAATAAGATTTTAAAAGTACTTTTCGCACCCGTCCTTATGTTTTCGAAACCAAAAATAAGTTTATATAGCAGTTTCGAAAGATGCTTTTACACAGCTTCAAATAAAGATAACGAACATCTTTATATTATTGCTTGTTCTAATAAATATGTCTTGAATATGATTTTGTTGGAACTTTTAGCTGCCTACATTTGGATTTCGAATACAATAGTCACTTGTCTCAGCAGTTTTAAAAACTAGTTTTTGTTATTAAGCTTTATCAAATAAAGAACACTTCCGTATGACTGAAAGTGAATTTAATTTTAGACATATTATACCTTTTGTGAATAAATATGCTTAAATTATGATTTCAAAGCAGCTTGGCCTATATTACTTTATTCAGTTTTTGTAACTTTACATAAATTTTTGTAGGTAACATATCGTACCTTTTCGCAATTTAGTCGAAACCGTTTATCTACGAGACTATTTTAAGGACGGTAAGACTACAGTGAAAAAGTTCTGAAAAGATCGAAAAGTTGCGAAATGTTACGAACAGTTTAAAAATATAAAAAAGTTACGAATGGTTATATATATATATATATATATATATATATATATATATATATATATATATATATATATATATATATCGGCAGTGTCAGCAGATTACCTCCACGAGTCTCTGTGTGGTTTTCTCCCAGACTTCAGCATCGGTGACATGATCTTCTCTGAAAGACAAGTTCAAGAGTGTCTTCAGCAGAATCTGTACGCCGTCTTTTTGAAAGTGACAAACGCTTTCGATACAGTCAACAGAGATGCACTTTGGGTAGTACTCAAGAAACTTGGTTGTTCTCAGACGTTTACCTACCTCATTCGACTCTTTCACGATGACACGACTGGAGAGATTTTCTCAGACGGCGAACCCTCTGAGAAATTCCTCACATCTAACGGTGTCAAAAAGGGCTGTGTACTCGCTGCGGTACTCTTCAACCTCTTCTTCACACAGGGTCTGCTCCATGTCATCTGAGACCTTAAAGAATTAGCTGAAGAATGTGGATAGTTTAAAATACATAGGCAGTACAATACCCAGTGATGGCTCTCTGGAAAAAGAGATCACTGCGAGGATCCAAAAAGCCAGGCAAGCACTCGGACGACTCCGAAGCAAGGACTTACAGCACAAGGACTTACGCCTGTCAACAAAGATGAAAGTGTACAATGCAGTTGTCCTTAAGTCACTCTTGTATGGCTGCAAAACGTGGACTGTCTACCGAAAGCATATCAGTCAGTTGGAACAATTCCATCAGAGCTCCCTGAGATCCATCGTGCGGATCAAGTGGCAGGACCGAATTACCAGAAAGTCCTGACAGAGCACACACAACAAGAGTCGAAGCCAAACTAATCCAGGCCCAGCTTCGTTGGACTGGCCATGTCATCCGCATGGATCAAAACAGAATCCCAAAGCAACTGTTCTTTGGCGAGCTAGCCCAGACAACCGAAACCAAGGCCGCCCTCGCAAAAGGCACAAAGACAATCTCAAGACGCACATCAAATAGGCAGATTTTTAACCACACCAGCTTGAGATCGCAACCTCAGACAGAAAGTCCCTGAAATGCCCTGACCAGAAAAAGACAATTCCATCTTGGAGGTTGGCCACCGCCAGTGTCTTGCTGAAGTTCGTGAAAGAAGTCACAGTGCTGTGTCCAAGCCACCCCCAATCACGGATGTGTCATGCCCCACCTGCAACCTCCAGTATGCATCGGAATTTGGACTCCATAGCCACATGCGCGGTCGATGAGATCGCACAACTTATCCTATATCTATTTTGATTTTCAGTTTTAATGAATACTTTTATTTCACAAATTAAATTGTATTGTGTAGTAACTCATTCTACTTTAGATTTAACATATACTTCTTTGTAAAGAAGTATTTCAAGAAAATGGCCTTTTTAGGTGTCCTTGTTGCGTAAAGGACATACCCCTATGCGAAACGGGCAACCTACATTTTCCCCCAGTTGCAATCAATATTTCATTTTCACATAATGTATAATAACTCATTTTCCATAGCATTTAACATATGTTTTTAATAACGAGAGTTTAAGGGTCCTTTTACCAAACAGATTCCTTTTCGTAAACACGAGTTACCGTTTTTTTTATTATTTTTTTTTTATAGCTAATGGGGTCCTTGTCGCGAACATGGTTTACCGTCTGCGAAAAGGACCCAACATGCAGGTACTACGGTTTTAATCAATATTTCGATTTTAAGAAATGTAAGAAGAATGATAAAGTTTGAAAGGATATGGAATTTTAAGTCTACATTCATTTAAGTCTACATTCATTCAGCTAAGTTGGATTAACAGAAAACTTTGCACTGAACAAGAAATCTGGCATAAGTAAGGTGACCCTTAATAAGGTAATAACTTTTATTTTATCTGACGACTTTATTCAACGCCGATATTGTGCTGACCCTGATAAATACGGTGCTACAATATTAATTACTATTGAGGTTATAGTATCCCCGTATACTACTGATAGTTTAGCTTTCGTGAATAAATGAGCTTACTTAATCATTTCAATGCACTCTTCCTGTTTTGGCCTACATTAATGTTTTGAACTTTTCGCAACATTTTCTAACTTTTCGTAAGTAATTTTTCGCAACTTTTTTGAAACTTTTCGCAACTTTTCGTAACTGTTCGCAATATTTGCACTTTAGTCATAAACTTGTACGGACGTGTAAATCTTACTTTCACTTTCAAGAATACGGCCCGACGTACGTTTACCTAAAATGTTTTTGTATTTTGCGCAAGTAATTTTATTAGTAGCTTAATTATGTGATATTTTACACATGTTAGACATATGTTAAATCATTATAGCGTATATTTTACGGAAAATTGGTTGTCAAAATTAGACATGTTTTGAAAGCACTGGTAAGTTACCTATTCAGGTTAATATGCTGAGCAGCATGTCAAATCTTGGAAATTTCATGAAGCTATCAAATGAGAAATGCCTCAGTATGTTCCAGAACTTATTTTTGACTTAAGCTAATATTGTACAGATTGTATATATACAGTTTAAAATCCTACATAGTATTTTAACTCTAAATGTTTTATAAAGGTCATGCGCAATACGACTAAAGACTCAGAGACACCCCCAAGACTGCTCCAAAACACCACATGACTGCCCCAAAACACCCTTAGTTACTCAGGATACATGTATACAGTTTTACAAAATCGAGCAAATAAAATAAAAACTAGTGATCAGTTTGAGAAAATCAATAATATCTGCATTATATAATTGTCGAGTAATATCAGTAGTTATATTCCTTTATTGGTAATCGCCTAGGGGAAAAAATGTTTGCACTTAATACAGTCCAGGCAAGAGATATGAGAAGCTTAATGAAAACACACTTTAAAAACTATAAAGAAATTGCTCACGTCTGATATAATTACGAGCCCTTCTTGTGGCCCAAGTGATTAGAGCATCTACTCTGACTTAGCCACACCAAAGACTTCTAAAAATGGCACTTGCAATTATTTTAGAAAATTAAAACTGAACAAATTTAAAGTACTCCGCTTTATATATACAAACACACACATATGAAAAGAGCACCTCCTTGTGTGGTCTGGGTAAAGATGGATAAATGAGAAAAAAAAGTGAGAATTCAGTTACTTTACTTTTTGTTTTAATTTATCCTTAAGATACACAACACAATGCTCTTGCTTAGAATCAAATGATGTCTCTTCATTGTGCAGGACTAGTTAATTAGCTTTTAGCTTTTAAAAATTCTTGGATTTTTAAATTTCAAATTAAATGATGTATGTTCAATTAAGAAAAAAATTTCAAGTGTTTAACATAATTTGATATGTCTTGGGGTGTTTACAAGTCTTGGGGTAAGCGGTCACTCCCCAGTTTGTATAATTTCAGTATCAAATTAGTTTTGTACCAGGACTGGGAGAATTGTAGGCAATGGTTAAAAATACATATGACCTCAATTCTTCACTTTTATGATTAGTCCTTAATGGAAATGGTGCCAGAATGTTGGTCATACATGTAAAATGGTAACAATCTGACATCCACATCAGCTAATTTAAATATCTGGTTATTACTGAAGACACACCTTTCCTGCAAATAATAGGGTTCTTTGTTGACAGACTGAACTGCTGGATGTAATAACTCTTCCTGGCCTAGTTAACATCATATATTTAACAGATTTGATGCTAATAACTCTAACAGTAAATGCAGATGTACCCATCTGTCATAACCACACAATAACTAAATTTCTTATAATTGTATGAAATCACATTAATTTACTGCCACGTACTACTGTCTATGTAAATTTCATATTAATCATACGGGAGGGGCTTTTCTAAGTTGAGAGAACTTGTAGTCGTACACCATTTGAAAACAGTTTTGGCATTAAAATATATTTAAAACAAATGAATTAAATTTAACAAGAGAATTATATACAAATGTATCTTCATATCTAAAATTATTAAATCAAACACTGTAATAGAAAACTCAACCACATGATATATACAGTATTCTGCCATAGAAATCTCATCCCCGGTTTGAAACATTTACTTTCTATGCAATTTATAATGATAATGGTGATAACAATAATTCAACTACTATTACTATTACTACGCTTTGCACAGAGTGGCCAATATTGTGCACCATATGGATTTTTCATCATAGTTGTAGATATGCAATGTATTCAATAATATATATGAAATATTCTGATGTAAAAACTGTTACATTATAATTTGACCAAAACATTTCATACCTTGGCACTAAAAAATGAAATGGTTTAACACATTCTGATACAAAGGTAATAGAGGGCTCAAAGGTGAAATTTCTATGCTTAGAAATTTTGATACAAAAGTAATAGAGGGGGCATTGGTAAAATTTCTATGCTTAGAAATTTTGATACAAAGGTAATAGAGTTGACATTGGTGAAATTTCAATGCTTAGAAATTTTGATATAAAGGTAATATAGTGGACATTGGTGAAATTTCTATGCTTAGAAATTTTGATACAAAGGTAATAGAGTTGACATTGGTTAAATTTCTGTGCTTAGAAATTTTGATATAAAGGTAAGAGAGTGGACATTGGTTAAATTTCTATGCTTAGAAATTTTGATATAAAAGTAATAGAGTGGACATTGGTGAAATTTCTATGCTTAGACATTTTGATACAAAGGTAATAGAGGGGGCATTGGTGAAATTTCAATGCTTAGAAATTTTGATACAAAGGTAATAGAGGGGGCATTGGTGAAATTTCAATGCTTAGAAATTTTGATACAAAGGTAATAGAGTGGATATTGGTGAAATTTTTATGCTTAGGAATTTAACTATGACCCAGTTTGAGATAGACTTGTAAGTGAGAACACAGTTTAAATAACTTTTCTTTATCAGATAAAAGTTGCAAAAGTTTAGCTCCTTTAAAATATTATTTAAATGTTGTGATTATTTGGATGTTCTTTTATTTCAGTTGATGAATTAGGTGATACAGTCATTGTGACTGACAATGGCAGCAGGAGGAGAAGGAGGATACCCTTATCACCTGCACTTAGCACAAGGAAGAGGCAGAAAATATCCTTACCCTCAGACCCCAGCAGGAGGAGGTGGAGGATACCCAAAACCTCAGATATCAGCTGAACAAGGATACTCTGACCCTCATATCCCACCAGGAGGAAGAGGAGGATACCCTAAAACTCAGATCCCACCAGGAGGAATAGTAGGAGGATACCCTGATTCTCATAACCCAGCAGGAAGAGGTGGAGCATATCCAAAACCTAAGATCCCAGCAGAAGTAGAAGGAGGATACCCTAACCATCATATCCCAGCAGGAGGAGGAGGAGGTTACTCTAACCCTCATATCCCAGCAGGTGGAGGAGGATACCCTAACCCTCAGATCCCACCAGGAGGAGGAGGATACCCTAACCCTCAGATCCCACCAGGAGGAATAGTAGGAGGATACCCTGATCCTCAGATCCCAGCAGGAGGAGGAGGAGGATACTGTTATCCTCAAACCCATGTAATGTCAATATCAGGATATTTATCTTCAGTGACAGGAGTTTGGGATGTGGGCAGACAGTTTGTATTTTGAGCTCAACTGGTCATAGGCCAGAATATCGTATTGGGATTGCCTGTTGTCCATTGTCTGTCTGCCAGTTTGCTTAAGTTTGTCATTGCTAGTCTTGCTTAAGTATTTTGGAGGACTGCAATGAAACTTGTCATGTGTAGTTGGTACAGATAAAAATGGTGTTGCTCAGACCTGAAAGATCATCATGGGTTTTTAACTAAAAGACCTTGTGTGATGTGTAGTTCATCTTAAATGAAAATGATGCAGATCTTGTGATGTCTAGTTGGTTCTAAATGAACCGCAGTGGCCATCTAAACAATCTCACTCTTGCTCCTCCTCCAGAAATGATGATCATATCAGAATGGGGATTCATGCCATATTTCTGACATCAGTATGGATTCATGCCATATTTCTGACATCAGTATGGATATTTCTGACATCAGTATGGATTCATGCCATATTTCTGACATCAGTATGGATTCATGCCATATTTCTGACATCAGTATGGATTCATGCCATATTTCTGACATTATGGATTCATGCCATATGTCTGACATCAGTATGGATTCATGCCATATTTCTGACATCAGTATGGATATTTCTGACATCAGTATGGATTCATGCCATATTTCTGACATCAGTATTGATTCATGCCATATTTCTGACATCAGTATGGATATTTCTGACATCAGTATGGACTCATGCCATATTTCTGACATCAGTATGGATTCATGCCATATTTCTGACATAGTATGGATTCATGCCATATTTCTGACATAATATGGATTCATGCCATATTTCTGACATTATGGATTCATGCCATATGTCTGACATCAGTATGGATTCATGCCATATATCTGACATCAGTATGGATTCATGCCATATTTCTGACATCAGTATGGATTCGTGCCATATTTCTGACATCAGTATGGATTCATGCCATATTTCTGACATCAGTATGGATTCATGCCATATTTCTGACATCAGTATGGATATTTCTGACATCAGTATGGATTCATGCCATATTTCTGACATAGTATGGATTCATGCCATATTTCTGACATAGTATGGATTCATGCCATTTTTCCGACATTATGGATTCATGCCATATGTCTGACATCAGTAAGGATTCATGCCATATTTCTGACATCAGTATGGATTCATGCCATATTTCTGACATCAGTATGGGTTCATGCCATATTTCTGACATAGTATGGATTCATGCCATATTTCTGACATAGTATGGATTCATGCCATATTTCTGACATCAGTATGGATTCATGCCATATTTCTGACATTATGGATTCATGCCATATGTCCTGACATTATGGATTCATGCCATATTTCTGACATCAGTATGGATTCATGCCATATTTCTGACATCAGTATGGATTCATGCCATATTTCTGACATCAGTATGGATTCATGCCATATTTCTGACATCAGTATGGATTCATGCCATATTTCTGACATCAGTATGGATTCATGCCATATTTCTGACATCAGTATGGATTTATGCCATATTTCTGACATTATGGATTTATGCCATATTTCTGACATAGTATGGATTCATGCCATATTTCTGACATAGTATGGATTCATGCCATATTTCTGACATTATGGATTCATGCCATATGTCTGACATCAGTATGGATTCATGCCATATTTCTTACATTATGGATTTATGCCATATGTCTGACATTATGGATTCATGCCATATGTCTGACATTATGGATTCATGCCATAGTTCTGACATCAGTATTGATTCATGCCATATTTCTGACATCAGTATGGATTCATGCCATATTTCTGACATCAGTATAGATTCATGCCATATTTCTGACATCAGTATGGATTCATGCCATATTTCTGACATCAGTATGTATTCATGCCATATTTCTGACATCAGTATGGATTCATGCCATATTTCTGGCATCAGTATAGATTCATGCCATATTTCTGACATCAGTATGGATTCATGTCATATTTCTGACATCAGTATGGATTCATGCCATATTTCTGACATCAGTATTGATTCATGCCATATGTCTGACATAATATGGATTCATGCCATATTTCTGACATTATGGATTCATGCCATATATCTGACATCAGTATGGATTTATGCCATATTTCTGACATTATGGATTTATGCCATATGTTTGACATCAGTATGGATATTTCTGACATCAGTATGGATTCATGCCATATTTCTGACATTATGGATTCATGCCATATGTCTGACATTATTGATTCATGCCATATTTCTGACATCAGTATGGATTTATGCCATATTTCTGACATCAGTATGGATTCATGCCATATTTCTGACATCAGTATGGATATTTCTGACATCAGTATGGATTCATGCCATATTTCTGACATCAGTATGGATTCATGCCATATTTCTGACATCAGTATTGATTCATGCCATATTTCTGACATCAGTATGGATTCATGCCATATTTCTGACATCAGTATGGATTCATGCCATATTTCTGACATAGTATGGATTCATGCCATATTTCTGACATAGTATGGATTCATGCCATATTTCTGACATTATGGATTCATGCCATATGTCTGACATCAGTATGGATTCATGCCATATTTCTGACACTATGTATTTATGCCATATGTCTGACATCAGTATGGATATTTCTGACATCAGTATGGATTCATGCCATATTTCTGACATTATGGATTCATGCCATATGTCTGACATTATGGATTCATGCCATATTTCTGACATCAGTATTGATTCATGCCATATTTCTGACATCAGTATGGATTCATGCCATATTTCTGACATCAGTATGGATTCATGCCATATTTCTGACATCAGTATAGATTCATGCCATATTTCTTACATCAGTATAGATTCATGCCATATGTCTGACATTATGGATTCATGCCATATTTCTGACATCAGTATTGATTCATGCCATATTTCTGACATCAGTATGGATTCATGCCATATTTCTGACATCAGTATGGATTCATGCCATATTTCTGACATCAGTATAGATTCATGCCATATTTCTTACATCAGTATGGATTCATGCCATATTTTTGACATCAGTATGGATTCATGCCATATTTCTGACATCAGTATGGATTCATGCCATATTTCAGACATCAGTATTGATTCATGCCATATGTTTGACATCAGTATGGATTCATGCCATATTTCTGACATTTATGTTTCATTTAATAAAAGAGGAATTGTCTCCACATATAAATATTTTAAAAATAGATTTCATAGTTTTTCATAGTTCTGTTCTTCATGATTGACCAGACATGATTTGGGAGTGTTTTAACAGAAAATAACATACACCGTATGACAATGTCACTGGCTAGAACAATTATAATAAAATATTATTAGATTAAATGTTTTTAAAAAATCAAAACTTAAAATTAAAATTTTAGTTAAAACTTTCCAAGAATGATCATAAATTATTCTGTATCTTTCAAAACAAATTACTAAAATACTTTTCCAAGGATTGTTACTGAGACATAAAGAAGGTAAAAGGATAAAAGCAAACATTTTTGTATTTAAGTGATTCTGTTTGAATTGCAAAATTACCATAAATTGGGATACTATCCAGTTCATTTCTTTGCAGCTTTTTTGGATACGTATTATTTTAAAATTGGTTGTAACCTGCAAATAGATGTACCAGATGATAATAGGCTGAGTTGTCATCCTTGATCATCTGAATTAAAATATGCATTGGTATATGTTAGACAAGGATTGATTGATCCCATTTTCAACAAATAATATTTCATGTAATAATATTTGAAGACTAAAGAAACATGGTTACAATTAGTTAAACACATATCAGAGTTCTGTTCATGAAGACTGGCAAAATTCAAAATTATTCACTTGTTTTATGAAATTGTATTGATCTTTGTATTGCTCTTTCTCTCTCTCTCTCTCTCTCTCTCTCTCTCTCTCTCTCTCTCTCGTCTCAATCTCTCTCTCAATTTCTCTCTCCCTCTCTTTCTCTCTCTCTCTCTCTCTCTCTCTCTCTCAATTTCTCTCTCCCTCTCTTTCTCTCTCTCTCTTTCTCTCTCTCTCTCTCTCTCTCTCTCTCTCTCTCTCTCTCTCTCTCTCTCTCTATATATATATATATATATATATATATATATATATATATATATATATATATATATATATGTGCCTCTTTGATTAGTTATAATAATTATTCAGGAAGAGCAAATGATGGTAGAAAGATACAAGAATCTTGCATCAAGTCTTGTTGAGTGGTTGAACGGTGCCATGAATTGGATTGTGCAGATTGGAGTTCCAACTGCTTTGATGGAAATTCAGGTATAACCACATAATAAGGTAATTAATAATGATTTGCTAGTACATTAAGAGACAGTAAAATATTTACACAACACATGTTTTCAAACATCATTGTACTCCAGCTTTGAGAAAAAGAAGGAATATATTTCTTGTTTTGGACATGCATCTGTCTGTCTATCTGTCCTCGTCTATCTGTCCCCATTGTCTACTTTTTCTATATATCTCCCTTGTCTATCTGTCCTCTTTGTCTATTTGTCCTCCTTATTCACATAAGATTTGCATTGCATGTGCATCTTTGGTTGAAATATGTCATGAACCAAAACTAGGTCACTTCTGTCAATGTTTCCAGGATGTATTGAAAACTGGTTAACTATCTTATTCAGCTCCACTTTCAATAATTTTGCATCTGTTTCTATTAGTAAATTGGTAGAATTATGTCTGGGGTCTAAATTCAATTTGAAACTTTTGGATAAAACTTTACCTAAAGAATTATACTCATAATAACTAAAGTAGGTTTCTGTTGCCTCATTTTGAGGATTTTGAACATTAAAGATGGTGCCTATGCTCAAATTTCAACTCCTTTTAGTATGCCATGAAGTATGCCATGAAAGGATCCTTTAGCGATCAAAGTCTGTGGAACACTTTTAAATATTTTTTTTTTACTGATTTAAACCACATAATTTAGGGCATCATGTGAGCTTGTTCTGACAATTGTTGTTTCCCATAACAAACTTTTCATTCCCCTAATGATTTCATACAGTCCTGGGGGCCCAGAGTGGCTGAGTCATCTAAAGCACTCAACGTTATTGATCACTGCCATCTCACCTCTGTCTGGGTGGGTTCAAGTCTCAGATTCGGCCAATGTGGGTATGTGAGAAAGCTTGCAGTGGCTTCTCATGAGTCGGTGGTTCCATATGGGAGTTTTCCTTGGGTTCTTTCTCCACCATTAATACTGGCTGCCATGTATGGCCTATTGTGTACTGAAAAATGGTGATAAACCCTACAACAACAACAAAAACAATCATAAAGTCTGGTTAGTAATTTTAGTCATGAGCCCAAACCCTAATTTGTTGGACATACTAAATAAAATATGTACAACCACCTGTCTTGAGAGACCATTATTTTTTGGCAGAAAGGGTGGTCTTTCAAGACAGGATCTTCTGTATGAGCAAGTTAGCTTCAGTTGATGTACAAAATAAGATAAATTTTTGTCAGTGGTGTTGAGAAGTATCCGTATGAAATAAAATTGTTTTGAGATACAATACTCATAATTTTCTTAAAAACTAATCTTTGTAAGCAGATGGTTCTTTCTCAAAAATCATTTGAATACATCATGTATTTACTCGCTATGATGGTTCATCTTGTTTATTGCTGGAATTCTCGAGCTGCAGGTCCCAAAGTACAATGCAGGCTAAATAGTGTTGGAAACTTTCATAAATTTACATGGCTACTGATTTCATTCAAAGTGACATGATGTAAATGCTTGAGAGATTAGCACTGCACTGATACAAAATTATTACATTTGTTTCAGGCAATGTTAAGAAATATAGATAGATTTCGTACTGAAGAGATTCCCACATGGTATAACAGAAGGATGGAAATATCCAATATTTATGATTACCTACAGGTAAATTGTTTTATATTAGCAAGAAATATATTTAAATTAATATTGTAGATTTTAAGAAAATTTGCAATGATACCTAACATTAAAAATGTTTAAATTTGTTGTTAAAAAATTTGTCACATTGCTGATCCAGCTGCAACTAATGGGTTGATGTTAGGTGGAATATATTGTTGTTTTCATTTTATTGATGTCTGCACCTTGCTAGGTCCTTGAATAATGTTTGTTTAAAAAAAATATTTTTGGCAACTTTTGGACTTGAAACCATTTTTATTGAATGCCCGGATATCATGCCTACATAGAAATGTTTTTACCTAGACCAACACAATTCAGTAAGCATACTTTATTATATATATATGTATGTATGTATGTATGTATGTATGTATGTATGTATGTATGTATGTATGTATGTATGTATGTGTGTGTGTGTGTGTGTGTGTGTGTGTGTGTGTGTGTGTGTGTAAATGAGTTAAAATTGATTTTCACTTGCAGATACACTTTTTTTAAAATGATTTTTTTTTCATTTTTCGGCTTTTGCACCTTTTGTGCTTCAGTGAAAACTTGTTTTGGTACACTTAGAAACTAGAAATGTAGAAAGATATCTAATAATTTATGTACATTTGTGTGTGTGTGTGTGTGATTAGCATTTTAAATTTTTTTTTCATTCTAAAGGCTGTGTGAGCGTTATTGACTCTGCATCCATCATATGTCTTTTATTTTCATTTCCAGCATTCATAAATATTTACTACATTTCTAACACATCATGCATAATGCTTTGTTATATGTTAAAAATGTTGACTTTGTTTGATGCTACAAGGCACTGGATTGATTTACATCTTATTATGCCAAGTGATCTTGTGGTATGCGAAATATCTGAATTTCATCAACAACTACTATTTTGCAGCATCTGTTAAAAGTGCAAAATTTAATCCGAACTTGGTACAGGAGATTTTATGGGATAGAACTTTAAAATTTGTACAGCAAATATAGTCACCATTTTGAAATATAAGTAAAAATAAAAAAACATTCAAACAACTTCTGTAAAATCAGATTTTGATAAAATTGTACACAAAGCATCCAGGCTTGTGGCCTTTTTAATTTTATACAAACGTTGCTCAGATCAGCCATCAAGTTATGACTACCATTACCAAAAACATCATCATCTGTCAGTAATTGCGGTTTTCATTCCAACCAGTTTTAAACAAATTTGGCTTAAAACACCCTTTGGTAAAGTCAGATGTAGGCACCATAGAAAATTTTAAAATTATATCTTCTGAAAATTGCTGATCAGAATTTGTTAAAGTTGACAGAAAGTATTTTGATATAAAAATATTTCAGGTTGATAGAAAAAGTCCTCCAAAAATAGTCACCATTACAGAAAATATAAAAACCTTCAAGCAACTTCTCCAAAAACTATTGATTCTATTTGGCCAGATTTAACAGCATCCTTGCATGATGACATTTCATTTTTTTTCTTTCTACAAATGATTCTGCTTTTAGTGGGGCCACTATTACTGAAAACATAAAATCCTTTAAATGATATCTTCACCAAAAGAGTTGAATAGAAATTCGACCAAACTTGACAGAGGGCATCCTGTCATGAGAACCTTTAAATGACATCTTCACCAAAACAGTTGAATAGAAATTAGACCAAACTTGACAGAAAGCATCCTGTCATGAAAACCTTTAAATGACATCTTCACCAAAACAGTTGAATAGAAATTTGACCAAACTTGACAGAAAGCATCCTGTCATGAAAACCTTTAAATGACATCTTCACAAAAAAGTTGAATAGAAATTTGACCAAACTTGACAGAGAATATCCTATCATGAAAACCTTTAAATGACATGTTTACGAACACAGTTGAATATAAATTCGACCAAACTTGACAGAGAGTATCCTGTCATGAAAACCTTTAAATGACATCTTCACCAAAACAGTTGAATAGAAATTCGACCAAACTTGACAAAGAGTATCCTGTCATGAATACCTTTAAATGACATCTTCACCAACACAGTTGAATAGAAATTCAACCAAACTTGACAGAGAGCATCCTGTCATGGAAACCTTTAAATCACATCTTCACGAAAACAGTTGAATAGAAATTCGACCAAACTTGACAGAGAACATCCTGTCATGAAAACCTTTAAATGACATCTTCACCAAAACAGTTGAATAGAAATTTTACCAAACTTGACAGAAAGCATCCTGTCATGAAAACCTTTAAATGACATGTTCACCAACACAGTTGAATATAAATTAGACCAAACTTGACAGAGAGTATCCTGTCATGAAAACCTTTAAATGACATCTTCACCAAAACAGTTGAATAGAAATTCAACCAAACTTGACAAAGAGTATCCTGTCATGAAAACCTTTAAATGACATCTTCACCAACACAGTTGAATAGAAATTCAACCAAACTTGACAGAGAGCATCCTGTCATGAAAACCTTTAAATGATATCTTCACGAAAACAGTTGAATAGAAATTCAACCAAACTTGACAGAGAGCATCCTGTCATGAAAACCTTTAAATGACATCTTCACCAAAACAGTTGAATATAAATTTGACGAAACTTGACGGAAAGCATCCTGTCATGAAATCCTTTAAATGACATCTTCACCAAAACAGTTGAATAGAAATTTTACCAAACTTGACAGAAAGCATCCTGCCATGAAAACCTTTAAATGACATCTTCACCAAAACAGTTGAATAGAAATTTGACAAAACTTGACGGAAAGCATCCTGTCATGAAATCGTTTAAATGACATCTTTACCAAAACAGTTGAATAGAAATTAGACCAAACTTGACAAAAAGCATTCTGTTATGAAACCTTTAAATGACATCTTCACCAAAACAGTTGAATAGAAATTTGACCAAACTTGACAGAGGGCATCCTGTCATAAGAACCTTTAAATGACATCTTCACCAAAACAGTTGAATAGAAATTTGACCAAACTTGACAGAAAGCATCCTGTCATGAAATCCTTTAAATGACATCTTCACCAAAACAGTTGAATAGAAATTAGACCAAACTTGACAAAAAGCATTCTGTTATAAAACCTTTAAATGACATCTTCACCAAAACAGTTGGATAGAAATTTGACAAAACTTGACAGAAAGCATCCTGTCATGAAATCCTTTAAATGACATCTTCACCAAAGCAGTTGAATAGAAATTTGACCAAACTTGACAGAGAGCATCCTGCCATGAAAACTTTTAAATGACATCTTCACCAAAACAGTTGAATAGAAATTAGACCAAACTTGACAAAAAGCATTCTGTTATGAAACCTTTAAATGACATCTTCACCAAAACAGTTGAATAGAAATTTGACCAAACATGACAGAGGGCATCCTGTCATAAGAACCTTTAAATGACATCTTCACCAAAACAGTTGAATAGAAATTTGACCAAACTTGACAGAGGGCATCCTGTCATGAAAACCTTTAAATGACATCTTCACCAAAACAGTTGAATAGAAATTTGACAAAACTTGACAGAGGGCATCCTCTCATGAAAACCTTTAAATGACATCTTCACCAAAACAGTTGAATAGAAATTTGACAAAACTTGACAGAAAGCATCCTGTCATGAAAACCTTTAAATGACATCTTCACCAAAACAGTTGAATAGAAATTCAACCAAACTTGACAGAGAGCATCCTGTCATGAAAACCTTTAAATGACATCTTCACCAAAACAGTTGAATAGAAATTAGACCAAACTTGACAAAAAGCATCCTGTCATGAAAACCTTTAAATGACATCTTCACCGAAATAGTTGAATAGAAATTTGACCAAACGTGACAGAGGGCATCCTGTCATGAGAACCTTTAAATGACATCTTCACCAAAACAGTTGAATAGAAATTTGACCAAACTTGACAGAAAGCATCCTGTCATGAAAACCTTTAAATGACATCTTCACAAAAATGTTGAATAGAAATTTGACCAAACTTGACAGAGAATATCCTATCATGAAAACCTTTAAATGACATGTTTACCAACACAGTTGAATATAAATTCGACCAAACTTGACAGAGAGTATCCTGTCATGAAAACCTTTAAATGACATCTTCACCAAAATAGTTGAATAGAAATTCGACCAAACTTGACAAAGAGTATCCTGTCATGAATACCTTTAAATGACATCTTCACCAACACAGTTGAATAGAAATTCAACCAAACTTGACAGAGAGCATCCTGTCATGGAAACCTTTAAATCACATCTTCACGAAAACAGTTGAATAGAAATTCGACCATACTTGACAGAGAGCATCCTGTCATGAAAACCTTTAAATGACATCTTCACCAAAACAGTTGAATAGAAATTTTACCAAACTTGACAGAAAGCATCCTGTCATGAAAACCTTTAAATGACATGTTCACCAACACAGTTGAATATAAATTAGACCAAACTTGACAGAGAGTATCCTGTCATGAAAACCTTTAAATGACATCTTCACCAAAACAGTTGAATAGAAATTCAACCAAACTTGACAAAGAGTATCCTGTCATGAAAACCTTTAAATGACATCTTCACCAACACAGTTGAATAGAAATTCAACCAAACTTGACAGAGAGCATCCTGTCATGAAAACCTTTAAATGACATCTTCACGAAAACAGTTGAATAGAAATTCAACCAAACTTGACAGAGAGCATCCTGTCATGAAAACCTTTAAATGACATCTTCACCAAAACAGTTGAATATAAATTTGACGAAACTTGACGGAAAGCATCCTGTCATGAAATCCTTTAAATGACATCTTCACCAAAACAGTTGAATAGAAATTTTACCAAACTTGACAGAAAGCATCCTGCCATGAAAACCTTTAAATGACATCTTCACCAAAACAGTTGAATAGAAATTTGACAAAACTTGACGGAAAGCATCCTGTCATGAAATCGTTTAAATGACATCTTTACCAAAAGAGTTGAATAGAAATTAGACCAAACTTGACAAAAAGCATTCTGTTATGAAACCTTTAAATGACATCTTCACCAAAACAGTTGAATAGAAATTTGACCAAACTTGACAGAGGGCATCCTGTCATAAGAACCTTTAAATGACATCTTCACCAAAACAGTTGAATAGAAATTTGACCAAACTTGACAGAAAGCATCCTGTCATGAAATCCTTTAAATGACATCTTCACCAAAACAGTTGAATAGAAATTAGACCAAACTTGACAAAAAGCATTCTGTTATGAAACCTTTAAATGACATCTTCACCAAAACAGTTGGATAGAAATTTGACAAAACTTGACAGAAAGCATCCTGTCATGAAATCCTTTAAATGACATCTTCACCAAAGCAGTTGAATAGAAATTTGACCAAACTTGACAGAGAGCATCCTGTCATGAAAACTTTTAAATGACATCTTCACCAAAACAGTTGAATAGAAATTTTACCAAACTTGACAGAAAGCATCCTGCCATGAAAACTTTTAAATGACATCTTCACCAAAACAGTTGAATAGAAATTAGACCAAACTTGACAAAAAGCATTCTGTTATGAAACCTTTAAATGACATCTTCACCAAAACAGTTGAATAGAAATTTGACCAAACATGACAGAGGGCATCCTGTCATAAGAACCTTTAAATGACATCTTCACCAAAACAGTTGAATAGAAATTTGACCAAACTTGACAGAGGGCATCCTGTCATGAAAACCTTTAAATGACATCTTCACCAAAACAGTTGAATAGAAATTTGACAAAACTTGACAGAGGGCATCCTCTCATGAAAACCTTTAAATGACATCTTCACCAAAACAGTTGAATAGAAATTTGACAAAACTTGACAGAAAGCATCCTGTCATGAAAACCTTTAAATGACATCTTCACCAAAACAGTTGAATAGAAATTCAACCAAACTTGACAGAGAGCATCCTGTCATGAAAACCTTTAAATGACATCTTCACCAAAACAGTTGAATAGAAATTTGACCAAACTTGACAAAAAGCATTCTGTAATGAAAACCTTTAAATGACATCTTCACGAAAACAGCTGAGTAGAAATTTGACCAAACTTGACAGAGAGCATCCTGTTATGAAAACCTTTTACATTTTCAGAAATGATGGTCATCCACCATCAAATACAGCCACTGTTATGGAAGAAATAGAAAACTCTTAAATATCTTGTTTTAAAAATAACAGAAGTGGATCACACTTCATAGAAAGTGTCCTAGCATGAATGTTTTCAGTAATTACAAAACATGGCATATATGACAGCTGGTACTAAAAGTTAAACAAACATTTTTACAGCTTTATCTAAAACATCCTAATCAAATTTTGTCATTTTTTACACGTAGCATCCTGATAGAGGGGCCTTTGAAAAGTGAACAAATTATTTTGAAGTGCAGTCGACTATGGATGAAAATAAAAAAAATTATAAAAACCTTGATATACTTGCTCTTGTAATGTATGTAATCAATAGCACTGGATTTTTTTATATAGAAGAAAGCATCCTACTGACCCAGATTTCTTAGCTATTGGTCTAACATTTGTTTGTCATGCAGATGTCAGTTAATTGGGTGACCCCATTTGGATCTTATGTTTACCATAGTAACCAAAATTAAAAGTTATCTTTAACACCTTCTCTACCAGGCATTAGTTTCCATTTCACTTAAAGTGTTCCTATAATATGTTACGTGCATTTGATTTGGGTCATTTATTTTTTATTTTAATTGTTTGTTTGTCAGATTCAAGTTTGACATTTTAAGTTTAAGATTCATTCATTGGGAGATGACCTGTACTTTACAGATAAACACCAGGTGTTGACCTCATTTCTGACCTAGCTTCAGAGTTGTAAACAAGCTTTTAAAATGATTGGTTGATTCCAAGGACATTATGGAGCTTTGTTATAAACATCTTTCTGTTTTTAGTTGGGTCATACGGTGTGTATGAGATTTTTTGAACGTAAATTTGTTCTAAAAGATTCTAGAAGATCATGTGACCCCTTTCTTGTTTACATAAAAACAGGTATATAAATGATGTTTTAGAGTTAACTATTTAGTAGGAGTTGGGCTGTTAGAATACTAAGTTGTGTATCGTTTTGAGTTGTTTTAAATTACCTTGTATTGAAAATTATTTCAATTCATTTGGATCAAGAGGATTTATTTTGTTATTTATCTGGAAAATAATTGTGCTCATTGAATTTTATTACCAAGAACTGACTTCATCATGTGACATCGTCTTCCATCTTGGATACTTCACTAAGATTCAAACTTGGAATTATTTGGACATTTTATTACCAGGACTTTTGCAATTTCTCTAGTGGATAATATTTTGAATTATTTTTGGATTAATTTTGGAATTGATTCTTAAAACCGTAAGTTTATTTTTCTTTTCTGGAAAATATTTGTGCTCAATAAATTGTTTATTAAGTTTTTACAAGCTTGTTATTCTCACTCTTTCTATGTTACTGTTTATTGAGCCTAAGCATGTAACAAATATATTTTGACAAATGTATGTGTTTTGACAGCTTACTGTATCTAGCAGTTCTCTTGCCTAATTACCAGTCAGGTAGAAGAGGTATTATTATTTTACATCATCTCTGAAACCATTTGGCCAGATTTAATAAACCTTGGTTGAAGTAGACAGGAATGATCTATCCATTTAGTTTTTCCTAGATTCTTCAAATGAGCTTGATTTATTTGAAAAGTAGGCATTGCAGGAAACCACATGAATCACAACTCTCATCAACAGAACTAGAATTACCTAATCATATAAATAGGGGATCTCAAATGATTTAACATTGAATTTATGAAATGAGTTGATAACTGTCCAGCTTTTGGGAGCCTTAATTATTAAATCATTACCCATTTGAGATTCTGTTAATCACTATAGAGACAAAGAAAAAATAAATTCATTCTTTTGGACTTGAACATTGCATCTTTCATTTGTTGCTCATAGTCTCAGATGTTATTTGAATTAATCTCAGATGTTATTTAAATTAATAAAATAGTCTCAGATGTTATTTGAATTAATCTCAGATGTTATTTAAATTAATAAATTAATCTCAGATGTTATTTGAATTAATCTCAGGTGTTTTTTGAATTAATCTCAGATGTTATTTGAATTTATAATACAGAGTTCTACAAACAGCAACATTTAAAAGTACTTTAAAAAAAATACAAATTACATTTCAAAGAGCAGTCCTCTTTCCAAATTAACAGAACATTTTACACAGATCATTATTTTTCATTACAGGATCTCAAATGGAAACTACTGTATAGTTTGATGTCACAACATTCACTTATGTAAGGCTTAAACAAGCCATACAGTATACATGGATTAGAATGTTTAATTTGTTGTTGTAGGGTTTAACACCATTTTTCAGCACAAGATAGGCTATACGTGGTGGCCAGTATTATTGATGGAGGAAGAACCTGCAAAAACCCCCATAAAGAACCACGACTCACGAGAAGCTACTGGCAAGCTTTCTCACATACCCACATTGGCTGAATCTGAGACTCGAACACATGCAGACAGAAATGAGATGGCAGCAATCCGTAACGGAGAGTGCTTTAGACCACTCGGCCACTCGGGGCACCATAATGTTTACAATGTTTCCACTTAAAGTGTTTTCATTTCCACTACTAAGCATTCCAGTTGTTGGATACTTATCGTGTAAAGGGCTGATTACTGGATGCACTGAAATCCCATATTTAATGTTTTTGTGACCAGATATTTGAATTATTTTAACAATAATGCAGACATAGAAATTGACAAATTTTATTTAGAAGTTAGAATTTTTATAACCTACTGTGAAAGATTAGCTTATTTGTGCTATTTTACTGTGAAAAATAAATGTTGTGTCTGCTTTCTTTCAGTTTGGAAATCAACATATTCTGACAAAGGTTATCTATTTTTCTAATGCCCCTTAGGCAATCAATTTGAAAAACGGCTGCCAACGTGTTGGTAGTAATATTTTTAAAAAAGTTAAAGGTAAAGAAAATTCCCATGGTCACACAGTCAGTTAAAGAGAATACTGCATACAAATTTCACATTCCAGGTAGTACTCTTACCCTTAGCAAGAGAGAAATTGAACTTTCAGTTTTTTGAACACCCAAGTCACAATTGTTTTGTTGTTCCAGTTTATGCCATCAAAAGCCCAAAGTGATTCTTTAATGTGCATGAGTTTAATAGCATCTTTAATGTCTGTTTTGCAAAGCTAGCTACCTGTCACCAGTTTCTGTATAACGAGAACAGAATGACTAATAGTCACATTTGACAAACTGTATTCTTCCTTATCTTTTAGATCATTTAAACTAGATTGCAAAACATTATCAGGGGTTGTGTGGCTGAAAAGCCAACAATAAGTCTTTTGTTTATTCCAGAATATTTGCCTTCAGCAAATATGGGACTAATTCTATAATGAAAGAAAGAAAATGTATTAACCATTATTAAATTTAGTTTGTAATTGGAATATGCTTTCAGAATTGTGGTGTCAGTCTATTGATAACAGATGAAATAGCTCCAAGGCAAATAAATCTTTTATGGAATCAGCTGGAGTCTGCTCTGCTTGTTCAACATGTGACATTAGAAAGAGAGATTAATAGGTAAGTACAAAGCCTGTAGTCTCAAAACTCATTTTTATGCCTCTGACATATTTATGAAGCAGACATTTAGTGTTGCCCATGTCTTTTAGTCCCTTCCCATTCTGCAATTCATTGTATCTGCTCATGATCTTTTGGTAAATTTCATGGATTCAACTTAATTTGGTAAGTAATACTGAAAAATCTAGGTCAATTTTTACCATATTTCTATTTTTGTGTGCCTAGTTATAGGTATTGTTTGATTAAAACTTGCCCATTTCATGTTTATTAGAATGTTCTTTTTGTTTAGTTCTTTTGAAAGGCATGGGTTCAAAAACAGTTTTACATTAGGAAGATCTATGCTATGTTTGTTTTTCACCATTTGCGAACTGTTTGATGCAGAACTTGGCCTTGAGTTGCAGTTTGCATTTGCAGTAAAAAAAATGCCAAAACAATTGACCCATATTTGTTGAAAATTGGTAAATGAAATCTGATATATTATGACTATGGTCTTAAAAAAAAAAATTAAAAAAACATGAGAAGAACAAACTTTGTAAAATTCAACAAATAATTTATTTCCCTATATCATATAAATGAAATATTATTTTGGTTAATAAAGTCCTGTTTAATTCATATCCATTGTTTATTTGAAACCATTTGAAATGTCTGTTTACAATGGCTGAAACTTCAGTAAAATACAAAAAAATGGTCAAAAGTTTAGTGAAATCTCACCAGTTTTTCAATAAAATATTATTGAGATCTGGGCAAATTTTCATTGAAGGTCTTGGTCAAAGTTTTTGTGATATCTCACCAAATTTTCAGTGACATGGATGACTTAAATGATGCTAGCATGGATTAGGTTTTGTATGTGAGAAACAAATGAGGACTAGAACAACCTAAATCTTTTTTTATAATGTCAAAAATTTTTTTATGATCCATTAAAAAAATTATTGTGAAAATTTATCATTGATATGTAGTGAGAAAGCTAAAGCTTGGATGATTTTTATGTAGACATTTTAATCAGCTTTTTTTAGACGGAAACCTTCGGCAGATTTTTTATAGGCAGGATTTATATTCAGATAGAATTTATATTAGTTAAAAATATACGATGGATTTTTTGTTTAAGCAAAATATTGACAACTAATCTGCATATTTCGCCTAAAATTCTGCCATAAATCCACCTTAAGTCCACTTGAATTTCATCTAAGCTTCTTTAAGTTTATGGTTACACAGAAAATGCATAAGAAACTTCATCGTCCAGACAGATGTAAAAAATGCACCTTAAATATGTCTGGACGATTTTTTTCAGGATTTCTGGCCGAGATCTTAGATTCTTTTTATTTAGATGGAATATTAGAACAACTAATTTATATATTTCGCCTAAAATTCCACCCTGAAATGAAATTCGCCTAAGTACCCATAATATGAGCAATTATTGTTTACATAGAAAGCACCTAAAAAAAACATGAAATCTGCCCTTAAGTCCACCTGGAAAATTTTGTACAGGTGAGAAATCTGGCATGTGTAATTATGTTAAAGTAATTAGAAATCCATTGGGCTACTTACAAATTTGTGACTTATACCAACCTGACACAGAGCTTCAGTCTAACTAAGGGATGGCGGTAAAGTTGTTCTCACCTAAGAAGTTGAAAAAAGCCACATCTGTTTGAATGCCAGCGCAGAAAGACCACAGAAACTCATGTGGCAATTTTTGGCATGCCAGTCCTGTCAAGTTCTATTACTAAGAATTTTTATTGGTTGCTCGTTGCTTGATCTTAATCAAGTTCTCTGTGTTAGCGATTCTAGAATATATTTTCTTCATTGCGTCAACAGTGTCAGTGATAATTAAGACAAAGCATACTTTTCTATGATATAAATTTACATGGACATCAGTGAAGATGTCTAAACCAGAAACTAAAATGCATAAGATTGATGGATAAAAAAGTCAGTTCAATGATGAATGGACATGTTAGTATTTTTTAGATAGATTTAATTGCAAATCATTGTGTTTAATTTGCTATGAATCACTTAGCGTTATGAAAGAGTATAACTGCAGACGACATTACAAAATGAAACATGCAGCTGCTTATAAGGAATTGCAAGGTGACTTGTAAAGTTTATTCACAAGGAAGTCACAATAAACAAGTTGTTTGACATGTGTCAACTTCAAAGTGGCACAGATAATTGCAAAGACATCATGGCCTTTCACAGATGGCAATTTTATTAGAGAATGTCTCGCAAGCATCTGTACAGAAATGTGTCCAGAAAATGCCAGTATATTAAGCAAAGTCCCGTTATCAAAAATGACAATTCAATGCCGAGTTGAGGATCTTAAAAAAGATGTTACTGAGCATGACAGCTTAGCTAGCTGCACATATTTTTTAGTAGCTTTGGATGAGAGCGCTGATAATACTGAGGAATTGGAAGGGTTAGCTTCGTTGCATGGACGTACAACAGGTCAAGATTTTTCAAGGGAATAAAGTCAGTTCTTGATGGATTTAATGCACAGTGGTCAAAGATGTGTAATGTGATAACAGATAGAGCTCCTGCAATGGTAGGAAAAGAAAGAGATTAGCTCTCAAGTGAAATTACATTTGAACAAAATTAGTCTTTGAGGTGATGCTGTCAATATGTACCACTGTATTATTTACCAGGAAGCACTTTTTAGTTGCGTCATGAAATTTTACAATTGATGAATTGCTAACTGTGAAGGGCGAAACAGTGTTTGATGATAAGACATGGCTGTCTGATCTAGTCTTTCTTAGACATCACAAGCTATTTAAATACTGTGAATCAATGACTTCAAGGTCACTTTTTCTTTGACATGTTTCAAGAGTTGCAAGCTTTTCAGTTACAACTACAACTCTTTCAGTCACATCTGCACTTTGGTAATCTTATTCATTTTGAGCCATGCTTACTTTTTCATGTGGAGTACCAGTGTGGTTTTTCGGGATATCGTGAGTCTTGTGAAACATTAACGAAGGAATTTAATAATTGGTTTCAAGACTTCAAAGAAAAGAAAGATTTGTTTAATTTCATACATGATCTTGTTTATTGTAGGGTGGAAGCTATTCCTGCTGAATATCAATTGGAGGTCATTGACCTTCAGTGTTTAGCTGAACTGAATATCACCTTTAAGGAAAATAGCATTTTAACTTTTTTCAAGGAATCTTTGTATAGAAAAATATGGCAAAATTAAAGTTGTTTTCACTGTTTGGATGTACATATTTATGTGAGCAAACATTCTCAATCATGAAACTCAATAAGAATAAACTGAGATCAAACATGACTGACAGCAACTTCAGTTCCATTTTGAAGATTTCAACAACTGAATTACAACCAAACATTGATAAAATAGTCACAGCCATCTCATTAGCTTACAAATGAGGAATTATTTGTTGGACTCAAATGTGTAAGTAAAAGCTGGTGTTAAGTTCCTCTGGGCTCTTGTTTTCACTTTTACATGTAAAAATAAAATTACATAAAACCTTCATTTCAAGCAGTAGTTTATTACAAAATTTATTAAAGTTAATTTCATTTACCAAGTCGTTTTTGTAAGAACATGTAGCATCATGTTTATGGTCGTTGAGTGGTCTTATAAAATGCAATCTGGCTCTTGGCCAAAAAAGGTTTTGCACCCCTGGTTTATAGTAAACTTAAAGTGCCTAAATTGGCCCGCAGAGATTTGCTCAAGATGAGGGAAGTTTCACTGTTAAAGCAGAGAAGTAATACACAGTGTTTTGCAGGTACACAATGAGGCATGCATGCACATACTTTTCATGATCTGTCAGAGATTGGTTGTCTTGAAAATAAAGGTAATTTTATGCTAAAGAAGTGAAACATTTGATGAAAAGAAAGACAGTATTTCCAAATGCGATTAGAAAACAAGTATTTAGTCATTTAATAGCACTTCTATCACCTTCTTCCACAGTGTTGACATCTAGTTGGGATGGCACCCAATGGTGAACAAGTCATGAAGGAAGTGGTGTCTTCAGATATTTTAAATGTGTTTTATTATTAGTGGAATCTCTGCATATTTATGAGGTGATTTTGCATCTGATTGGCTGATTTGCTTTATCATGCTGGATAATGTATTTTAATAGGATTTTGATCAAACTTGGTAAACAGGCATTTGACTGCATTATCTTGGTTATGTATGATTATGAATGAAATTCATGCATATTAATATTATCTGGGTTATGTATGATTATGAATGAAATTCATGCATATTATTATTATCTGGGCTATGTATGATTATGAATGAAATTCATGCATATTAATATTATCTGGGTTATGTATGATTATGAATGAAATTCATGCATATTAATATTATCAGGGTTATGTATGATTATGAATGAAATTCATGCATATTAATATTATCTGGGTTATGTATGATTATGAATGAAATTCATGCATATTAATATTATCTGGGCTATGTATGATTATGAATGAAATTCATGCATATTAATATTATCAGGGTTATGTATGATTATGAATGAAATTCATGCATATTAATATTATCAGGGTTATGTATGATTATGAATGAAATTCATGCATATTAATATTATCAGGGTTATGTATGATTATGAATGAAATTCATGCATATTAATATTATCTGGGTTATGTATGATTATGAATGAAATTCATGCATATTAATGATATAACATTGCATCAGTTTGGCATGAGATTGTCAACACCCTAGCAACTATTCATGATCAGGTTTTGATGAAACTTGTTAAATAGTCTTTTAATAGCAAGATGTTAGATAATTTTGATAATTCATTTATCAATTTTAGCCACATATTAATCTGGTATTCTTCAATTTGATAGGCTAAGCTTGTTACCACATGGAAGACCAAATTCCATTCAAATTTTGGTCCAATTTGGTAAACAACCTTATATAATCGTTGTTGTAGACAGTTTCTAGAGTAAGTGAGATTTCTGCTTACTAATGAGATACATTGTACCTCATTCACTAGGCTCATTTTTAAGTGATAAAAACATTATATCTCATCAAGCTTCTATCAAACTGTGATCTATTATGATCTGGGATGACTTCAATTTTGAGTTAGAGAATGTGAAGAACAGGTAAAATCAATGTGATACAAAGTTTGAAATGTAGCTTTCATAGATTTTTTAACACAACATACACCACCTTAATGATATGGTGAGTGATATCAGGCTTCCTTGTGCCTCCTGTTTCAAGTTATACTTTGTGATGTAGCTGGTTATTATCCATGGCTTAAAATATGAACCTTTTCTTTAAAAAAGGTAACAGTACAGTTCATATTTTTTTTTAGGTTATGTCTGCTTGAGAAGATTGAAAAGGTGGCTCATCACCTGGAAGGTAGACTAGATAACCTTGTGCATGTCCTTGAGCATGTCTTAGGAAGTGAGGGAAGGGAACATAATGCTGCAAATTCAACTGAAGGAAATCATAGATCTGCGCTGGATGGAGAACTAAAGGATATTGAAAATCATATTGCAAATCTTGTAAATCATTTACTAATGGCAGGATTCTCAGATGTGCACCCAGTACACAACAGGTGCGAACACATTTAAAAATCATTCAAACAAACCTACAAATATATCATGCTTCAGTCATTGGTCGAATGTCAGAATTTGCAGTAATAAAATCTATCAAATACTATTTGTAACAGACAACTAAATTAATTCCCACTTTACAGTCACGAAAGCATTATAGTGCATACCTTGTTTTTGACCAGAATTCTGTTAAATTTGCTGATTGGATACAATGGTTTTATTTGAAGATTTTAAAGATGTTAATATTTGTCTTACTTTTGTCAATGTCAATTTTACAACCTCTCAAAATGTGTCTCTAGTAAAACTCAAATGCATCAATGTTATCCTTTAATATTCCAACTTGTTTTGCATAAAAAAATATTCAAGCATAGAGTTTATGCTTTCAGTACTCAATTTTTAGCTTGCCTGTCATTCAGCTATCATCCTGAATCTTGTGTCCATAATTTCATGTTACTATTTTAAAATTATCCTGAAACCAAAATTTGTCAGACAGAGTCCTGGTATAATCATTCATCATCATATATGGCCACCATTACTAAATATGTAAAAAAAAACACTACTTCTCTAATCTAGCATTATGGGGTTAGATAATTAATGAATAAAAAGGCAGATAACTAATAGTTATTAAGTAGCTGTTACAAATACATGTAAACACTATTTGCCCTATATGATTGTTTGCAACATTGTTTTAATACTGAAATCATTGATGGTGAAGTTCCAAAAGAAAGTATATACAATATTTAAATGCAGTAATTATACAGCAGTCCTTCATTATAACATGGTTTGTTATAATATTATTAAAGATATAACATGGATCCCATGATGAAAATTAAAGAATTGGGTAAAAATTGGTATGTCAAATTTATGACAGAGTGCGTTGAAGGAAATCAATATGACGTTTAATATTATATCTAGTTTTGAGTCAAAAAAAGATAATTATTTGACCAAATCCAATCATTCCTATTATATTTTAGTTCAGTACATGCATGGTTCTTGTTAAACTGTGGCTCATTTTTGACTCTGTTCTCATTATATCACAGTTCATTACATGATGTGGTTGTCAGTTGTTGTAGACCCTAACTGTTGCATTATAATGAAGGAGAGTTTAATGTATTAAGATTCAATTTGCTTTTTAATGTTATTATTTATTTATATATATTTTATGTCAGAGTCCTATGTATTGGGAGAAGAGTAAGTTATTTGAGAACATTTGTAGACAACAATGCAACTCTGAAGCCTCCCCCCGGACCATCTGCAAACAAGGTTTTGATGACAGCACAATGCCAACAATCGTCTGATGGGGGCAAAATGGTGGACACAAGCAGTGCTTTGCAGCAAGTTCAACTCTGTTTTCAGTTAATTGTAACTAAACATGCCTTACTAGAGGGGGCAGTGTATGGTAACAGTATAGACACAGTAAAGCAGTCACTGGACCAGCATGAAAAGGACCATGAGGAGATTATCAACTTGAAGACCACGGTGGATAAATGTGTGACATACAGGGTGAGTTTCAATCCTAAAGTAAGTGAGAAGTTCTGTATAATCTCTCTCTTGCTATTAATGATTGTAGTTTAGATATTCAATATGTTTTAAGAAAATAGGTATTTAATTATAATAATTTCAATTGCTTTTAATGAACCATGTAGCAGTCAGGCAGGCAGTACTTGTTGACCATAATATGTGCATCAACAAGATTCCCAGAGGAATATTAAAACTAAAAACATAATAAAATCTTTGATAAAGTTTTTTAAAATACATAATCTGTTATATCTGATCAAGGGTCAACTTTTATGTCTGGAATTTTCCAGAAAATTATGCAGTTTAAATCTTTTTTGTAAAAACCCTTAAAGTCATGGGGCTTTATAAAGATTTTATGAAACTTTGAAGAATATGATTTGATCATATTTTTTTTAAACAGGACAAGATTGGAATGAAGGTGTTCTGTTGTTGTTGTTTACTTTTAAGGAATCAGTTAAGAATCATTAAGTTTTAGTCATTTTGGACTATTGTTTGGGAAAAACTGTCTGTGGATCATTGAAGTTATTAAAAGAGACATTTTTTTCAAATGAAGATTCAGAGATTAATCTTCTTGACTGTATCCTTGGTTTCAAATATAAATTGTTAAAGGCTTGTAAAGTAGCAAGAACTAATCTTATGAGTTTTAGGACCAGTCAGTGACTGAGTTCCAATGTTTAATAGTTTAGGTGAAAAATGATCTGTCCCAAATGTTTTTTTTTTTAATGTTGATGTTAAATATGGCTTTTAACTGTAAAGTCTTCAGTTACATGAGTGAAATCAAATTATGTAGTCAT